>MEHQ01003840.1:139687-218811 GCA_008828725.1 Saccharina japonica | reverse complement strand
AACGGGGAAGAGGAGGGTCTGGATCATTCGCGATGCATCATTTCTAAAATGGCTGGTCCGACGCAGTGCCGGGATGGGGTGTAAAGAGGATTAAGAGCATGGGTTGGCAGTTGAGGGTGGTGGCTGTTGACGAAAAATAGTTTTATGGAGCCGTGGTCAAAAGTGGAAACATAATTATTTTGTAAGTATACATTGATACATACGTATATACGAGGCTGGGTTAAGGCCCCATATTAACGAGTACAAAATAAATTCAATTTGGAAAAAAAAATCAAATCAAATACGCTCTTCATTGGTCAACACACGCACCGGCACCAAAGATTAGGATCTTGGGGTATAATCTTGGGTGGTGGTGCGGGTTCTGACCAATGAAAAGCGGATTTGATTTTTTTTGTTTTCCAAATTGATTTTTTTTTTCTTTCCTAAAACGGGCCCTAAATTCGCACTATTACGGGGGGCCATAATGCCATAAGGGCCCATATTAACGAGTATGAAATAAATTCAATCTGGAAAAATAAAAATAAAAATTCGCTTTTCATTGGTCAATACACGCACCAGCACCAAATATTATGCCCCAAGATCCTAATCTTTGGTGCTGGTGCGTGTGTTGACCAATGAAAAGCGGATTTGAATTTTATTTTTTCCAAATTGAATTTTTTTCTTTTTCGTTAAAACGGGCCCTAATACGTAGGGGACCCACTATTTTTAGAAAAACTAGGTAAATATGGTAGGTTTGTTGTGTGTGCCGTAGGTCCCTATTTACTACATTAGCCCACCCCGTAAGAAACGATCTGCACGTAAATCGTGACCTGTCCGAGTTTTTGCCCAATGAGACCACCTCGTACATATGTACGTAAATCTTGATCTGTGCGACGTGCACGACAATACCAAGTGCCATTTTGGAGAGCTTAGGTCTGTGTGGGATCAGGCCGGCGTGGGATGAGAAAGCCGAGGGGGAATAACTAACAGGCTGCAAAGCGGGAGCAGGGTGGGAAGCGGGGTACGAAAGCTCACGCCGCGGGGGAGAGGGGGTCGAGAACGTCTCCGACGAAAGAAACAGGACAACCATCAAAAAAAAAATCGGGAAACGTGCTCGGCCAATGAAAAATGCTGCACTACATATATATTCCCATCTATTACGTTCAACCTCTTAAGCGCCTGAACGCTTAAACGCACAAACGCCCAACCGCTTACACGCCTAAACGCTTAAACGCTTAAAAAGCACAAACGCGTAACCGCTTGAACGCCTAAACGCTTAAACGCTTAAACGCCTACCTGGTACACGCTTAAAACGCTTAAACGCGCAACCGCTTAAATGCCTAAACGCCTAAACGCCTAAACGCTTAAACGCGCAACCGCCTAAACGCCTAAACGCTAAAACGCTTAAACGCGCAACCGCTTAAACGATTAACCGCTTAAACGCCTACACGCTTGAACGCTTAAACGCCTAAAAGCTAAAACGCTTAAACGCGCAACCGCTTAAACGCTTAACCACTTAAGCGCGCAAGCTATCGGCACCTCTCGCGCACCTACTTGGGTACTTACTCTCGGAACTCACCTCTCGAAGGTCCCGCGGGTACGTACGGTAGTACTCCCCCCAGACGGTGTGAACGGGGGTACACAGCCCCCCCTGGCGCCCGTCGTGCGAATACACCAAGAGGGGCCCTTTCTCGTGCATCTCTTTATTTCGGTACGTTTGCTCCAACAAGTTGCCTAAAAAGTGCGTACGCGGGCGGGGGGACGGGGAGGGACGCGCAGGGGGGGCGGGGGGTTACTCATGTCATTCATGGCCGTAGTCGTATGATCATAAACCCTGGGGGGGTGCTCATGTCATGCATGGCCGTAGTCGTATGACAATAGACCCTCGCAGGCCTACAATGCCGGGACGGAGCACCGGGGGGTGGCGGGGGGGGGGGGAAGGCGGCGGCTATGAATCGCCAGCAAAGCGCGCAAGTCTGTACAGCTGTGCGCGTGGCGGTTGTTGTGCTGTGTCAGTATATACATCAGCTGGAAATATATACATCGGGTTCTTAGCGTCACAAGGAAACTAAAAGCACGAGTGAACATAGGGAAACAAAAATAATAGGATAAAACTCAAGAGCTTGAAAAAACGAGAACAAAACAAATAAGAAGAAAACACAAAACGGTCATCAAAAACGCAACCGCAAACAAACACTCGGAGGGCTTTAAGAGCGTTCTGTTTCAGCGGCGCAGGGTCGCTCGCTCGCGCTAGCTAATGGCCTAAACCCTGCACGTCACACGGCGGGGACGGCGGTGGCGGCGGCAAACGCTCACCGAGAGGCCACTGTACGTATCGCACGCCATCGCAGCCCATGTCGATGGGAATGTGCGTGTGTCCAAACAGGTGCAGGTCGGACCCCAGCTCTCGTATCTGCCTCTCGAGCGGAGCGGATCCGATGGCCTGCGGGATAATGGTAAAGTTCAGTTCAGCAGATAAAAGAGCGGGAGGGGTTGGAAGGGGTAATTGTAAGTGGGGAGAAAATATGCCACTAAGTACGTACGAATAATAAGTACCGGTAGGCCGGTATTTTTTGGGCGCGTCTATGCCTCTTTGGGCCTTCTTAACCCGCTTTAGGCCGGCACTGCCGTTTTCTTGGCGACAAATCACTTGGAATTAGAGTAATATATATCACTCTGACCCTAAATATAAGGACCATTTCGATGAACTTTTGAAATACCAACGGCGCTTATATTCCGGGTCAGAGTGATATGTTCCGGTACAGCAGTGCAGTACTAAAAGGGTTCATGTACTATTACGGGGTGGGCTAATGTAGTAAATAGGACCTACGGCACACACAAAAACCTATACATTTCCCTACTTTTAGCAACAACATTTGGTCCTATTTACTATGGTCCCCCGTGATACCTGGTACTGGTAGTTTTTACGATCTTGAGATTTGCATACTGGTACGTGACGTACGTGCCATTCTCTCTCCACAAAACAAACTCATATCATATTTCCTAAACTTCCATAATATGTCATTGTTAGTGCAAAGGGACGGTCAGTCGACGGGCCAGACCGAGGTAGGGAGGGGTGTGTGTGTGTGTGTGGGGGGGGGATAGAAGGTATGCTCTGAAAGCTGGGGATGTTCTGTACGATCCCTCCGCGTTCATTGTTCTTGCCTCGTTTTTTTCTGGTGTCCTTGTCCGTGAAAAACTATAATTCGTCTATATGTGTTACACCGACAAATTGACGAATAACACTCACATACTGACGCCGAACACCCTCTAACCCTGACCCCTCCCTCCCTCCTTCCCTCCCTCCCTCCCGCCTCCCCATAAAAACAGCACGGGACCATAAATCGCACGCAAGGTACGCCCGGCACATGAAGCGCAAGTAATACAGCCAGCACACACACGCACAGCACGCACGTAAAGTACCTAGCACGCACAGCACGCACATCCCAACAAACAGCCGACACAGCATACACTGCTGTACACGCGGTACACACACATACAGCACACACAACGACGCATAGCCCAAACAGCACACACGCAGCCTTTGCTGGCAACGAGGAAGGAAACCACCCCCGCCCCCAAAACAGAACGCCGCGCGCCGCGTTGCACACCTTGGCGAGGTTCGGTTCCCACAAAAGACGCTTCTCGGGGCAGAGCTCCTGCCGAGGCACAAAATGCGAAAAGCTGATCATGGTGGTTGTGATATTGGTGGCGCTGGTGGTGCTGGTGGTGGCGGTGGTGGTGGTGGCACTGGTGTCAGAGGACGCAGACGACGATGATGCCCTCGACCCAGTCGGCGACGACGTGGTCGTCCCGTCCCCGGCGTCCCCGAAGCGAAACGCCTTAATACAGGCGTCGTTTTGCTTTGCGAAAAATTCCGCGAGCAGCGGCGGGGCGTCTTGAGAGAGAGTCACGAAGTCCTGTGTGGGGGGTTGGGAGCGAGGGGTCCTCGGATGGATTATTAGTACGAGTATTCCATTTTTTTATGTCGTGCTGCAGCTTAAAAATACTATAAATAATATGCACTCGGTTTGTTTTCATAGTCCACACGCAAGTTGCTGCAGTGTACGGCTTTTTATGTTCTGGACTTTTTTTAAATACGACAGCAGTTGTGAGTCTTACCCGATTTAATGTACCTTTAATGTACCAGGTATTAAATAAAATAATTATAAATACGTCAGCTGTGAGTTCAACCGATTGAATAGTAGATACTCAACTTTGCGAGCTGCCTATAATTTTGTTCTCGTATGTGTTATTTGTGGTATTGGTGTGGGCCAGATATTGTAAAGGGAATAATGTACGTACCAGGTATGAATGGAAGTTCGTACGAGAGTGTACACAGCTTCAAAAATAGGTCCTGGCTGTACAGCCAGCAGTAAGCTCGAGCGTTTTGTAGGAGTAAGAGCACGTACTACTGTACTTGGAATATGTAGAAGTACGAGTACTCACGCCCTGCTATACAATGCTATGCAGGGCTAAAAGTACTGCTGTTCTGTGTCTCTCATCACGGTTTTTACACCCTGCTGTATTTTTTGTGTGGTTTCCATGCGCGTGTTGCAGCTACTATACTACTGCTCTGTACTTCGAGCTGGGCCAGCCATAAAACGGTTTAAAAGTCGGATTGGCGATCCCCCCATCAATTGAAATAATTTGGGCTTGATGTTTGGACACGGGGTAGCTCATGCACTCATCGACTCATTGACCTTCGGCACTACGTATAGTTTTTTGTTCTTTTGACCGATCCAACCACCCGAAAAAATACGAAAGCGACCAAAACTAGTAGAACAAAAAATAAGTAAAAAAGTAGGAATGCCTTTAAACTTGAAATTCAAATCCGGGGTTGAAAATATGGTGCAGTTCTCAAAATTGAGCTGGGCATAGCAGAAATGGCCTTTTTTTCGTATTGACTTGACTTAGTGTGTGGAATCGGTTTTGGTAATAACTCTTGATGTATGGCGAATTGGGCAACGATACTTTTTTATCGCTCTTCTCCTTGTATCTTCAGCACTGTCTCCACTAAGTTTCGGTTTGATTGAAAATTACGATTTATACGTCGTATACGAATTGTGTGTCGTCGGTTTGATTGAAAATTACGATTTATATACGAATTGTGTGTCGAAAAGTTGCTGTTTTTGAGTTTTCGCGGAAACCTCGGCGAGATCTAGTCGGGAAAAACAAACGTTTAGAAATTTTCACATACCTGGTACGTTTTTTTTTGCATGAGCAGTGGTATATCAGGGTTAGTGTCCCCGATGTATATATGTAGCCTGGTTTGCAGTGGTTCACGAGATATGACTTTGGGAAGCTTTCTTCGTTTTATGGCTGCCTGGCCCGACTCGTATGCTTGATTTCTTTGTTGTGGATATATCTCCTGCTAAATTATGAACCTCGGATGAAACTCTTGGCATTCCTTTCAATTTATATGTTTGTTTACGGATGGCATAATTCTAACTCCTTCCGTGCCCTACCCGAAGCATGGGTGCCGGCGAATGCCGGCACCCATGCGGAGCCCTTGTATGTATGTATATTCAAGAGCAGTGGCCAAAATCGGGTATACCCGATGGTTTTGTGGCCAAAACAGGGTACCATTGTATTTTAGTGACCGCGACGACCCCAGGGCGCTATCTCATTGGCCAGCGCAGGCCACCACCCGACGCTGGCCACAAACCCATCGGGTATACCCGATTTTGGCTACTCACCCCCCAAGAGGTACCCGATAATTGTACCCACCTACCCGAAAATGGCCGGGCTGTTCGACCACCACGGCTCAACAGCCCACCACGCACCAGACGACGATTACTACCAATGATGTCGGATTACGTAATTACGTCCTTACGGCGAGCCGTTTTGGCGGTAAGTAATAGGACTGGGTCGGCAAAATTACGCTACGCCCCCAGTCCCCTATAACAAAAATCGTCAAAATCTCTAGGAAAGTCCGCATATTTTGCTTCCCAGCAGCCACAGTTGAGCTGCGCTGTGATCCTGCGACCTGCTGGAAGAGGAGGGTCTGGATCATTCGCGATGCATCATTTCTAAAATGGCTGGTCCGACGCAGTGCCGGGATGGGGTGTAAAGAGGATTAAGAGCATGGGTTGGCAGTTGAGGGTGGTGGCTGTTGACGAAAAATAGTTTTATGGAGCCGTGGTCAAAAGTGGAAACATAATTATTTTGTAAGTATACATTGATACATACGTATATACGAGGCTGGGTTAAGGCCCCATATTAACGAGTACAAAATAAATTCAATTTGGAAAAAAAAATCAAATCAAATACGCTCTTCATTGGTCAACACACGCACCGGCACCAAAGATTAGGATCTTGGGGTATAATCTTGGGTGGTGGTGCGGGTTCTGACCAATGAAAAGCGGATTTGATTTTTTTTGTTTTCCAAATTGATTTTTTTTTTCTTTCCTAAAACGGGCCCTAAATTCGCACTATTACGGGGGGCCATAATGCCATAAGGGCCCATATTAACGAGTATGAAATAAATTCAATCTGGAAAAATAAAAATAAAAATTCGCTTTTCATTGGTCAATACACGCACCAGCACCAAATATTATGCCCCAAGATCCTAATCTTTGGTGCTGGTGCGTGTGTTGACCAATGAAAAGCGGATTTGAATTTTATTTTTTCCAAATTGAATTTTTTTCTTTTTCGTTAAAACGGGCCCTAATACGTAGGGGACCCACTATTTTTAGAAAAACTAGGTAAATATGGTAGGTTTGTTGTGTGTGCCGTAGGTCCCTATTTACTACATTAGCCCACCCCGTAAGAAACGATCTGCACGTAAATCGTGACCTGTCCGAGTTTTTGCCCAATGAGACCACCTCGTACATATGTACGTAAATCTTGATCTGTGCGACGTGCACGACAATACCAAGTGCCATTTTGGAGAGCTTAGGTCTGTGTGGGATCAGGCCGGCGTGGGATGAGAAAGCCGAGGGGGAATAACTAACAGGCTGCAAAGCGGGAGCAGGGTGGGAAGCGGGGTACGAAAGCTCACGCCGCGGGGGAGAGGGGGTCGAGAACGTCTCCGACGAAAGAAACAGGACAACCATCAAAAAAAAAATCGGGAAACGTGCTCGGCCAATGAAAAATGCTGCACTACATATATATTCCCATCTATTACGTTCAACCTCTTAAGCGCCTGAACGCTTAAACGCACAAACGCCCAACCGCTTACACGCCTAAACGCTTAAACGCTTAAAAAGCACAAACGCGTAACCGCTTGAACGCCTAAACGCTTAAACGCTTAAACGCCTACCTGGTACACGCTTAAAACGCTTAAACGCGCAACCGCTTAAATGCCTAAACGCCTAAACGCCTAAACGCTTAAACGCGCAACCGCCTAAACGCCTAAACGCTAAAACGCTTAAACGCGCAACCGCTTAAACGATTAACCGCTTAAACGCCTACACGCTTGAACGCTTAAACGCCTAAAAGCTAAAACGCTTAAACGCGCAACCGCTTAAACGCTTAACCACTTAAGCGCGCAAGCTATCGGCACCTCTCGCGCACCTACTTGGGTACTTACTCTCGGAACTCACCTCTCGAAGGTCCCGCGGGTACGTACGGTAGTACTCCCCCCAGACGGTGTGAACGGGGGTACACAGCCCCCCCTGGCGCCCGTCGTGCGAATACACCAAGAGGGGCCCTTTCTCGTGCATCTCTTTATTTCGGTACGTTTGCTCCAACAAGTTGCCTAAAAAGTGCGTACGCGGGCGGGGGGACGGGGAGGGACGCGCAGGGGGGGCGGGGGGTTACTCATGTCATTCATGGCCGTAGTCGTATGATCATAAACCCTGGGGGGGTGCTCATGTCATGCATGGCCGTAGTCGTATGACAATAGACCCTCGCAGGCCTACAATGCCGGGACGGAGCACCGGGGGGTGGCGGGGGGGGGGGGAAGGCGGCGGCTATGAATCGCCAGCAAAGCGCGCAAGTCTGTACAGCTGTGCGCGTGGCGGTTGTTGTGCTGTGTCAGTATATACATCAGCTGGAAATATATACATCGGGTTCTTAGCGTCACAAGGAAACTAAAAGCACGAGTGAACATAGGGAAACAAAAATAATAGGATAAAACTCAAGAGCTTGAAAAAACGAGAACAAAACAAATAAGAAGAAAACACAAAACGGTCATCAAAAACGCAACCGCAAACAAACACTCGGAGGGCTTTAAGAGCGTTCTGCTTCAGCGGCGCAGGGTCGCTCGCTCGCGCTAGCTAATGGCCTAAACCCTGCACGTCACACGGCGGGGACGGCGGTGGCGGCGGCAAACGCTCACCGAGAGGCCACTGTACGTATCGCACGCCATCGCAGCCCATGTCGATGGGAATGTGCGTGTGTCCAAACAGGTGCAGGTCGGACCCCAGCTCTCGTATCTGCCTCTCGAGCGGAGCGGATCCGATGGCCTGCGGGATAATGGTAAAGTTCAGTTCAGCAGATAAAAGAGCGGGAGGGGTTGGAAGGGGTAATTGTAAGTGGGGAGAAAATATGCCACTAAGTACGTACGAATAATAAGTACCGGTAGGCCGGTATTTTTTGGGCGCGTCTATGCCTCTTTGGGCCTTCTTAACCCGCTTTAGGCCGGCACTGCCGTTTTCTTGGCGACAAATCACTTGGAATTAGAGTAATATATATCACTCTGACCCTAAATATAAGGACCATTTCGATGAACTTTTGAAATACCAACGGCGCTTATATTCCGGGTCAGAGTGATATGTTCCGGTACAGCAGTGCAGTACTAAAAGGGTTCATGTACTATTACGGGGTGGGCTAATGTAGTAAATAGGACCTACGGCACACACAAAAACCTATACATTTCCCTACTTTTAGCAACAACATTTGGTCCTATTTACTATGGTCCCCCGTGATACCTGGTACTGGTAGTTTTTACGATCTTGAGATTTGCATACTGGTACGTGACGTACGTGCCATTCTCTCTCCACAAAACAAACTCATATCATATTTCCTAAACTTCCATAATATGTCATTGTTAGTGCAAAGGGACGGTCAGTCGACGGGCCAGACCGAGGTAGGGAGGGGTGTGTGTGTGTGTGTGGGGGGGGGATAGAAGGTATGCTCTGAAAGCTGGGGATGTTCTGTACGATCCCTCCGCGTTCATTGTTCTTGCCTCGTTTTTTTCTGGTGTCCTTGTCCGTGAAAAACTATAATTCGTCTATATGTGTTACACCGACAAATTGACGAATAACACTCACATACTGACGCCGAACACCCTCTAACCCTGACCCCTCCCTCCCTCCTTCCCTCCCTCCCTCCCGCCTCCCCATAAAAACAGCACGGGACCATAAATCGCACGCAAGGTACGCCCGGCACATGAAGCGCAAGTAATACAGCCAGCACACACACGCACAGCACGCACGTAAAGTACCTAGCACGCACAGCACGCACATCCCAACAAACAGCCGACACAGCATACACTGCTGTACACGCGGTACACACACATACAGCACACACAACGACGCATAGCCCAAACAGCACACACGCAGCCTTTGCTGGCAACGAGGAAGGAAACCACCCCCGCCCCCAAAACAGAACGCCGCGCGCCGCGTTGCACACCTTGGCGAGGTTCGGTTCCCACAAAAGACGCTTCTCGGGGCAGAGCTCCTGCCGAGGCACAAAATGCGAAAAGCTGATCATGGTGGTTGTGATATTGGTGGCGCTGGTGGTGCTGGTGGTGGCGGTGGTGGTGGTGGCACTGGTGTCAGAGGACGCAGACGACGATGATGCCCTCGACCCAGTCGGCGACGACGTGGTCGTCCCGTCCCCGGCGTCCCCGAAGCGAAACGCCTTAATACAGGCGTCGTTTTGCTTTGCGAAAAATTCCGCGAGCAGCGGCGGGGCGTCTTGAGAGAGAGTCACGAAGTCCTGTGTGGGGGGTTGGGAGCGAGGGGGGNCGAGGATGGATGGCAGTGGGTCACGAGTCACGAAGTAGTCATGAGGGGCCCGGTGGCCGGTGGTGTATGTCTCAATAAATTCACGACTCACGACTACAAGCCACAAGCATGGCGGCCTCCGTTGTTTTGGTGTCATGCTGACGGACTGATGGAGGTTTACAGCTTACAGCAGCAGTCCGACTGCGCTACAGCACGAACCTATATAATGTGTTCTCCGATTCATAAGTAAAGTCCGTTATGGGGCACAGGCAATAACGTTTGAACAGAAAGGCGCACAATGATGTACGTAGTTAAAAAATCCGAGTTTCTATTCTTAAGGATATGTGGGTCAAACATTACCATATAGTATGGCCGATTTCGGCCAGTTTGTACCGTTTACGGCCGAATTTTGACTAGTTTTGCCTGTTTTCACTTTCAACATAATAACCGGACACATGATGACATGCTTTCAGACGAGGCGTGGGTATCGTACATCAGTGATGAAGCGGAAACAAAACGCAAGTTTATCGATTTTCATCCTTTTTTAGCCAATTTCCATGGTTTCAATTTTCTTCTCTGTTTTCTGAAAAAGGGCTAAATACGGCCTTTTTTTGGCCGACTGCTTTTTTTCGGCCACTGGCCCATGCAGGAGGCTGCGCGAAAAAAAAAAACATGGTTTCCTCTTAACAAATGACAAAAATATTTGAAAACAATCACCGCCAAAGCATCGGACACGCCTAAGGGCTTGTGTAAACATAGCCGACTTTACTTTCGTATGAGTTGGAGGAAGTAGGTTATAAATTCACATAAATTGCAGAGAAAAATAACTAAATAATGGTCTGCACAATGTGGGACGTGCGTTTTTGTCCTAGCGGGGATGCTTCTTAAACGTCCCCTGTTTTTGCCGTAATTACCCGTAAGCACGCAAAAAACCCATTTTGCCGAAAAACGCGTAAGGATAAGCATCTCCAGCCGTAATCCGACATCATTGATTACTACGGTACGTACCACGCAGGTACGTATCACGACGTATTACGACGTATCCAGTCGAGTTCCGGCCGAGTCCCAACCTGTTACCGACGGATCCATCTGCTCTACGAGCTACTATATTACTGCTGCTGTGCTGTGCGGTGGCTGGTGGCTGGTGGCTCGTCGAGGAGGGAGAGAAAGAGCGGTGCTTTTTAGGTGGGAGAGGGAGCGAATCAACTACTACTACTGGTGTGCCGTGATGAGGTGGCTTTTGGTTGGGAGAGGGAGAGATAGCACTGTGAACCAACCACTACGGCTGGGCCGTGTTTTGAACCACTACTGCTGTGCCGTGTTTCGAAGTGGCACCACACTACTGCTGTGCAGTGTTTCGAGGTGGCAAGTTTGGTTGGGTGTGAGAGGCTGCGCGAATCAACCAAATCATGGATACTTGTCGAGCAGATGGATGGATATCTATCAAGCAGATGGTTCCGTCGGTAACAGGGCTGGCTGGGGGCATGGATTTCGATGAAATTAGTCGTAATCGTCGTCTGGTGCGTGGTGGGCTGTTGGGCCGTGGTGGTCGAACAGCCCGGCCATTTTCGGGTAGGTGGGTACAATTATCGGGTACCTCTTGGGGGGTGAGTAGCCAAAATGGGTATACCGATGGGTTTGTGGCCAGCGTCGGGTGGTGGCCTGCGCTGGCCAATGAGATGGCGCCCTGGGGTCGTCGCGGCACTAAAATACAATGGTACCCTGTTTTGGCCACAAACCCATCGGGTATACCCGATTTGGCCACTGCTCTATATATAATGATACGACATCAGCCCAATACTGATTCAGGTACACGCTGAGACCAGTAAAACCACATGCTCCCCAGAAACCTCTGCCTGTCCCCTTCAAATTGACCCGCTGATAAAATAATTGCCGACAGCTTCAGCCAGAGGAAACATCGCTCTAAATACTTTGCTTAGGGACTTGCTGCCGAACTGGATGTATGATGTATGGAAAGCTCACGATGAATACAGCAAGCAGTTGTATTTGAGCTCCTTCGTCCCCGCCTTGTTACACCGGACCTTTCTGTTTTAAGTTTCGATTTCTCGCTGAAGTTTCCTTGCGTTAGGACTGGGGTTTCAAATTAAAAGTCAAGTACCACTGTGTCCCAAAATGTAAAAGACCACTTGTATATTAATATTTCATCTGAACGCATCTTATATTTCGAGACAGAGTTGTGTATTTCAACCATTTTGTCAAACCTAGGCCAAGTCGTATGCGCCGCTCGAAATTGGTACGCGTAATGTGCCTGATCGTGGAAGACCCCTTCAATGTGGAACGATTCCTAATCAGTGTCGATGTTTATAATGCTGTGCCTAACACAGACCGTTCAGGATAGATTCGGGTAATTGTCAATGGACATGATGGCTTTGGTTGGCTGTTCTTTTTCACTTTGTGCCCGCGGACTGTCATTCTGGCAGCACTTCAGACAGCAGCTGCGTGCTCCATCTTGTTCCCACGCCTACCGTTTGTTTTTGTACAGACAGCACTTCAGACAGTAGTTACGCTGTAGTCGGCAAATTCATTGGTAAAGAGTGGGAGGGGGGGGGAGGGGGACGATGCTGCTGTAGTCGAATGGAGATTGCGGGCGTGTAGTTCAGTTTTGGACACGCATAACATGCTGTAGGGATTTTAGGTGTACCTCTTCGGACTTGTGTATCCTTTCCCTGCTAAGTGTACGTGTTCTTTAGGATTCTCTGATGGCTCTAGCACTTTTGTGACCACGGGCCGTGATCTTGCTAGATCAGACTATAGGGATTAGCAACTGAAACGAGTTTAATGTGAAGACAACAACAACAACAACAACAATACCTACATATGTGTTGTGTTCTCGACATAAACCTTAACCTTTCTACGTGACTCAGCACTATAGGACTCTAAGCAAAGGAAAGTAGAACGGCAAAGCAGGAAGTAGACGTCAGACAGGTCAGGTACCAGACCACTAGCTGGTAGAACCTGGCTGTACTACGGGACAAACCTGGCTCGGCTGGCCTTTGGTGTGCCGGGTGCTGTCTTTCCTGTCGTTCTTAGTTGTTCTCTGTTTCGTGTTTCCTGTTTTCCATTTTCATTTTCTTTCATTTCATTTTTTTTATTGAGGTCGCATCTCCTCTGGGAGAAGCACGACACTTTCTTCTTTTTTTGTCACTGTTTTTTTGGTTGTTGATTGTTGATTTGCTTTATATTTTACTTTTTATTATTTTTTCTTTTCCTTTTTCTTTTTTTTTTCTTTTTTCTCTTTCATGCACCTGGATTGCTAGCAGGGTAGGTCTTGCCTGTCGTATAGGGGGGGCGTACTCATTTGTTGCTTGCCTTAGTCATTTGACCATTGACCACGGCATCCCTTTCGAGACGGAGCATCTAGCGGGGGGGAGGGGGGGGGGGGGGCGTACTCATTTGTTGCTTGCCTTAGTCATTTGACCATTGACCACGCATCCCTTTCGAGACGGAGCACCGTTCCTACTCCTAATAGAGACACCTCCAACACTTGGGCGCTCATTACGTTGTTTCCATAATTACAAAGAAACCGTTTTGCTAATCTTATCCCCTTCCTGCTTCGCCGCCTGTGGCCACCATCTATCTCCTAAGATAGCGATCGTTTTCTCGCTACTATTTAGTGTACCAAACTGCTCCATGTCACACTCGTCTATTTTCCTCATTCTCCTCTAGCACATCCCTTTCCTCCTTGTACCTTTCACATTCTCCCACTATGTGAATCTCTCTCTATGGCTTTGCCACATGGGCACATCTGTGCATCTACTTCCTCCTCCTCCCGGCTACTGGTATACCTCCTTCTTCTTTCTGGCAGGTCCAGGTCCCCTACACGAAATCGCCGAGGATGGCAGTGGGTCACGAGTCACGAAGTAGTTATGAGGGGCCCGGTAGCCAGTGGTGTATGTCTCAATAAATTCACGACTCACGACTACAAGCCACAAGCATGGCGGCCTCCGTTGTTTTGGTGTCATGCTGACGGACTGATGGAGGTTTACAGCTTACAGCAGCAGTCCGACTGCGCTACAGCACGAACCTATATGATGTGTTCTCCGATTCATAAGTAAAGTCCGTTATAGGGCACAGGCAATAACGTTTGAACAGAAAGGCGCACAATGATATACGTAGTTAGATTATTCGAACATATCACGTCACAGAGATGCTCATAAAAATGAAAATAAAAAATCCGAGTTTCTATTCTTAAGAATATGTGGGTCAAATATTACCATAGCATGGCCGATTTCGGCCAATTTGTACCGTTTACGGCCGAATTTTGACTAGTTTCGCCTGTTTTCACTTTAAACATAATGGCCGGACACATGATGACATGCTTTCAGACGAGGCGTGGGTATCGTGTGTCAGTGATGAAGCGGAAACAAAACGCAAATTTATCGATATTCATCCTTTTTTAGCCATTTTCCATGGTTTCAATTTTCTTCTCTGTTTCCTGAAAAAGGGCTAAATACGGCCTTTTTTTGGCCGACTGCTTTTTTCCGGCCACTGGCCCATGCAGGAGGCTGCGCAAAAAAAACAACATGGTTTTAACTAAACAAATGACAAACACATTTGAAAACAATCACCGCCAAAGCATCGGACACGCCTAAGGGCTTGTGTAAACATAATCGACTTTACTTTCGTATGAGTTGGAGGAAGTAGGTTAAAATTTCACATAAATTGCGGAGAAAAATAACTAAATAAAGGTCTGCACAATGTGGGACGTGCGTTTTTTTCCTGGCGGGGATGCTTCTCAAACGTCCCCTGTTTTTGCCGTAATTACCCGTAAGCACGCAAAAAACCCATTTTGCCGAAAAACGCGTAAGGATAAGCATCTCCAGCCGTAATCCGACATCATTGTTGTCCTGGGCTCCAACATCCTCTGCGACCAGACCTGAATCGACCGACCGACCGACCAATCAAAACAAACCGCGATTTTTTTTTACCCCGCCCAGGGGTCTCCCTTGACCCTGGACGCCGACCTCACTGCATGTATACTACAGCAGCACATGCACCGCCCGGCGCGGCCTTGCCGCTGGCCACCAGTGGCGTTTTGTAAGAGAAAACGCGCCCAAAATGCCTTCCAAGTCTGCTCAAAACCGAAACGAGAAATGGCACCCAAAATGCCTTCCAAATTTACGCAAAACCGAACCCAGAAATGGTGCCCAAAATGCTTTCCAAGTTTACTCAAAATCAGAATTTGTTGTACGAGTAACCACATATAGAAAACACGAAAATGGACCAAAATAAAGTATACTGACTATAATACCACCTTTCATAATAGTTGTCGGTCCTACCGCTGTGGCGACTGGGAAAAGGTGGGGGCAGCCCCAGGCTCAGAGGGAAGCTAGCCCCCGCTAGCGAGTATATGTCTTGCAAGCGCGGTTTCTGTCTCGGCTGCTGTGGCTGGCACCAGAGGTGCAAATAAATGTGCAAAAGCAAAGAACCAAGGCTTACTCCGTTTGAAAATGCTGCTGCTGTTGCTACTGCTGCTGCCGCTGTTGCTACGGTTGTTGCTGTTTCTACTGCTACTGTTGTTGCTGCTGCTACTGCTTCTACTGATGCGAAGGTTACTGCTACTAACTGCTGCTGCCGCCGCTGCTACTATTGCCGCTGTAGCTGCTTCTGGTGCTAAGGCTACTGCTACTTGCTGCTGCGGCTGATGCTGCCGTTTCTGCTGCTGCTACTGCTCCTACTGCTGTTTCTGCTGCTGCTGCTCCTATTGCTGTTTCTACTGCTGCTGCTCCTACTGCTGTTCCTGTTACTACTACTACTACTACTACTACTACTACTACTACTACTACTACTACTACTACTACTACTACTACTGCTGCTACTACTGCTACTACTGCTACTACTGCTACTACTCCTACTCCTACTCCTACTCCTACTACTATAATACTACTACTACTACTACTACTACTACTACTACTACTACTACTACTACTACTACTACTACTACTACTACTACTATTACTATTACTACTACTGCTACTCACGAGCAGAGCGAACACCTTCGCTCGCGGAACGCCATGACTCAAACTCTTCTTTTTTTGTAACATTTTAGGGGTATACGAAGTATAACTAACACTCAAAACATGTATTTTTACAAAAAAAAAAAACACTACTGGTACAAACTAAAAACAAAACAAAAAAGTATCGCATATCGCATACCTTCCGGGAGATCCGGCTCGCTATCCCAAGAAGCGTGGTACCACGAGAGCAACGGGAAAACGCCCACCTCCTGCTCCTGTCGTCCGACCGTCCCCCCCGACCCCTCTTCCCCTGCCCCCCCACCGACCACAAAAATAGCCGGGTCCATGCGCACGCCAAGGGCCTGCGGTGGTACGTGCGTGCGTGTGGCGGCCAGAGCGTATGACGACAGTGTAGTCTATATATAAAGTAAAATACTTCACATCTCGGCAACATCATGATATACAGATCATGCTATACAGATCATGATATACAGATGATATGCTACAGAATGTTATACAGATCATGATACACAGATCATGTTATACAGACCATGATACACAGATCATGATATACAGATAATGATATACAGATCATGATATACAAATCATTATATACAGATCATGATATACAAATCATTATATGCAGATCTTGATCTACAGATCACGATCTACAAACAGACAAATCTAGCTCCTTACCTGCCGCTGTGAGAGGTCGTGCAGGATCTGCATAGTACATAGAGATCCAACCCAGGAAACATGCGCTGCTACAGCAATAGATCATTGCGGATTTACACGGGTCCCACCCAGCAACATGTAAGCGCTCTCGCGCTCTCGCGCTTTCAGCTACGGAACAAGACTCACGAAAAACAAAATCCCTCTGTCACCGTCAAAACCCTCTACCAGGTAGAATAAAAGTGACGACTACAGCAACGGATGGCCACTATTACAAGGGACCATAGTAACCAGGACCCATCACATACAAACACACTATATATTTGTGAATACCATGTCCCTGGAACCAACACGCCTACTCAAATAAGTCGAAACCCCTCGCGTCTTCGGGAGTTCTCGAAGCTCTCCTGGGGAACTCGGGGGGGATTTTCGTGTCTAGACCTCGCCACGTTCGTCTTATATTCCAGTTTTATTTTTACAAAGCACATACTTCGTATGGTCCTGTTTGCTATGTTTCTAAATATAAATATATATATATATATGAGGCTGGCAAAGCAGAGCCTTCATTCTGACAAGAAAAACAAGAACAAGAACAAGAACAAAAAAACAAGGAACAAGAACAACAAGAACAACATCACCATCACCAACAAAAACAAAACACAAGGAACAAGAAGAACGAAAACAACATCAACAACATCACCACCAACAAAACCAACAACAACAACAACAAGCGAAAACCCACCTCGCAGGCGCGGTGCACCGCCACCAGCTTCTCCACGGAGCCTCCGTCCTCCGCGGGTTCCACCCCATCCTCCGATTGCTTTTTCCGACGATTGAGCCACAGCTCGTGGTTACCGACGACGAAAAACACCTAACCAATCAACGTCCATTTCATATCATACGTGTGCAGGCACAAAGAGGAAAGAGGGCGTTTCGAAAAGGCTCGTTTAAGTGAAAATTGCGTGCAGATAGGGAAAGAGTTCGTTGAAAAAAACTGGTTCGTTTCAAGGGCGCAAAACAAACGCTTGCAAAAACAGGAATAGAGGCGTTGTTACGAAAATGGCTCGTTTTAAGGTGGAAAAAATGCGTGCAAATAAAAGGAAAGGGCGTTTTCAAAATGGTTCGTTTTTTTAACCCCTTAAGAACTGGTCCCACTTATTTGGGGACAAACTACTTGGAATTAGTGTGGGATACTTTTTGCAGTTCTGAATGGGTTAAGTGTAAACAATGCAAACCCGCATGTGATTCTGAGAACCACTGAGAACCTGGTACCGATTCTACAGCACTAGGCACAAACAGTAGACGCAGACAGTACACGCCCTTTAGAGCCCATCTACGTGGCCAACGTGACGCGCCCTCAACCTGACCTCGTCGTAACGCTCCTTCAACTCCGTCAACGTCTCGGCAGATCGATCGAGAGACGACGAGATGTCGCCGGGAACGACAAGCACATCCTCGTGCCCCTTGCCTTGCCCATCGGTCCCGGACCCCTTCCAGCTTGGCAGCCTCTTCACCCTGTCGGGAGGGGGGAGCGATCCAAAGCGCGGGCGGTGACCGGTGTCGATTCGGAAACACATACGGCGTAATCACAATCACGGATTGAACGCTTCGAGGTCGCGGAGCATTGGTTTCTCGCCGCTTCGACGGGGGTGACGGGGGGAAGGGTCGTGTTCACGTTTTCGCATACTGCCGATGAATCAGTCCAGGGGCAGACGCGGCAGCACTGGCGGCGGCGGCGTCGGTCGCGGCGGGCTGGAGAGATGCACCAGCAGCACCAGCAGCAGCAGCAGTAGTGTTTCTGAAATATTAATTTCACACGATCGTGACGCACTGTCGTAAAATATTTCTCGGTGTCATGTGACGTCCCGGGGTCGGGTCTGCAGCAGTAGCACATGCTAACAGTAGAGTTTTCGGCGTTGGTACCAAACTACAGTAGCTTGTTGGTGTAGTGAAAACATCAGACTATGGGGTACCTGGTACGATGACTGCTGCATTTGTTTTAGGGTTCATACCCCATATTGGTATATCAGAAGGGGGCGCGGCGATAAGCTGGGCCAGCAGCAGCACGCAGAGATGTACTGGCATGTCCCTACCGGTATACGAAGTAAATATTCGCATCGACTGCGTACAGCAAGCCGAGGACTGGCTGTGCTCTCAGCAGGCAAAGGAAGTAAGTAGTCACACCGAGGGTTTAGGAAGGGGAGAGGAACAATATGACCGTATTATGCTGCGCCACAGGTCATTATGGACGGCATGAACTCGTCTGTCTGCTCTTTGAGGGTAAGCAGGGGGGCATGGTGACACAGCCCTCACGGACACGTAACCTTCCACACCTCAGACAGATCACCGATTCCCTCTTGATGATCTATGGAAAGTAGTAGATCTTTCAGGGCAGATGATCTGTATGATCTGTATGATCTGTATGATCTGGCTCATGTTGCCGGGTGGGAGCCATATAGTCTGCATGATCTAGGACATGCTTCCTGGGTTGGATCTGTACTGCCTGTACGTATAGATCCTGCGCAACCACTCAGGTGAGGAACTAGATGATCTAGATCATGATATACCTGTAGATGATCTAGATCATGATATATCTGTAGAGGATCTAGATCGTGATCTATCTGTAGATGATCTAAATCATGATATATCTGTAGAGGATCTAGATCGTGATCTATCTGTGGATGATCTGTCCAAGGTGTGTAACCTTGACCTTCCGAAACATGACAAATGCTTCCGCAGGAGGTACATATACAAGCAGTGTGTAATACGCGTACTGTAGCCTCGTACATGCCCGCCCGACGACAAGAACGTACGAACTGCTGTATAATACTCGTAGGCGGTGATGCTTCTGTCTCAATCGGTACATAAGAGCCACAAAGGGGCAGTTGTTGCTGCCGTACGAAAGGCGGCTACGTACATACATACTTGTATCATATGTACGGAACGAGTTTCTGTCCAACCTCTGGCATGGACAGGCAGATGATCTACAGACAGTTGCTGGTGTGTCACCTTGGTACTTGTTACCTACCGGTAGTAGAATACCCGTGGATATGATGATACTTGTGAGTCTAAGTCCGAGCATGCGGGCTGATGTGCGGACACATTCACAGGCGGCACGATCTACGATCGTCGTACATCGTACAGCAGTACGAGTCCTACGTACGTACGCTTAATCGTGCTCCGAAGGTTTCGAGGCCCGATGTCATCTCACATAGACAAGACACAACAAAACCCAGTCTCCTTACCACTCCAAGTTAGCCTTGACATCCGTGTGCAGGTCACTCATGCAGTGCACCCTCAGCCCCCGCCCCTCAGGCAAGACCACCCTCTCTATCGGCCGCTCCATCACGAGACTGTTGTCAAAGCCCGTTACGCCTTTGGCCCCTGCACCCCCACCGCTTCCCTCATCCTCCACCGCCCGGCCTGCTCCAGCGAGACCTGGGCCCGATGCTTCCCGGTCGTAGGCCCAGCCTCGTTTCCTGGGGTAGGCATGCGAGCCTTGGTCGGCATGCACACGAACACGCGAGCGACGGACTCCAGCTGTAGCGGCGTCTTTCCTCGATCTTGCTGCTGCTGTTGTAATCCCGTCGGTTCCTTTGAATAGGGCGTTGTTTCCAAAGCTAAGCACCGCTTGCCACGAACAGCATAGGAAAACCACCCAGGCCACGCACCACGCCAAAGAAGGCGATAAATTCCCTGCTATCATGTGGACGTCTGCTGTTGTCTGTAGCCCCTCTAGTGGGTCTGATGTCTGGTGTTGGGTTGGTTTTTCTCGTCCATTTTCGAACGTATGTAGAGGGCTAGGGCCCGTCTGCAATAAGCCTTTACACGGTGTGCAACACCCCAAATCCACGCCACAGAAAAACAGAAAACCAACAGCAGTCCAGCGTCGAGAGAGAAGCACCCACTACTGTGCTGCTCTGCTGTTGAGCGTTGAAGCAAGGGTGCACCCGAGGTTGTGGGTTGAGCCTTCTCATTTTTCAAGGATCTGTGATATCTCTCGAAATTGGCAGAGCCCAGTTGTACCTTTCTTGTTTGAATTCGCGAGAAAGGCAGGAACGGCTGGAGGACTGACTGCAAAGATGACTGATTTCGAACTCTCGAGTCCAAAGCGTCTCGGCAGGACGGTGGTACTTGGCTACTGCGATATTGCGGCTGCAGGCATCCGTGAGTGCCAAGAGCGTGTACCTCGTTGCAGCGATAAGTGCAGGGCGGGCACGCTACGTAGGGCGTATGTACGCTTATTGTGATATAGGTACAAATCCTCCAGAAATCCTGAGGAAATATCACAGCAGCAGTATCATACTCGTAGACTTTCTTATGTTTTGGGTTGCCCATGTCGGCGCCGATGTTCTTTCCCTTACCCCTTACCCCTTGTGTTGCCGTCGACTCTTCGGCAAACGACTGTCTCTGCCCCTGCCACCACCACCACCATGACCGTCGTTGTTGTCGTCACTGGTGTCGGCGTCCCTGTGGCCCTCTCTGCGGCCGTCACTGCCCTTGTCACCCTTACGCCGCTTTCGACTGTTCGGCGAACAAATGCCTCTGCCCCTGCCAACCACCACGACCACGACCGTCACTGACTGTCGTCGTCGTCGTTGACATGTCTACACCCCTGAGGCTCCGGCCCACGGCCGTCTCTACGGCCGTCGTTGCCCGTGTCGCCGCTGACGCTGTTGCCCTTACACCGCCGTGGACTCTTCAAAGAACTACTCGTAATGACTCTGCCCCTGCCACCACCGTATCACCACGACCGTCCCTGTCGACGTCGCTATTACTCTGTGGGCGTACCTACGGCATTCGCTGCGGCCGTCTCTTTGGCTTTCGTTGCCGCCGCTGCCGCCATTGCCACCGCTCTGCGCTATTTCCCGTAGATGTATCCCGGGATTGGGGTACATCTATGGGAAACAGCGTAGAAGCGGCGGCGTCGGCATCGGTGGCAGCGGCGGCCGTGGGCGACGAAAGCGAAAGCCACAGAGACGGTCGCAGCGAGTGCCACAGGAACGACGACGACAACAGGGACGGTCGTGGTGATGGTGGCGGCAGGGGCAGAGGCAGTGGTTCTTTCAAAAGTCGACTCTGGCGTAAGGGCAAACATGTTGGCGGCGACAAGGGCAGCGACGGCCACAGAGACGGCCGCAGGGGTGCGTCGACATGAGTGACGACGACAGCGACGGTCATGGTGACGGTGGTGGCGGGGGCAGAGGCAGTTGTTCCCCCCGAGAGTAGAACACGGCGTAAGGGCGGTAAGGGCAGCGACGGCCACAGAGACGGCCGCAGCGACGGCCGCAGGGATGTCGACACCAGAGACCATGACAGCGACAGTCATGGTGGTGGTGGTAGTGGCAGAGGCAGAGGCAGTTGTTCACCGAAGAGTCGACGGCGGCATAAGGGCAACAGCGTCGAAAGGCGACACGGGCAGCCCCCGTCGACGCCGCAAGACAGGCCGGAAAAAGCAGATGCACCGGATCTAGGGTAACTTTCGGGAGCCCACCCGTAAGGAACTAAAAAAACGCCATACACTGCTGAGGCTACTCGTATACATCGCCACATCCCCAGCGAGGGGGTTGGGGCGGTGAAGTTGGGGGGGGGCGGGGGGGCGGAAGTGCCCCCCCTTCCTTGCTATGTCCTGATCTGATTTTGGCTGGCCAGGAGTTCGACCCCCCGCTCTCCAACTGATAACACCACTCCACAGCAGTAAATATAGTATACGTCTGACGTTTCATGGTCTCTACTTTTTGTTGGCGCCATCGAGAATGCAAACTGGCAGTCGTTGAAAAATATAGACTACGTACCAGGTAAGATAATGCATACCAGGTATACTTCGTATACGAGAATTAGAGTTATATGCACTTGTGCTCATACCTACTGTACTGCTTGCTGCTTGTAATTTTCTAACATGACGCGGTTCCACCGCCCGCCCGCCCGCCCGTTTGGAACTCCTTTGAGAAGGCGTTCTTGAGGGCATGTCGGCTCCGTCGGGCGAGACTCCAAGCATCCGCGAAACGGGCAGGGAGAGCCTCGCTTTCTCGGGGGCGGGAGCCGCGATTTTCGACGGGGTTCCCGCTTTGGAGGCGGTGCACTTCGACGGGGGTGGGGGTACGAGCGACAGCAAGGTGCGCGAGGGTATACGTATAGCGTCTTTTTTGGTGGTACTATCCGCGATTTTTCGCCTGTATTGAGTCGAAGTTCGAGAAATGGCGTCGCTCTTCTGGTGCCAAGGCTGCCATACAGTGCGCAGTGCTTTGGGGGAGGGGCAAGGTTGGGGGGGGGGGGGGTTCTCGATATTCATGGGGTGGGGTAGTACCGTATACCACCCGGGTGATAAGCTCTAATACACCCCCTGGGAATAATTATTTTCAGAGCCGATTTTCTCCAAAAACCAAGAAGGGCGCCTACATACACCGAAAATTGCGGCTTTTGGCAAGACCTCGTCGATATTTAATTTGTTTAGTATATGTCCCAAAATACAAGGAACGTTCGTACAGTAATATTCAATGTTAGAGGTCCTTATTTTTTTTCGGACAGAGCGATATGTACATAAGACGCGTCGCTCGGCGCTTTGCAGAAAAAAAAAAAATGGAAATTCGTCCGAGGAGGGTGTGTGCTATTTTATCACCCGGGTGTTATAGGGGTATATGCTCGTTGCGTTACCCCCCCGCCCCCGCCCCCCGGTCGCTGGTACGTACGTACAAGCTTGGGTTCGCTCTGATTCCCGCCCGTTTCTGTTTTACAAGAAAGGTGGCTTTTTTCTCGCAAAGCGCTGCTGCCGTGCTGCCACCCTTGATAACTACTACTGCTGTGGTGAGCTTTTTTATTTGATGTGACGACCTTTTTTCTCTGTGTGTGTTTGTGTGTGTGTGTGTGTGTGTGTGTGTGTTTTTTTCGCAGTCGGTGACTCTGCTGAAGCTCAACACTGCCGTCGGCCGAGACCTCTCCGCCTCTCTGTCGCTGTCGATAATCGACATCCTGGACGCGCACAGATCAACGCTGGACAGAGTCATCATTGTGGCGGCTGTGCAGCCCCCGAAGCGGCATCAGGTACGCTGAGCTCTCTTGCGATTAGTTCTACATAATGGCAGCACGAGTGGTGTATATATGACTTGGTCCAGCCGGGACCAAACGCCGAAAATTTGGTGTACTCGTATACGAAGTATATGGACTCGTATACGGAAGGATATGTGTTCGTACACGGCTCACACGGGGCGGGGGGCGTGACTGGTGCTATCATATGTGGAAAGGGTGTCGTATCAAAAAGCGTTATGAAGATTTGTAAACGCATGCCACTGTGTATTGTCCATAAATATAAGAATCGTTTGTATAGCAAGATTCAATCAAAACGTTCCTCATATTTAAGGACAACGTGGTTTAGTCTCGCAGGTAAGGGGTGGGGCGAGTATCGCATCGGGCATTTATTGAGCTATCCAAACCCGATGAATCGAACGCGTTTTTTTTTGGTTGCCGGCCAAGCGTTGCGTGTGTTTTCTCTCCGTTCCTATTAGCCCGGCAGTGTTGGCCAAAACACGCCGCGGCTTGCATGCGCCGCTTGCATACGTACAATTATGGGGGTGGGATTTATTCATTATATTTTTTCCCTCGATTCCCCGTCAAATTGAAACTTCAAAATCCGAAAAATCTGAAAAATTGAAGAAAATAAAACTTGATATTCCGCTTTCGCCGAGCGAGTTTGTCTCGGTATGAAAAAACCTACACGCAGCTCGTACATAGCTCTATTTTATGTACCAGTACTGAGTTTTTTTTGTTTGTTTGTGTGTATTGTGCGGTACCGCTTTCCCTTGCGTGTAATAAGCTCTCATCGCTAACGCGTACTAAGAGTTTCATCGATAACGTGTACCGGTATATAATAGGCTCTCATCGACAACGTGTACTGGTACTTCAGTAAGCTCTCATCGACAACGCCACTTTTCGACCACCCCCCATCCCCACCCCCCACCCCTCACCCTTCCCCCTGCCATCTTCCCCCCACCGTGCAACCGCCGCCCCGCCGCGACCAATCATGTGTCCCCACCGTTACTGCGGCGGATCAATCATAAAAATTGCTCAGATCCCTCCGGCGGCGACAGCACCCTCCTCGACGGCGATAGCGACCAGTGCGCCGCAAGCGAAAGCTTCTCTGAAGGCGGCTTCGTTCCCGCCCGATAAGGTGTGCGCCTTTTCGTGCGACGGGTACCGTGGAGGCGGGAACGGGAACGGGGACGGGGATGCCTCTCCTTCTCCCCCGCTACCTGCGTCGGCGTGCAACCTCCCGCCGCTGCCGCCCGGCGCTCGCATCCCGACCGGCGACTGTCGTTCTGACGAACCACGCCTGGGTGCGACTGTGTAGGCTGGAGGGCTGCACGCCTGCTCGCTCCTGGCGCCGACGAACGGGTTACCGAGCTACGGGCGCCGCGGCGGATGTGGACGGCACTGATGAGGTAGGTAGGTGGGCCGTATTGCTTGGGGGTGAGGGCGTCGGGGGGGGGGGGGGGGTGTACTCATGTCTTGTTCACGTGCCGTAGCATTGACCATTGACCCTCGCATCCCTATCAATGCGGAGACCGGAGGGACGGTGGGGGGGGGGACTCATGTCGTGCACGGCCGTAGTCATATGACCATAGACCCTCTGCATCCCTACAATGCCGGGACGGAGCACGTTGGGTTTTCACCAACCAGGCAGGGGGGACAAGACAGGTGCCGAACGCTGGTGTAAACAGGATCCGCGTTTTTTCTCATGATTCATACCGAGCGAATCTTCTGTTTTTGAAAGCTTCGTTTGGTTTGTATTTAACATGTTCATATATAGCATGACTGAACAACGAAAGAGACAACCTATATACGACATTTAGTATTCCTCAAGGAAAATATGTATTGTTTACTATCAACAGAGTCGATATTGATGTTTTTTTCATGTTTTTTTCTTTCCCGCCAGGGCTAATCGGGATTTGCCCAAGCGTTTTGCCTGTTTCCGGCACGAAGCAACAGCCCACTATGATCGGTCGGTCGGGTATCAGCAGCCCCACTTCGTTGCCATTCTCGCACCAATTCGTCGCTGGAATCTTATGAATATTCCATGTTCACAAATATAACAAAACTGGCTCCTACTATTCTCCTATTACGTACCAGGTATGACATATAGAACATGGGTATGTTGGGTGGATGGAACAAAGTAATTAATGAGACTTGAGTTACTACTACCACTGCAATTAATTAATGAACTGTTTTTTTTTTGTAGAAGACGATCTATACTAGCTGATCCCCACATTTTTTTTTCTAAAATATCGAGGGCAATCCCCCCCCTCCATACGACTACGGCCTTGCCATATATATGAAGTATCCCCCCCCCCCCCCAAAATCGTGCAGTGTTTTCGCCTTTCCGTGTCGCGAGCAGGCGATCAACGGCCTCGGGCAGTGCCTCGAGCAGGTGACAGGGTTAACGTTCGACGGGCAGAGGGCGTGTGGAGCTCGGAGATCGAAGGGGTGGAAAGGGACGAGCCCTTCGCAGGGGGTGGTACCGGGGTATATTTAGGAATGTAGAGGTGTCTCTCTCTCCCAGGGGCGCGACGCGAGCGTTTCAAAACAGCTATTTCGGTTTCCTTGTGGTCCTAGTATAATATATTTCACTCTGGCCGCGAATAGAGTCCCCGTTTGAAACCTGATAGGAATATACAAGGGGTACTATATTTTCGGCCAGAGTGGTATGTATACCGATAATTATGTGTTGGCTGCTGTTGGTTGTGTCGTGGAGGGTTGGGTGGGGTCGGGACGGGACGGGTCGTACCGGGGAATCCGCTTCGGTTCGGTCCAGCGTTGTCGCGGTTATTTTGCGCACGTACTGGTACATGTAGAAATGGGTGCTGTGTTGAGCAGTGCTCACTGCGGTGTTTGTTGATCCAGCTCTCACTTGCGTTTTTTTAGGGGGGGGGGTTGCGGGCGGGAGAAGACGCACCGTCGGCACTGAATACATAATATGCCTGGTATCATGCCTGGAATATACAGGCGAAGGGAATATGAGACTCTTTTGCCAATTTCGGGTGGCACAAGAAGGCAAGGACATTTTTTGCGCGAAAACGATTAAACGATTTTGCAAGCTACTTCTTACTGTTTAATCGGCTTGACGACGAACACGGCTGAACGCCCTGTACTCTGTACTCTGTACTCGTGTACTCTGTACTCTGTACTCTGTACTCGGTACTCGGTACTCGGTACTCGGTACTCGGTACTCGGTACTCGGTACTCGGTACTCGGTACCCTGTACCCTGTACTCTGTACTCTATACTCTATACTCTATACTCTATAATTTGCGGAGGGAGGGGCGTAAGATAGGGTGGACTGGCCGTGCGTTGGTAGCCACATCTCCTCTTGATGCAGACGCAGCGTCGAGGTAGGTGATGGTTTGTGTTTGAAGTGATGATCCGTTGGGTGGAGGACAGGATTGGCCAGTACGGTATCGTAGTGGCCTCTCTACTATTGTGCCGGTGTGCATCAGCTAACAGTACTGGCACTATAGCGGCAACCGGCACTATACTCCGCACCCTGCCGCACTGGTTACTCCCACATCTGTGCCAAGCGAGCGATCTCACGGGCACTATCATGGCGGGCAGGCGGCACTACTCTACCCAGCCGGCACTATATAGAGGGGACCACACTACTACTACAGCTGTAAGGGGCATAGCTCAGAGGAGCGAAAAAGGCGCTTGGCGGTATCAATTATGTTCACGTATGTATGTATGTAAGATCACAATTCACGGCTGGCTCTCGTCGGTGAGAACGAATCACGGAACGACGAATGCAGTCCCTNCCCCCCCCCCCCCCCCAAATCGTGCGGTGTTTTCGCCTTTGCCGTGTCGCGAGCAGGCGATCAACGGCCTCGGGCAGTGCCTCGAGCAGGTGACAGGGTTAACGTTCGACGGGCAGAGGGCGTGTGGAGCTCGGAGATCGAAGGGGTGGAAAGGGACGAGCCCTTCGCAGGGGGTGGTACCGGGGTATATTTAGGAATGTAGAGGTGTCTCTCTCTCCCAGGGGCGCGACGCGAGCGTTTCAAAACAGCTATTTCGGTTTCCTTGTGGTCCTAGTATAATATATTTCACTCTGGCCGCGAATAGAGTCCCCGTTTGAAACCTGATAGGAATATACAAGGGGTACTATATTTTCGGCCAGAGTGGTATGTATACCGATAATTATGTGTTGGCTGCTGTTGGTTGTGTCGTGGAGGGTTGGGTGGGGTCGGGACGGGACGGGTCGTACCGGGGAATCCGCTTCGGTTCGGTCCAGCGTTGTCGCGGTTATTTTGCGCACGTACTGGTACATGTAGAAATGGGTGCTGTGTTGAGCAGTGCTCACTGCGGTGTTTGTTGATCCAGCTCTCACTTGCGTTTTTTTAGGGGGGGGGGTTGCGGGCGGGAGAAGACGCACCGTCGGCACTGAATACATAATATGCCTGGTATCATGCCTGGAATATACAGGCGAAGGGAATATGAGACTCTTTTGCCAATTTCGGGTGGCACAAGAAGGCAAGGACATTTTTTGCGCGAAAACGATTAAACGATTTTGCAAGCTACTTCTTACTGTTTAATCGGCTTGACGACGAACACGGCTGAACGCCCTGTACTCTGTACTCTGTACTCGTGTACTCTGTACTCTGTACTCTGTACTCGGTACTCGGTACTCGGTACTCGGTACTCGGTACTCGGTACTCGGTACTCGGTACTCGGTACCCTGTACCCTGTACTCTGTACTCTATACTCTATACTCTATACTCTATAATTTGCGGAGGGAGGGGCGTAAGATAGGGTGGACTGGCCGTGCGTTGGTAGCCACATCTCCTCTTGATGCAGACGCAGCGTCGAGGTAGGTGATGGTTTGTGTTTGAAGTGATGATCCGTTGGGTGGAGGACAGGATTGGCCAGTACGGTATCGTAGTGGCCTCTCTACTATTGTGCCGGTGTGCATCAGCTAACAGTACTGGCACTATAGCGGCAACCGGCACTATACTCCGCACCCTGCCGCACTGGTTACTCCCACATCTGTGCCAAGCGAGCGATCTCACGGGCACTATCATGGCGGGCAGGCGGCACTACTCTACCCAGCCGGCACTATATAGAGGGGACCACACTACTACTACAGCTGTAAGGGGCATAGCTCAGAGGAGCGAAAAAGGCGCTTGGCGGTATCAATTATGTTCACGTATGTATGTATGTAAGATCACAATTCACGGCTGGCTCTCGTCGGTGAGAACGAATCACGGAACGACGAATGCAGTCCCTCTATTTTTTCTGCCCTAGAGATATACTTCGGTATGTGGTGAGAAGGGTGTGATATCATACCAGAAGCCACACTGCTTCCCCAGTTTTCGGGAGTCTTGTACAAAGGTTCTTGCTTTTGCATTTTTATCGCGAGAAGATTTCAGCACTTTCTTCCCTCGTCAACTCTCGTCGAATTTTGCTTACCCACGCTATAATATGCGCTCTCGACAGTCGGTGTCATTTGAGAATAACACCTCCATGGGGAGAATCGAACCCTCGACATCCGGCCCAAAAGGCTTCGTGGCTACCAGCTAGACCACCGGGGCGACCGGCTGGCGGGAAATATTACCCCCCCCGGTTAAATACGTAAGTGTTCACATAATCAGAGTCTAGATAGGGGCTATGCTACTGGCCAGAAAAGGCAGTATTTTCACTACGTACGAGCCGTTGCGACGTGTGTGTAGGTATGGCGTCCTGCCGCCGACGCCATTTGTGCGAGGTGACTACTCGTACTGCTATACGGGGACACAGCAGCAGCAGCAGCAGTAGTATCCCCTGCTATATCTGATATAGGATTTTGTGGTGTGGAACAGGTTTTCGTTGTTCATGATGCGTGTTGATAGAAGAGCAGCTGTACTAATAAGTAATAGTTGCATATTATCCTATTGATAGTGGATCTTCCTAAGTAAGGCAGTTTTGTTTCCATTTTTGAAGCACTCTGGTTTACGTACGTACGTACTGGGGTGCACCAGATGTATTATAAGCGACCCTAATATTATACCATAGCAACGGGCGTAGGATCGCAGGGGCAAGGATGGATGGGTGTCGTTCGCGGCGTTCTACACTATATATACGTACGGAGCCACTGAGTGAGGCGGCGCCTTGTGGTGTCGAGTCATAGTATAGCCCCCGCGGCGAAATGATGAGCTTGTGATTGCGCTTTATTGAAGATATCGAAACGGGCGCATTTTTAGTCTGGCTGCTACGCGTAAATCAAATGTGTACCAGGTACCTGGCACATGGTATTATCGTAAGCTCGTACTGTCAGAGCGGAGGAAACGGCGAAGCGCATACTGCTCATGTAACATGCAAATAGTGCACTACCAGGGTATGTATGTATGTATGAACTGGCGTGATGAGCACGGGGAATATATCGCAAGAGAGACGACAGCGCAGAGAACAACGGAAAATAACACCCACCACCTCTAGTTTGATCGTTCCTGTACCATCGTACTGTAGATAGATATGGTCGTACGTAATCCTGGCATATGAATATGTTGAATCCAACGTTGTACTGGCACGTTTTCTTCTCTGTGCTCGAGCAACGGATTGTATAACCTACTCCTTCTCCTGTGCTCTGTACGAGTACTACCGGGTACCGGGTAATAAGTGTTTTCTTGGCAGACTGCTGTGGTCGGGCCAATACTCGCCGTGTCTTTGGTCGACGAGTAGACGTTATATATTGTTTGCTCTTGAACAATGGTAAAACCCTGCAGATACATACAGTAGATAGATGGATACCTTGCCTCATACTCTTAATAATATCTGCATCTAGGGACGTCATCGTGCGTGATGTTCATATGTGATGAACGCCACGGCGTCTGTTTCTACTTTATTTCCCAGTTCCTCCATCGTGTACGAGTGCTCGTATGGCAGTACCTGGTACCTGGTATCCGTTATTGTTTGTATGTATGTCGTACGTATTGTTGTACGTATTATACGTACCACCAGGTAGGATGTATGATACCAGGTATGTATGCGTCGTATGTGCGTGCGAGTACGTATGTATGTATGCATGCTGCCTTTTTCACGAAAGAAACCGACAAACGAACACATCGACAAACAAACGCGGAAAGTTTTTGGCATATATATCGTTTTCGTCGTACACCTATTCAAAAGGTTCTCGCTGTCTCGCCGGTCTGTGCCCGCCTCTCTCCCATATTTGTCAGCACTACTGATACTTTTCATAGCATATCATCAGCAGCCTGCACCATCACCATTATCATCACCTCCCACCCACCACTACTCTGTCTGCATCATCATCATCTTCAAACGAGCGCTATAGGCAAGGCTATACGTATAAAGGTTCTCGAAACCACCTGGTACAGCAGTACTACCTCTCAACACCTCGACTACGACTACCATCCATCATCATGGTAGATACCGGCCGGTCATCATACGGTACGGTCGAAGATCCACGATCCAGAAGATTCTACGGGCGACATATAAACAGCAGTAGTAGTACTTCGCGTAGTACGATTAGCAACAGTAGTAGTAATAGCAATACGACTTCGACCAATAACCGCACAACGAGTGGGTGCAACAATAATAATACCAATCATACAAGTAACAATACGAGTACCAAAACGAGCGATAATCATAATAAGCTTCGACCGTCCGACGAGGAAACTCGGCCCAGCAGCAGCCATCATGGCAAGCGGCGGACAAAGTTCGGTGCGGGGATCGTGATCGTGCTGGCGTCGATGATCCTGGGGTACGTGTTAGGGTCGAGGGTGGCGAGTGCAAGGGACGATTATGTGTTCGATGCTGCTGCTGCTACCGCTGCTACTGCTGCTGTTGCTGCCGACGCTGGTGCTGGTGGCAGCTTTTTGGCTGGGCAAGAAGAGGCTGTTTCGACGGAGGAGGTGAGGAGGACAGCAGTCAGTGTCTTTACTCGTAGAGATACGTAGTTTGCGGGCGATTATTTTGGAAAAAAAGATTGGAAGAAGTATGGGAAAAAGTTGCTCGATAAGAATGGCCCTTAGAAATAATAGAAATAACCCCTCAGTTTGATTTGGCGTCGACGGCTGTTGTTGCTACGTATGTATGCTTATTATTTCTTATTTCTAGGGTAAACTGCTGTGTGTAATAACCTGGTACACTGTAAACACGGCTAGCTGTAGTTTTGGGGGTGAGTTTTTGTCTCGAAGCATGCTGATATCGGACCAGAGCACCCTCGTGTGAAACGCCTGTGGTCGTCCTCCTGCCCTGTGATGAATTTATCTTGTTCTTGTGGTGCATTGGTCGCTATCGTGTGTACGGTATGATTTTATCTTGTTATTATTGTGGTGCATTGGTCGCTATGTATCCATACGCCGTATCTAAAATGGTATCAATGCAACATCACTCAACCGTAATGTCTTCTCGCCTCTTGTACACACACACTATAGACACGAACAGCACTGCTAAACTGGAGTACGCCGGCACGAGTACTACTACTACTGCTACTACTACTACTGCTGTTATCACAACACTCGTGCATATACGCTTGCTTGCTTGTTGGTAGTTTTTGGTTGGGAAATAAAAAAGGTGTTTGTCGCCATGACAAATGTCACAGCAGCCCTAAAAAACGGGAGCAAACTTCTCCGTTTCGCGTCGGCTTCACCGGCTGACGCGTTAGTATCGCGCGGTATCCCCAAGGCCAACATCACCAACTACACCAGCAACAAACAGCAGAGCGTAGATAACAAAGGGAGTACCAGGTAAAAAAGGACTTTCGTGCAGAGGTTTCCTTTTTTGTTTTGGTTTCGCTTGGTTTTCTTCTTCAAAAAAAACATGTACGGAGGGTATATACAGTAGGTTCCTAAACCGTATTCACGGGGAGGGGGGGGGGGGGGGGGGGGGGGGGGGGGGGGGGGGGGGGTCGTTTTACACCGCCGCGGTTGTTTTCTCACCGCTCTTCTTCCCCACCACCACCACCACTACCACCCTGCACCTACCTACCTGTCTCACCACTGGCCTGCCTTTTTATCCCCACTCTTTTGCAACGCGACCGATCGCAAAAAAAACTTGCAGGGGGAAAAAACGCCCTTCCGACTGTTGTCCCTCCAAGCGCGCAACGAGTACGGAGTCTTCGACGCCCTCACACTGTACGGTCTCGACATGGTTGTCGAGCCGCACAAGGCGACCGTCCTCAGCATTACGAGTGGGACGATCGCTCGCGGCGGTGAGGACATTGTAGCAGAGGAAGACGAGAGCAGGACCGGGACCGGGGCCGGGAGCGGGAGAAGAGTGCAACAGTTTCCGGCGGTTTCAACTAACGGTGGTGGCGGTGAGCAGCGAGGGAGAAAACAGACACAGCAGATGGTGGTAGAGGAGGAGGAGGAAGAGGAAGAGGAAACCCGAACCGAACCGAACCGAACCGAACCGAACCGAACCGAACCGAACCGAACCGAACCGAACCGAACCGAACCGAACCGAACCGGGATATTTCACTATGCTTCCTGACGCATTCTACGATATGTAGGGGTATAAGGCACCTTTGTTTTGGCCATCTGAGGCAAATGCTAATGTTTTATGACTAATGGGGCCTCTTTTCAACCGAGCAACTACCCCATAAGGCATGTGCCTTATTGCAATCGTTTTATCCAGAAAACTGAGGAACTACTCAACAAGGCATGCCGTATTACCCAACAACAAGGCATGCCTTTTTGCAATACTTTTTCGTTTGCAAACGAGTCATCCCACGGTAGGGGAGCAGCATAATTTTCTGAGCTCCTCACATGAGGAACTCAATATCTCACCCGAAACATGACTTCGGAAACATTCGTTCGCGCAACCCTACCAAACCTCCCCATGCGGTAGTCCTAAAACAAATACACGAGTCAGGCTTCGCAGGCTTTGGGGGGGAAGGGGGGGGAGGGGAGGGTGTGGCTGAAGGAGGGGGCGTCGATGGGCCCACGATAACTCTGGAGGAAGCTGGCACCGTGTCCCTCCTGACGGTTACGGAATTTTTGGAAGATGGCCGCGTGGTCGGCGAAGGGCGAGCGACGGTTTCGTGCCGCTACGTCAGGCGGGAGCTGCGGGAGCTGACGGAGAAGGATCGTGAGGCGTTCCTGGACGCCATGGTGCAGTTCTACACCGCTCCGACTGTCGCTGTGGCGGGCGATCGGCTGGAGGGACTCAACTACCAGCATTTTGCTGAGGTCCACAACTCTGATGTGCGTACCGTGTATTTTAAACAAACGTACATGCATACCTGGTTAGCTATACGTAGCTGTCGCCAGGAACTAGCGCCGCAGGTTGTTTTGTATCTGTTTTCAACTTGCGTGCGTTGGAGGACCCCGGTCGTCGTTCGGTCGTTCGGTCGGTCGGTCGTTCGGTCGTTCGGTCGTTCGGTCGTTCGGTCGGTCGGTCGTTCGGTCGGTCGGTCGTTCGGTCGGTCGGTCGGTCGGTCGGTCGGTCTGGCGGGCGCTTCAGCCATCTTGAGGGGGTCCCTCTTCTTTGGCGCCGTGTACAATATAAACCCGCACTATGAGCCGAATGCCGCCGTGGTAAATCGTCCGGTCCCATTGTAGCGAGGCGGATGGTGCCACGGGTAGTGTAAACCAGTGTACTGCGTGTCTATAAACAAAGCGTCGTGTCCACCCCGTACAATGTTAACGTTTTCTCTCACAAACGTATGCAACCGCTCAGCTGGCCTCGTCTCTGCACCACTTTGCGTAAGTCGACAGTTGCTGCTGATCATCACCGGTCAAGAAAGAGCTGCCTTGTTTTCGTCGTGTATTAAGAGTCTGGAGCGTGCGGCACCCTGCCGGGAGGTGTTTCGCTATCGGGGAGGTGTAACGAAACGTTTCCGTGCACCGGTGGCGGGATTACCACCATATAGGTTTAAAGTAAGACTCAAGAGTAGGCGCAGATCAGACTACGAAGTATACTGGTATCATTCGGGTGTGCAAAAGGTAAACAAACAAAGGACAAGTAAAACTAAACTAAAAGTCCCGACCCTACCCGACCCCTGTTTGATAAAGGAATACGGAAACTTGTTTCTTCGCCATCGACGAAAAAACCCACACAATCTTGCCAACAAACCACTACGTACCGGCACCTAGCGCTTGTCGAATCGACCGACCATCCTCACGCCTGTCGTCGAAACGCCAACCCGAAAAACCACGCATATATGCCCTAACCCGCCGTCCGTGCTTCCGACCGTCTTCACACGCTTTTTTGTTTCGTTTTGTTTTGTTGTCCTTAAATGATCTCTTTCGTGATGTGTACCTGCGTGATCAGGACTTCTGCTATCATAACGGGATGATGTTTCTCACGGCCCACTTAGCGTTCGACTGGGCCATGGAACGCGAGCTACAGAAGATTAACCCCGCCGTATCGCTTTCCTTCTGGGACTACACCATCGAGTCCGGCACCCTGGGCGCCGAGTGAGTCTACGAGTTTGGTCTGGTCTGGTGCCACCTGCTTTTGTTCACGAATACATTGGAGTATGTGCACTCGCTCTCCTGCCTCTTATGTATACATACAACAGCGCCAAATGGAGTCTGGCAGTGGCGTTGTTGTTTTTCTCACGAACACATTGGAATATGCCCTCGCTCTCCTGCCTCCTATGTGTACATAAAACGGCGTCAAAATGAGTCTGGTAAAGTACGTAGTGTTGTCACGAAAAACATTGGAGTATGCGCTCGCTCTCCTGCTTAGTATGTGCATTACATGGGCACCCACTTGATTTGAGTTCTGGTGGTGTGTTTTTTTTGCTCACGAAAACACTGGAATACGCTCTCCTACCTTGACGCTTTAAGAACCGGTCCCACTTCTTTGGGGACAAACTACTTGGAATTAGTGTGGGATTTTGTTTTTAGTTCTGAATGGGTCAAGACATACCAAAACATAAAACTGGTTCAAGAAACACCAGTCAGTGCGTATTTGGTACCATTGATTCACTACTGCTGTGACTTTTTTTGGGAGGGGGGGAGGAGGCTACCTGCCTGTGCCTGGCGCGTACGAAGAGATAGAACGCGAGGATGGAATTTGAGCTGCAGACACATGGCATAGACTATGTAGGAGTCTATTGTGGGGGCACCTAGTTAACAGGACAAAATATTATTAGTAAAAATGCAGAAACATATAGGTTTTTGTGTAAGTAATGAGTCCTGATTACTATGGTCCCCCTATAACAGCAACTACGAGGTAGGACAAGAAACGGGGGAAGCGCACGTTACAGCACCTTTTTTTTCAACACGTGCCTCTGACAAAGGTGCCGAGTATTTGTAAAAGTTCAGTTTGCTTCTATTAATACGTGGGTACGCCTTCACCTGCAATGGTAAAATGTCACAGAGGAAAATGGCGGAACAGCAAGCAGTGTGGTGGCCGCGCGAAAATAAACAAAGCCCTCCGTCACCATGGTACGGGGGAAGGGCTCCTATCAGAGTGACCCCCCCCACGCAAAAAAAAAAAAAAAAACCCTGCCTGGTCGGCGAAAACCCGACAATGTCCGTCCCGGCATTGTAGGGCATGCGAGGGTCTATGGTCTTACGACTACGGCATGCATGAAAAGAAGTACACCCCCCCTCCCCGACTTTCTCTCGTATTTCCACCCCTTTACGTATCCAGAGGACGCTCGCCGACTCTATAGATGAAAAACATCCCGGCCATATGATAGGAGCTACCCACCCGTTTACGCCCAAGCCCTGTCTTCGCCCTTACCCAGCACGATTCACTGCCAACTCTAAAATACCACCACCACGGTGACGTACGAACTAATAAAAAGCAATTGACTTGTTTTCTTTTTTTTTTTGCTGTTTTGTGCTGTGGCCGCAATACCTTCCAAATCCAACTCTGCAGCGTGACGCACAACTGACGACAACAAAAAAACTCGACTTGTCTTTTTTTTTTCGTGTTTGTGCTTCGTGTATATAACCGGATGCAAAGTTGGCCCAGAGCCGCAATTTTCGTCCAAGCATTTCGGATCGGCGCTGGGCCGCAGAACAACGGCTTCCTCATCTCGGCGTGGCGTCTGCAAACGTTTCTTCCATCTACGCCCGCACTCCTTGCTTCTCCTCGCGACAGCATTGATCGGTTCACAACCCCTACGGGCTACATCAGCGCCCTGTACGACTACCAGGTATGTAATGAGGCATGTCGCGTAGGGGAGATCCTTTTTATGCCAAATATTTCTGACTGATGGCCGGGGGTAGGGAGGGGGGGTTGTACTCGATATTCATGGGGGGAGGGGGGGGTGCTCATGTCTCGTGCATGACCGGCAGTCGTATGCCTGACATAGACCTTCGCATCCCTATAATGCCGGAACGGAGCACGTTGGGTTTTCATTAACCAGGCAGGCATTGCTTGCCACCAAGCTTTGCGAAGCGTCGTGAGGTGTTGGGTGTCGCCATTGAAAGGGTGGGCTGCATCCTGCTAAGAACTGCTGTGAGGCGGACTTGCACTATGGATGACAGGGTCGAATTAGCTGATAAGGAGCGACTCATCTTGTTTTAGAATGTTATTGTTTTTCACGGCCTCCTAGCCCTGGAGTTGTTCATCGGATTGAGCGCCCACGATCACTTAACTAAAAGTCGTTTTTTGTTTTTGGGTGGATGCTACAGCATACGCAGAGAGCTCCCCAATTGAGGGAGGACCTCAGAAACTCTCAGAAAATTATCAGAAATTCAGGTTGTAACCCCTAATATATATACCGTAGCGTTCATGTGTCTTAACAATGGTTGGAATAACTGTGCAGATGAAACTCGTGATAGATAACGACAAGCAAGAGTGTCGTCCATTCAAGTCGCAAAAAACAAGTTACCAAACCATCGGCTCATATCATACCAGTACGTAGTATATAGCTCTTGTCGATAAACCTTCAATACAACGTTGAGCCGCGGCCCCGTGTGTGTGTTTCAGGACCAATGTTACCTACCCTGTATTCGCCGGTGCTGGCGCACGAAGAACAAACATTTGCGATACGCAGTACATAAAGCACGTTTTCGAACGGGGGCTGCAATCAAGAGCGTCGGAAGTGTCACCTTTGAGGCCGCCGCAACGACTGCGGCGTAACAAGCAAGTGACGTCGCTGCCCCTTTTGGCATGGACCGCGCCCCCGCCCCTGCACGCCATTTCAGTAGCAAACCCGCTAGGGAGAAAAAAAAAAAAACACACCCCAAACGTAACCGGCCCCTTTCCAATATACGATGCGTTTGCTTCACCTGCCGATGGCTATACGTACGTAGTTAGCCGAGGCTTTCGCGTTTCCACGGGTCGAGAAGGCGGTGTATATATATATGCCCAAGTCGACAAACCGCGCTCGCGCGTCCTGTGCTTTGGTAGGTGCGTCACAAGCTAAAGCACCGAGCACTTCAATTCTTGTGTTATTTCAGTGGGCTGGCTCATATACTGGTCAAAGGTTTACCCCTACACCTTTTTTTACCTAAAAAATGCGCGTCTCGGCAGGACCGAACTTGCGCAGTGAAATAACCGTGTGGCGCACCCCCTCCCCCCCCCCCGCCCCTGCGCCCCGCCCCGCCTCGCCCCGCCCCCGCCCCCGCACCACCCACCGCTCACCCTCCGTTTATCGCAAACCTCCTCCTGACACTCGCTTGTCTCTGTAACATCTCTTGAGGCAGGACGTTGACAAACTGAGCCGCACCCACTCGTTCTGCGGGTTTTCGGGACGACTTCCTTCCCTCGCTGCGAGGACATTGTCGACTGCTTCGACGAAAACAACAGCCTTCAGTTCTGGAGCGAATGCATGGAAAACAACATCCACGCGGATATGCACGGCTGGCTAGGCGGATCGTGGGGGTGCAAGGTGAGTTGCGAGGTCGGACCATAGCTGTTTCACGTTGGGTCGAACCTCGCGGTCAGGTTGGGTCGGGTCGGGTAAGGGTGACCCGACCCGATCTGTGGGATTTGAAAATCTCCTGACCCAACCCGCATGCGACCCGACCGACCCCGAACCCGACCGACTGACCGACCCGACCCGACCCGACCGACCGACCCGACCGCGACACCCGACCCCGACCCGGACCGACCCGACCGACCGACCCGACCCGACCCGACCCGACGCCGACCCGACCGGGACCTCGACCGACCCGACCCCGCCCCGACCCGACCCGACCCGACCCGACCCGACCCGACCCGACCCGACCGACCGACCGACCCGAACCCGACCCGACCGACACTCCCCGCACATCCAACCGACCCGACCGCCGACCCGACCCGACGCGACCCGACCCGACCCTACCGACGACCCGACCCGCCACCCCCGACCGACCGACCCCGACCCGACCCGACCCGGGGACCCCCGACCGACCCGACCCGACCCGACCCGACCCGACCCGACCGACCCGACCGACCCGACCGACCGACCGACCCGCCCGACCCGACCCGACCCGACCGAACCCGACCCGACCGACCCGACCCCGACCCGACCCGAACCCGACCCCGACTCGACCCGACTTCCCACGACAACTACCCGACCCCGACCCGACCCGAAACCGAACGAACAACCGAACCGAATCCGAACCGAACCGAAACCGAACACCGACCGAACGAACCGAATCCGAAGAACCGACAACCGAACCGAACCGAACCGCAACCCACCACCAGACCGAACGCAACATTCCCCCCAACCGACCGACCCCGAACGAATTATCCCGACCGGAACCTTACCGAACCGAACCGAACCGAACCGAACCGAACCGGGATATTTCACTATGCTTCCTGACGCATTCTACGATATGTAGGGGTATAAGGCACCTTTGTTTTGGCCATCTGAGGCAAATGCTAATGTTTTATGACTAATGGGGCCTCTTTTCAACCGAGCAACTACCCCATAAGGCATGTGCCTTATTGCAATCGTTTTATCCAGAAAACTGAGGAACTACTCAACAAGGCATGCCGTATTACCCAACAACAAGGCATGCCTTTTTGCAATACTTTTTCGTTTGCAAACGAGTCATCCCACGGTAGGGGAGCAGCATAATTTTCTGAGCTCCTCACATGAGGAACTCAATATCTCACCCGAAACATGACTTCGGAAACATTCGTTCGCGCAACCCTACCAAACCTCCCCATGCGGTAGTCCTAAAACAAATACACGAGTAAAATATTAATAGTATCCGGTGGTTTCTTACGTGAGGAGCACAACCGATCAGAAAATGTTGAGCCTAAAAGTGGTACCCCTACCGTGGGATTGCTCAAACCCAGAGCCATGACATTTTGCTCATCGTTTTTATTCAAGTGCGCCCTTTTTTTTATCTGAAAACCCATTCAGAACTGGAAAAAAAACTTATTCCACGCTAGGTCTAAGTAGTTTGTCCCCTAATACGTTGGACCAGTCCTCAAGGGGTTAAAAGCCAGTTTTTGTTTGGGGCAAGGCTTTATTTACTATGTAGGCACCCAGCCCCCTACCGTACGTACGTAGCCTGTGACCGCGGCTTGCTCAGAATGGCCGCCTGTGTACATAGAGGTTCGACGCGCACGCTACGATAGAGGTGCACCATGCTGTTTCTGCCGCTCCTCATTTTGAGGACCTCCATACCTGCAGTAGTCTAAAAAATGATTTTGGAGGGGGGAAAAAGTGCTGCCCGACGGGCAATCTGATGACCTAAGTATACTCTGAAATATATTGTAAACACAAGTGAAGAATGAAAGTCCGACGAATTTGGGTTAAGGAGGAGGAGGAGTACGATCGTTCAGAAAAGCGTTTTCAGCCAAAAAACGGTATACCATATACCTCTATCGTAGCCAGCGCCTTATATAGAGGGTAGAACCTCCTAGTACCAAGGGTACTACATAGCGAGTCCACAGCTGGAAATTAACCCTTGTAAGACTGGAGTCCCGTTTTGGGGACAAATTACTTAGAATTAGAGTGGTTTGTCCCCAAAACCGGGACTGCAGTTCTAAAATGGTTAAAAAAAAAAGTGACCCTTTATAAAAATATAAAAATAAAATAAACTACTACTGCTGTATGCCGGGTAATAAGATCGTACTGCTGCTGTACCCTCTTCTTTGCTGTCGTTTATTTCACGTAATACGTACCTTACCGCACCGTATGTAATAGTAATACGACAAATACATCCGTCTTCATCAGGTATAAATTGTCAGTGTGCCCTCTTTGCCCCCCTAATTACCCTTCGGCGCGTTTAAACATGTATGTGTGTGTGTCAACATCATCAGGCGGACATGGGCAAGTTCAAGGACGAGCACCGCGAGTTTTCGGACGCCCTGTTGGTTTTCGTCCTGCAGTTCGTCACGGCCAGCCGCTGGTCCATAAACACCCTGTTCGGCGACTACAACGAGTGCGACACGTCCTGCACGAGGGGGTCCGAGGAACCGTGCGGGTGCCGCTGCCTCGTCAACCCCGGCAACATGACAGATGAAGAGGTGTGCTCGTAGAACAGGAAGAAAAAGCGAAAAATGCGAAGGGCGAGAGCGCGCGCCGTGAGCGCCGTGAGCGCCGTGTTGTATTCTCGCGTCGCAGCGTTGCCCTGCCGCGCGCGTGGTTAAGTTATTATGTCACACAGCGAGTTGGACCAGGGGGTGGGGGGGGGTACTCATTTGTTGCTTGCCTTTTTAGTCATTATCGCATTGATCACGCATCCCTTTCGAGACGGAGGGGGAGGGGGAGGGGGGAAGTGGGCATCGTGCCAAATTCCGGGCAACTGCGTTGTAGCCTCATTCGTCGTACGCCTCTTAATGTTTTTTTTTGTTAGTGCAACGTTTATTAAAACACGCACATACATCTTGAAACACAGCAGTAGTCGTAGCGCATTGACAGATGTATATAGAGATTTTGCTTCGATACTGTCTACATGCCCTGGTATACATGACGTGCTTGTCGTTTCGAGTGCGTTGGCATGGCATCTGTATCTGTCTTTTCTTCTTACTGCATTTGCATGGCATCTGTATTATCTCTAGTCTCATGTACATATCACCACAGAGCTTGCATATTTTTAGGATGAAGAATCGGCACAGGCGCTGGGTGTCCAGAGGATGCCATCGGGCAGGGCTAACGGTTCAACTTAGAAACACACGCACACACCCATACACCCTCGCATTCGTTCGTGCTGTTTTATTTTTCGCGTCAACTGATCGCGATAAAAAAAGGTGTACACCATGATGGAAGACATGATGGTCGCCTTCTCCACCCTCTTCAACGCGGCCGAATTCGTGCATCGAGATGTGTCCAAGAAGTTCGAGTACAACTTCATACAGGTACATACGTATGTACAGTAGGTGCGATTTTTGGAGACGACATCTCAGTCGGAGGAAATGAATTAAACGTTTTGTAGGTAGGTGTCGATATTTTTGACGATGTGACACTGCCTAAAGGAAAAACGCGTCTGCCACATTGTTACTACTGCTGTGCCTTATGGTATGGTGCACCAGCATCGCACCATGTATCGTATATAGAACTGCGTGCGGTACACGTGTTACGTGGTGCCACTCTGGTCGGAAATATAATTACCGTTCGGTATAGGATGTCAACATCAAAAGGTGATTATATTTTCGGCCAAAGTGGCTTTCATCGGGAGGCTTCTCTTTTTTTTTTGTTGTCTATGGTTGTGACCCACTACGGGCTATACATATTTCAGGAGGGAAAAGAGCTACCTGCACAAAACAACCAACAGCATATCAGTTTCGGCGCGGTGCGTGTTTCTCGTGCGCCATCTCTTCTTGGTGCTCTAGAGTGTTGAATTGCTTAATCGAGAGAGAGAGAGAGAGGGGTGGCGTCACACGACAGCAATCGCGCTGGTGTAAACCTTCTAAAGGCGTTGTTCTTGCATACGCACCAGGTATGTATATATATATATATACCTGGTATTCGATAGTGACGGTACGTACGAGTGTACGTAGCTCATCCTTTTCTCTCACCCCCCTCTCCGCCATGCAACGCGCAGGTAGAAACGCAGGTAGAGATATATAGGCGCAAGGGCAGGCAGGACCCACGCATTAATTCACAGACGACTCCGAATCCTACATGTTTTGCTTTCGATCGCCAATCAATGAATTCATTCATGCTCATCAGCTTTCAGCACCCCTACATGCGCCCGGAACAGTTTTTTGTTTGTGGTTGAATAATTATTGATACTTTCCACCCCCCCACCGCCATGCTATTTCCCAAATATGTCAGAAGCCAGGTTGTTTCAGGGTGTCGTCAGTCACACCCATAGGAGAGTCCGCACTGAAACTAGTTTATTAACACTGGACGACCGTCAGTCAAGGGGAGTGAAACCGTTGATAATGAAAACACGATTTTTATGTTTTAACACAATTTCCGGTTCGGTCGTTCGGTCGTTCGGTCGTTCGGTCGTTCGGTCGGTCGGTCGTTCGGTCGGTCGGTCGTTCGGTCGGTCGGTCGGTCGGTCGGTCGGTCTGGCGGGCGCTTCAGCCATCTTGAGGGGGTCCCTCTTCTTTGGCGCCGTGTACAATATAAACCCGCACTATGAGCCGAATGCCGCCGTGGTAAATCGTCCGGTCCCATTGTAGCGAGGCGGATGGTGCCACGGGTAGTGTAAACCAGTGTACTGCGTGTCTATAAACAAAGCGTCGTGTCCACCCCGTACAATGTTAACGTTTTCTCTCACAAACGTATGCAACCGCTCAGCTGGCCTCGTCTCTGCACCACTTTGCGTAAGTCGACAGTTGCTGCTGATCATCACCGGTCAAGAAAGAGCTGCCTTGTTTTCGTCGTGTATTAAGAGTCTGGAGCGTGCGGCACCCTGCCGGGAGGTGTTTCGCTATCGGGGAGGTGTAACGAAACGTTTCCGTGCACCGGTGGCGGGATTACCACCATATAGGTTTAAAGTAAGACTCAAGAGTAGGCGCAGATCAGACTACGAAGTATACTGGTATCATTCGGGTGTGCAAAAGGTAAACAAACAAAGGACAAGTAAAACTAAACTAAAAGTCCCGACCCTACCCGACCCCTGTTTGATAAAGGAATACGGAAACTTGTTTCTTCGCCATCGACGAAAAAACCCACACAATCTTGCCAACAAACCACTACGTACCGGCACCTAGCGCTTGTCGAATCGACCGACCATCCTCACGCCTGTCGTCGAAACGCCAACCCGAAAAACCACGCATATATGCCCTAACCCGCCGTCCGTGCTTCCGACCGTCTTCACACGCTTTTTTGTTTCGTTTTGTTTTGTTGTCCTTAAATGATCTCTTTCGTGATGTGTACCTGCGTGATCAGGACTTCTGCTATCATAACGGGATGATGTTTCTCACGGCCCACTTAGCGTTCGACTGGGCCATGGAACGCGAGCTACAGAAGATTAACCCCGCCGTATCGCTTTCCTTCTGGGACTACACCATCGAGTCCGGCACCCTGGGCGCCGAGTGAGTCTACGAGTTTGGTCTGGTCTGGTGCCACCTGCTTTTGTTCACGAATACATTGGAGTATGTGCACTCGCTCTCCTGCCTCTTATGTATACATACAACAGCGCCAAATGGAGTCTGGCAGTGGCGTTGTTGTTTTTCTCACGAACACATTGGAATATGCCCTCGCTCTCCTGCCTCCTATGTGTACATAAAACGGCGTCAAAATGAGTCTGGTAAAGTACGTAGTGTTGTCACGAAAAACATTGGAGTATGCGCTCGCTCTCCTGCTTAGTATGTGCATTACATGGGCACCCACTTGATTTGAGTTCTGGTGGTGTGTTTTTTTTGCTCACGAAAACACTGGAATACGCTCTCCTACCTTGACGCTTTAAGAACCGGTCCCACTTCTTTGGGGACAAACTACTTGGAATTAGTGTGGGATTTTGTTTTTAGTTCTGAATGGGTCAAGACATACCAAAACATAAAACTGGTTCAAGAAACACCAGTCAGTGCGTATTTGGTACCATTGATTCACTACTGCTGTGACTTTTTTTGGGAGGGGGGGAGGAGGCTACCTGCCTGTGCCTGGCGCGTACGAAGAGATAGAACGCGAGGATGGAATTTGAGCTGCAGACACATGGCATAGACTATGTAGGAGTCTATTGTGGGGGCACCTAGTTAACAGGACAAAATATTATTAGTAAAAATGCAGAAACATATAGGTTTTTGTGTAAGTAATGAGTCCTGATTACTATGGTCCCCCTATAACAGCAACTACGAGGTAGGACAAGAAACGGGGGAAGCGCACGTTACAGCACCTTTTTTTTCAACACGTGCCTCTGACAAAGGTGCCGAGTATTTGTAAAAGTTCAGTTTGCTTCTATTAATACGTGGGTACGCCTTCATCTGCAATGGTAAAATGTCACAGAGGAAAATGGCGGAACAGCAAGCAGTGTGGTGGCCGCGTGGTGCACCAGCATCGCACCATGTATCGTATATAGAACTGCGTGCGGTACACGTGTTACGTGGTGCCACTCTGGTCGGAAATATAATTACCGTTCGGTATAGGATGTCAACATCAAAAGGTGATTATATTTTCGGCCAAAGTGGCTTTCATCGGGAGGCTTCTCTTTTTTTTTTGTTGTCTATGGTTGTGACCCACTACGGGCTATACATATTTCAGGAGGGAAAAGAGCTACCTGCACAAAACAACCAACAGCATATCAGTTTCGGCGCGGTGCGTGTTTCTCGTGCGCCATCTCTTCTTGGTGCTCTAGAGTGTTGAATTGCTTAATCGAGAGAGAGAGAGAGAGGGGTGGCGTCACACGACAGCAATCGCGCTGGTGTAAACCTTCTAAAGGCGTTGTTCTTGCATACGCACCAGGTATGTATATATATATATATACCTGGTATTCGATAGTGACGGTACGTACGAGTGTACGTAGCTCATCCTTTTCTCTCACCCCCCTCTCCGCCATGCAACGCGCAGGTAGAAACGCAGGTAGAGATATATAGGCGCAAGGGCAGGCAGGACCCACGCATTAATTCACAGACGACTCCGAATCCTACATGTTTTGCTTTCGATCGCCAATCAATGAATTCATTCATGCTCATCAGCTTTCAGCACCCCTACATGCGCCCGGAACAGTTTTTTGTTTGTGGTTGAATAATTATTGATACTTTCCACCCCCCCACCGCCATGCTATTTCCCAAATATGTCAGAAGCCAGGTTGTTTCAGGGTGTCGTCAGTCACACCCATGGGAGAGTCCGCACTGAAACTAGTTTATTAACACTGGACGACCGTCAGTCAAGGGGAGTGAAACCGTTGATAATGAAAACACGATTTTTATGTTTTAACACAATTTCCGGTCTCTTCTCGTATATATATATACTTCGAAGTTTGTAGCATATTTTATATTTTGTCACGGTACCACCGAATGTCAGCACACCAACACCGCGCCAACGCCGAGAAATGCCGGCCCAACCCACCAACAACACACACATATAATATATATATATATGACAAGGCTCCCCTTCGGGGAGTGGGGTGGTCCCCGTAGGGTGACGTATATTATATCCCCACCCACCGATAGTAAATAGTACGCTCGTACGTAAACAGGACGGAGGATGTGACGAATATTTGTTTTTGCTACGTGCTGATGATAGGCGATTTATAGCCTCTATATCGTGAAGCTGGATCACGTAAAAGACGTGCCTCTGGCAGGGCGCCTCCAGCGGGGGCACTCTTTTGTTTTTGCTATATCATACACGTACTGAGATACATGGACCACTATCATCTCGGTGGCCTTGCTCACAATACAGTAGTAACAACACCCCCCCCGCACCCACCAAAACGATTACGCCAAATATACAAACACGACGGAGAGAGAGAGAGAGAGAGAGAAAGAGAGAGGAAACATGCTTTTATGCTTCTGAGGTTTACTTTTTATTTATAATTTTTTTTTAAACAGCTGTGATGAGATCGAGAATTTCGCCATTGTACATCGTCAATCGTGTTCTCGCTCGCTCGCTCGCTATTGTATCAACATGCTACACATACATACCACGTATACGAAATATCCCCACACCCACCAATAAAACGACGCCAACAACAAAACTAAACTAAACAAAACAAAAAAACAAACACTAAACAGGACGGGGAGCCTCTCAAGGAGGAAGAGCTACTTCTGCTGCTGAGGTACATAATCACCGTGGGCTGCGAGCCCGCCAACACGGGCGCGATGGCGACCGGGGCCAGCCCCATAGATCCCCTCTTCTGGGTGCTGCACCCCCTCTTCGAGAGGGCTCTGCACGCGCTCTGGCTGTCGCCCGAGTACAGGGACGCGTACGACTTTTCCTGGGCGGACTCGGACTCGGGCTGCTACGGCAGCGGCGTCCCGGCATTGTAGGGATGCGAGGGTCTATGGTCTTACGACTACGGGCATGCATGAAAAGGAAGTACCCCCCCCCCCTCCCCCGACTTCTCTCGTATTTCCACCCCTTTACGTATCCAGAGGACGCCTCGCGCACTTCTATAGATGAAAAACATCCCGGCCATATGATAGGAGCTACCCACCCGTTTACGCCCAGCCCTGTCTTCGCCCTTACCCAGCACGATTCACCTGCCAACTCTAAAATACCACCACCACGGTGACGTACGAACTAATAAAAAAGCAATTGACTTGCTTTTTTTTTTTTGCTGTTTTGTGCTGTGGCCGCAATACCTTCCAAATCCAACTCTGCAGCGTGACGCACAAACTGACGACAACAAAAAAACTCGACTTGTCTTTTTTTTTTTCCGTGTTTGTGCTTCGTGTATATAACCGGATGCAAAGTTGGCCGCAGAGCGAAATTTTCGGTCCAAGCATGTTCGGATCGGCGCTGGGCTCCGCAGACAACGGCTTCCTCATCTCGGACGGGCGCTTCGCAAACGTTTCTTCCATCTACGACCCGCACTCCTTGCTCTCCTCGGACAGCATTGATCCGGTTCACAACCCCTACGGCTACATCAGCGCCCTGTACGACTACCAGGTATGTAATGAGGCATGTTGCGGTAGGGGAGATCCTTTTTATGCCAAAATATTTCTGACTGATGGCCGGGGGGGTAGGGAGGGGGGGTGTACTCGATATTCATGGGGGGAGGGGGGGGGTGCTCATGTCGTGCATGACCGCAGTCGTATGCCTGAACATAGACCTTCGCATCCCTATAATGCCGGAACGGAGCACGTTGGGTTTTCATTAACCAGGCAGGCATTGCTTGCACCAAGCTTTGCGAAGCGTCGTGAGGTGTTGGGCGTGTCGCATGAAAGGGTGGGCTGCATCCTGCTAAGAACTGCTTGTGAGGCGGACTTGCATATGGATGACAGGGTCGAATTAGCTGATAAGGAGCGACTCATCTTGTTTTTAGAATGTTATTTTCGTTTTTCACGGCCTCCTAGCCCTTGGGAGTTGTTCATCGGATTGAGCGCACGATCACTTAACTAAAAGTCGTTTTTTTGTTTTTGGGTGGATTGCTAACAGCATACGCAGAGAGCTCCCCAATTGAGGGAGGGACCTCAGAAAACTCTCAGAAAATTATCAGAAAATTCAGGTGTAACCCCTAATATATATACCGTAGCGTTCATGTGTCTTAACAATGGTTGGAATAACTGTGCAGATGAAACTCGTGATAGATAACGACAAGCAAGAGTGTCGTCCATCAAGTCGCAAAAACCAAGTTACCAAACCATCGGCTCATATCATACCAGTACGTAGTATATAGCTCTTGTCGATAAACCCTTCAATACAACGTTGAGCCGCGGCCCCGTGTGTGTGTTTCAGGACCAATGTTACCCTACCCTGTATTCGCGGTGTGCGCACGAAGAACAAACATTTTGCGATACGCAGTACATAAAGCACGTTTTTCGAACGGGGGCTGCAATCAAGAGCGTCGGAAGTGTCACCTTTGAGGCCGCCGCAACGACTGCGGGCGTAAGCAAGCAAGTGACGTCGCTGCCCCTTTTGCATGGACCCGTCGCCCCCGCCCCTGCACGCCATTTCAGTAGCAAACCCGTAGGGAAGAAAAAAAAAAAAACACACCCCAAACGTAAACCGGCCCCTTTCCAATATACGATGCCGTTTGCTTCACCTGCCGATGGCTATACGTACGTAGTAGCCGAGGCTTTCGCGTTTTCACGGGGTCGAGAAGGGCGGTGTATATATATATGCCCAAGTCCGACAAACCCGCGCTCGCGGTCCTGTGCTTTGGTAGGTGGTACACAGGCTAAAGCACCGAGCACTTCAATTCTTGTGTTATTTCAGTGGGCTGGCTCTATACTGGTCAAAAGGTTTACCCCTACAACCTTTTTTTACCTAAAAAAATGGCGTCGTCGGCAGGACGCGAACTTGCGCGTGAAATAACCGTGTGGGCACCCCCTCCCNACCGAACCGAACCGAACCGAACCGAACCGAACCGAACCGAACCGAACCGAACCGAACCGAACCGAACCGAACCGAACCGAACCGAACCGAACCGAACCGAACCGAACCGAACCGAACCGAACCGAACCGAACCGAACCGAACCGAACCGAACCGAACCGAACCGAACCGAACCGAACCGAACCGAACCGAACCGAACCGAACCGAACCGAACCGAACCGAACCGAACCGAACCGAACCGAACCGAACCGAACCGAACCGAACCGAACCGAACCGAACCGAACCGAACCGAACCGAACCGAACCGAACCGAACCGAACCGAACCGAACCGAACCGAACCGAACCGAACCGAACCGAACCGAACCGAACCGAACCGAACCGAACCGAACCGAACCGAACCGAACCGAACCGAACCGAACCGAACCGAACCGAACCGAACCGAACCGAACCGAACCGAACCGAACCGAACCGAACCGAACCGAACCGAACCGAACCGAACCGAACCGAACCGAACCGAACCGAACCGAACCGAACCGAACCGAACCGAACCGAACCGAACCGAACCGAACCGAACCGAACCGAACCGAACCGAACCGAACCGAACCGAACCGAACCGAACCGAACCGAACCGAACCGAACCGAACCGAACCGAACCGAACCGAACCGAACCGAACCGAACCGAACCGAACCGAACCGAACCGAACCGAACCGAACCGAACCGAACCGAACCGAACCGAACCGAACCGAACCGAACCGAACCGAACCGAACCGAACCGAACCGAACCGAACCGAACCGAACCGAACCGAACCGAACCGAACCGAACCGAACCGAACCGAACCGAACCGAACCGAACCGAACCGAACCGAACCGAACCGAACCGAACCGAACCGAACCGAACCGAACCGAACCGAACCGAACCGAACCGAACCGAACCGAACCGAACCGAACCGAACCGAACCGAACCGAACCGAACCGAACCGAACCGAACCGAACCGAACCGAACCGAACCGAACCGAACCGAACCGAACCGAACCGAACCGAACCGAACCGAACCGAACCGAACCGAACCGAACCGAACCGAACCGAACCGAACCGAACCGAACCGAACCGAACCGAACCGAACCGAACCGAACCGAACCGAACCGAACCGAACCGAACCGAACCGAACCGAACCGGGATATTTCACTATGCTTCCTGACGCATTCTACGATATGTAGGGGTATAAGGCACCTTTGTTTTGGCCATCTGAGGCAAATGCTAATGTTTTATGACTAATGGGGCCTCTTTTCAACCGAGCAACTACCCCATAAGGCATGTGCCTTATTGCAATCGTTTTATCCAGAAAACTGAGGAACTACTCAACAAGGCATGCCGTATTACCCAACAACAAGGCATGCCTTTTTGCAATACTTTTTCGTTTGCAAACGAGTCATCCCACGGTAGGGGAGCAGCATAATTTTCTGAGCTCCTCACATGAGGAACTCAATATCTCACCCGAAACATGACTTCGGAAACATTCGTTCGCGCAACCCTACCAAACCTCCCCATGCGGTAGTCCTAAAACAAATACACGAGTAAAATATTAATAGTATCCGGTGGTTTCTTACGTGAGGAGCACAACCGATCAGAAAATGTTGAGCCTAAAAGTGGTACCCCTACCGTGGGATTGCTCAAACCCAGAGCCATGACATTTTGCTCATCGTTTTTATTCAAGTGCGCCCTTTTTTTTATCTTAAAACCCATTCAGAACTGGAAAAAAAACTTATTCCACGCTAGGTCTAAGTAGTTTGTCCCCTAATACGTTGGACCAGTCCTCAAGGGGTTAAAAGCCAGTTTTTGTTTGGGGCAAGGCTTTATTTACTATGTAGGCACCCAGCCCCCTACCGTACGTACGTAGCCTGTGACCGCGGCTTGCTCAGAATGGCCGCCTGTGTACATAGAGGTTCGACGCGCACGCTACGATAGAGGTGCACCATGCTGTTTCTGCCGCTCCTCATTTTGAGGACCTCCATACCTGCAGTAGTCTAAAAAATGATTTTGGAGGGGGGAAAAAGTGCTGCCCGACGGGCAATCTGATGACCTAAGTATACTCTGAAATATATTGTAAACACAAGTGAAGAATGAAAGTCCGACGAATTTGGGTTAAGGAGGAGGAGGAGTACGATCGTTCAGAAAAGCGTTTTCAGCCAAAAAACGGTATACCATATACCTCTATCGTAGCCAGCGCCTTATATAGAGGGTAGAACCTCCTAGTACCAAGGGTACTACATAGCGAGTCCACAGCTGGAAATTAACCCTTGTAAGACTGGAGTCCCGTTTTGGGGACAAATTACTTAGAATTAGAGTGGTTTGTCCCCAAAACCGGGACTGCAGTTCTAAAATGGTTAAAAAAAAAAGTGACCCTTTATAAAAATATAAAAATAAAATAAACTACTACTGCTGTATGCCGGGTAATAAGATCGTACTGCTGCTGTACCCTCTTCTTTGCTGTCGTTTATTTCACGTAATACGTACCTTACCGCACCGTATGTAATAGTAATACGACAAATACATCCGTCTTCATCAGGTATAAATTGTCAGTGTGCCCTCTTTGCCCCCCTAATTACCCTTCGGCGCGTTTAAACATGTATGTGTGTGTGTCAACATCATCAGGCGGACATGGGCAAGTTCAAGGACGAGCACCGCGAGTTTTCGGACGCCCTGTTGGTTTTCGTCCTGCAGTTCGTCACGGCCAGCCGCTGGTCCATAAACACCCTGTTCGGCGACTACAACGAGTGCGACACGTCCTGCACGAGGGGGTCCGAGGAACCGTGCGGGTGCCGCTGCCTCGTCAACCCCGGCAACATGACAGATGAAGAGGTGTGCTCGTAGAACAGGAAGAAAAAGCGAAAAATGCAAAGGGCGAGAGCGCGCGCCGTGAGCGCCGTGAGCGCCGTGTTGTATTCTCGCGTCGCAGCGTTGCCCTGCCGCGCGCGTGGTTAAGTTATTATGTCACACAGCGAGTTGGACCAGGGGGTGGGGGGGGGTACTCATTTGTTGCTTGCCTTTTTAGTCATTATCGCATTGATCACGCATCCCTTTCGAGACGGAGGGGGAGGGGGAGGGGGGGTGAAATTCGTAACCACCTATCTTGACCGGAAATATAGTGCCCGCCTGGAGGCTGATGTGAATATTAAACGGGGCTTGTATTCCCGAGCAAGAGTGGTATGCGTACTACGTAATACTTCGAAGTATACGTATATAGCTGTTTTGTTTTGTTTTTTTAATCGAAAGACGATACCAGGTTCGAGTATGTGTTTTCAATGTCCTCTCATGTATTGTGAACACAAAAAACAGAACAAAAAAAGACATTTATTTGTGTGTTTACGTATGTCTATATACGCTAATGGGATTGGGTGCAACGTTTATTAAAACACGCACATACATCTTGAAACACAGCAGTAGTCGTAGCGCATTGACAGATGTATATAGAGATTTTGCTTCGATACTGTCTACATGCCCTGGTATACATGACGTGCTTGTCGTTTCGAGTGCGTTGGCATGGCATCTGTATCTGTCTTTTCTTCTTACTGCATTTGCATGGCATCTGTATTATCTCTAGTCTCATGTACATATCACCACAGAGCTTGCATATTTTTAGGATGAAGAATCGGCACAGGCGCTGGGTGTCCAGAGGATGCCATCGGGCAGGGCTAACGGTTCAACTTAGAAACACACGCACACACCCATACACCCTCGCATTCGTTCGTGCTGTTTTATTTTTCGCGTCAACTGATCGCGATAAAAAAAGGTGTACACCATGATGGAAGACATGATGGTCGCCTTCTCCACCCTCTTCAACGCGGCCGAATTCGTGCATCGAGATGTGTCCAAGAAGTTCGAGTACAACTTCATACAGGTACATACGTATGTACAGTAGGTGCGATTTTTGGAGACGACATCTCAGTCGGAGGAAATGAATTAAACGTTTTGTAGGTAGGTGTCGATATTTTTGACGATGTGACACTGCCTAAAGGAAAAACGCGTCTGCCACATTGTTACTACTGCTGTGCCTTATGGTATGGTGCACCAGCATCGCACCATGTATCGTATATAGAACTGCGTGCGGTACACGTGTTACGTGGTGCCACTCTGGTCGGAAATATAATTACCGTTCGGTATAGGATGTCAACATCAAAAGGTGATTATATTTTCGGGGGGGAGGGGGAGGGGGGAAGTGGGCATCGTGCCAAATTCCGGGCAACTGCGTTGTAGCCTCATTCGTCGTACGCCTCTTAATGTTTTTTTTTGTTAGTGCAACGTTTATTAAAACACGCACATACATCTTGAAACACAGCAGTAGTCGTAGCGCATTGACAGATGTATATAGAGATTTTGCTTCGATACTGTCTACATGCCCTGGTATACATGACGTGCTTGTCGTTTCGAGTGCGTTGGCATGGCATCTGTATCTGTCTTTTCTTCTTACTGCATTTGCATGGCATCTGTATTATCTCTAGTCTCATGTACATATCACCACAGAGCTTGCATATTTTTAGGATGAAGAATCGGCACAGACGCTGGGTGTCCAGAGGATGCCATCGGGCAGGGCTAACGGTTCAACTTAGAAACACACGCACACACCCATACACCCTCGCATTCGTTCGTGCTGTTTTATTTTTCGCGTCAACTGATCGCGATAAAAAAAGGTGTACACCATGATGGAAGACATGATGGTCGCCTTCTCCACCCTCTTCAACGCGGCCGAATTCGTGCATCGAGATGTGTCCAAGAAGTTCGAGTACAACTTCATACAGGTACATACGTATGTACAGTAGGTGCGATTTTTGGAGACGACATCTCAGTCGGAGGGAATGAATTAAACGTTTTGTAGGTAGGTGTCGATATTTTTGACGATGTGACACTGCCTAAAGGAAAAACGCGTCTGCCACATTGTTACTACTGCTGTGCCTTATGGAATGGTGCACCAGCATCGCACCATGTATCGTATATAGAACTGCGTGCGGTACACGTGTTACGTGGTGCCACTCTGGTCGGAAATATAATTACCGTTCGGTATAGGATGTCAACATCAAAAGGTGATTATATTTTCGGCCAAAGTGGCTTTCATCGGGAGGCTTCTCTTTTTTTTTTGTTGTCTATGGTTGTGACCCACTACGGGCTATACATATTTCAGGAGGGAAAAGAGCTACCTGCACAAAACAACCAACAGCATATCAGTTTCGGCGCGGTGCGTGTTTCTCGTGCGCCATCTCTTCTTGGTGCTCTAGAGTGTTGAATTGCTTAATCGAGAGAGAGAGAGAGAGGGGTGGCGTCACACGACAGCAATCGCGCTGGTGTAAACCTTCTAAAGGCGTTGTTCTTGCATACGCACCAGGTATGTATATATATATATATATATATACCTGGTATTCGATAGTGACGGTACGTACGAGTGTACGTAGCTCATCCTTTTCTCTCAGCCCCCTCTCCGCCATGCAACGCGCAGGTAGAAACGCAGGTAGAGATATATAGGCGCAAGGGCAGGCAGGACCCACGCATTAATTCACAGACGACTCCGAATCCTACATGTTTTGCTTTCGATCGCCACTCAATGAATTCATTCATGCTCATCAGCTTTCAGCACCCCTACATGCGCCCGGAACAGTTTTTTGTTTGTGGTTGAATAATTATTGATACTTTCCACTCCCCCACCGCCATGCTATTTACCAAATATGTCAGAAGCCAGGTTGTTTCAGGGTGTCGTCAGTCACACCCATAGGAGAGTCCGCACTGAAACTAGTTTATTAACACTGGACGACCGTCAGTCAAGGGGAGTGAAACCGTTGATAATGAAAACACGATTTTTATGTTTTAACACAATTTCCGGTCTCTTCTCGTATATATATTATACTTCGAAGTATGTAGCATATTTTATATTTTGTCACGGTACCACCGAATGTCAGCACACCAACACCGCGCCAACGCCGAGAAATGCCGGCCCAACCCACCAACAACACACACATATAATATATATATATATATATGACAAGGCTCCCCTTCGGGGAGTGGGGTGGTCCCCGTAGGGTGACGTATATTATATCCCCACCCACCGATAGTAAATAGTACGCTCGTACGTAAACAGGACGGAGGATGTGACGAATATTTGTTTTTGCTACGTGCTGATGCTGATGATAGGCGATTTATAGCCTCTATATCGTGAAGCTGGATCACGTAAAAGACGTGCCTCTGGCAGGGCGCCTCCAGCGGGGGCACTCTTTTGTTTTTGCTATATCATACACGTACTGAGATACATCGACCACTATCATCACGGTGGCCTTGCTCACAATACAGTAGTAACAACACCCCCCCCGCACCCACCAAAACGATTACGCCAAATATACAAACACGACGGAGAGAGAGAGAGAGAGAGAGAGAGAAAGAGAGAGAGAGAGAGAGAGAGGGAGGGAGAGAGAGAGAGAGAGAGAGCAGAGAGAGAGAGCAGAGAGAGAGTTAGAGAGCAGAGAAAGCAGAGAGAGAGAGCAGAGATAGAGTTAGAGAGCAGAGAAACAGAGAGCAGAGAGAGAGAGAGAAAGAGAGAGAGAGAGAGAGAGAGAGAGAGAGAGAGAGAGAGAGAAAGGGATAGAGTAGAGAGAGAGAAAGAGAGCGAGAGAGGAAACATGCTTTTATGCTTCTGAGGTTTACTTTTCATTTATATAATTTAAAAAAAAAAAACAGCTGTGATGAGATCGAGAATTTCGCCATAATACATCGTCAATCGTGTTCTCGCTCGCTCGCTCGCTATTGTATCAACATGTTACACATACATGCCACGTATACGAAATATCCCCACACCCACCAATAAAATGACGCCGACAACCAAACAAAACAAAACAAAAAAACACTAAACAGGACGGGGAGCCTCTCAAGGAGGAAGAGCTACTTCTGCTGCTGAGGTACATAATCACCGTGGGCTGCGAGCCCGCCAACACGGGCGCGATGGCGACCGGGGCCAGCCCCATAGATCCCCTCTTCTGGGTGCTGCACCCCCTCTTCGAGAGGGCTCTGCACGCGCTCTGGCTGTCGCCCGAGTACAGGGACGCGTACGACTTTTCCTGGGCGGACTCGGACTCGGGCTGCTACGGCAGCGGGCTGACAGATCGACTCCCCTTTTCCGGTTTGTCGGGGGGGGGGGGGGAAGGGACGTGGTACTTTTTTTTTATTAATCTTGTTTGTGTGTGTATGTATGTATGTAAGTATGTATGTATGTGTGTGTGTGTTTTTTTTTCACTTTCTTTCGTTTTATCGCTTTTATGTACGTACTCTCTTGCGTTTTATTCGTGTTTACTGTTTAACTTTCTAGGTCAACTTGTACTGTACGTAGCGGGTTTTTTTTTCACCGTCCTGAAGCGGCCTTCTCTGGATAATGTAAGCCGTGGTGGACATAGGCGTCATCGCTTTTCTAATGATTACATATATATTGCAATTAATTGTAAAGAACTGTGTGGGTGATATCAATCGAAACATTTAGTGTGGTTCTGGAGACGAGTTAATTGTATCTGTGAAATACAGTCGACATGTCGATCGCTACGAGTACCGTCTTTCCTTTTTTCCAGATATCTCACATACAGTTCGGTACATGAAAAGCTAAAAACAAATAAACAAAAACGTCAAATCCCACCCCCCCCCTCTCTCTCTCTCTCTGACCCTGCTTTTTTTCCCGACAGAAAAATCTCTGGGGCAAGGACCGAGCACTTCGTTTCTTACAAACGAGGACATCCTGCGCATCGCGCACCCATCCAACTCCAAGATTCCGTACGTGTACAGCAACTTCAAAACGTGGGGCACGTGCACGGACTGGAACCCTTGCCCGCAGTGCACGGATAAGGCGTGATGGAACCGGGGGGGGGGGGTGTACTGGTGTACTTGTGTACTCGTTGTCGTACATGGTGCCGCCAGTCGTATGAGAACGAGAGGGGGGGGGGCAGGGGGGGGGGGGGGGGGCGCCCATTGTCGTGCATGGCCGTAATGACATGATATGACCATAAACTCTCGCAGACCTACATTTAATTCCGGGACGGAGCACGTCAGGTTTTCACCGACCAAGGCAGACATTGCGTTTATTGCACCAAGCGCGCGGGAGGGGACGGTGGCTGGATGCAGTGAGTGGTCGTCTCCTCTATACGTAGTGACACCCCCCTTACTAAAATTTCCACGCGCACTGCAGTGGTACTGTATTACTCCCCCGCGAGGTGGTATGATCACGTATAACATTGCTCGGTTTTCGGTTTTCCTTATAGAGGATACTCCATGAGATGTACGTACTACATGGGATGGGATGTCCCATGACATATGTTGTGTTCCATCCCATGATATGCGTTGTGTTTCATGATGGGATATCGCATGGGACACCCGACGGGATATGGGACGTCCCATGGGATGTCCCATAGGACATTCACGGGATGGGATGTTCCATGGAATGTGTTAAATTACACGGGATGTCCCATGGGACATTCACGGGATGGGATGTTCCATGGAATGTGTTAAAATACACGGGATATCCTATGGGACATCTGACGGGATATGGCATGTCCGATGGGATGTGCTCGTGTTCCATGGGAAATCCCGTGGAACACCCGACGGGATATGGGATCGTCCCATGGGATGTCCCATGGGATATTCATGGGATGGGATACAGTGGGTACCCCGATTTAAGAGCGCCCAGGATAAGAGAGTTCGGGATTTAAAAGCGGTCAGTCAAATCGGCATGCCCCGCCTATACTAAAAAGTCTGATATTTCTACGTAAAGTACAGAAAGGAAGAAATGTGAGTTTTGTTGTCGACCGACGGAATTAACCTTTTAATAGTCATGGGCTCTACCGACGTTTAGTTGCCATAAGAGGCAAAGGTACAGGAGAGAGATTGCTCACTTTCGAGTGCCTCAGCTTGACGTGCATAGCTGCGCCGGGCACAGCAGAGGCACACGATATTGCCTACTGCCTAGTGGTAGGCCTAGTCGAGGCCTACCGTGTGGTTTTCTTGCTATACATTGCCCACTACAGATACATAAGAGCAATGTTGTGGGTAAGAGCGTTTGTTTGGGCTTAAGATAGGGGTACCCGCTGTATCCCATTGGCGGATCATTGCCGTGGGATAGATAGTGCCATATGGTGGTGCTTGCTTGGAAGAGTTGCTGAAGGGATGATACCGTTAGCGCTGTTGTTGCATTGCAATATCGGCCGTGGGATAATGCTGTATGGTGGTGCTTGGAAGAGTTGCTGAAGGGATGATACCGTTAGCGCTGTTGTTGCATTGTAGTATCGGCCGTGGGATAATGCTGTATGGTGGTGCTTGGAAGAGTTGTTGAGGGGATGATATCGTTAGCGCTGTTGTTGCATTGTAATATCGGCCGTGTTGCCTTTGACTGGTAACCGAAGTGCAGTACGTAGTCGTGTTCTGTATATAAATATACCATACGTACGTACGCATGGGTTGTGGTGAAGAGGAATCGAGCAATGGGGGCGAGCGTCGTGGGGGGTGACAGTTTTTTTTAAGGTTTGCAGAACTTGGCGTTCTTTTGCGCGCAAAAAGCACTGACACTTTGCCACCTGTTGTAGTGCATAATAAGCAGGTATACCGGTACGGCGGTACTCTACCGTTCGTTTTTTGGCTCCCTATACGGGGATCTCTTTTACGTTCTTTCGGGACTGACGTTGTGTGTCCTGATTGATGTTGCGTGTGTGTTGTGCTGTGTCTCGTCTGCCCGTTTCATCGTGTTATACTTATTCGCGTGAACCGCAACGCGTCTGTCTGCAGTCGCTCGTACTGATTCTGGATGCAGCAACAACAAACAGAGAGTGGGTGTGTGCACGGATTTAGTACCGAAACGGGGGTTGGTTATTGTGTGTCTGTTCGAGGCTGGAGGCACTCCGTGCCACGGTCTCTGCCGGTCTTGCGACCTTGCTTCGAAAAAACGAATCCATTTTCATGCCTCGCTGCTTGCTGTGTTACGCTCCCTCGTATTAACAGTACATACCAGGTACCAGGTATATACGTAAGAGTCGGGCGTTGCTTCGAAAACAATCATTTTTTTATGCCGCGCTGTTTTTTGGCCTGTAGTCGTAAATACGTGAGAGTCGAGCGTTTTGCGCGCAAAGATAATTAATTGCACTACTACGTATTATGTACGTAGAAAGAGGAACGCTTGCCACATCGCATTTTGACGGAGACAGCGAACGCTCGGTTTGAAGAAGGAGAAAGGGGGACGAGCCGCTGCTGCTCCCAGTCTGAATAAGTGAGTACACGCGCACGCACTCGAAATGAAGTTTGGCAAAACCTGCCGTATATGTCGGGTCGGGTGATGGGCAGCAAAAGTTGATTGCTGCTAACGGTAGCCAACACCCCCCCCATCATGAATGGCGAGTAGACGGTTTGTGCGCCTGTGATTCGGTGGTGAAATAGCCGAAAAAGGGGGCAGCCTGTTTATGGCGCTTGGCTTGTAAGCACGTACATTAGTTAGATTAATATATTTCGTTTTACGGATTTTACGTACGATACGAATTTGAAAAAAAGTTTTTAACCCCTTAAGAACCGGTCACGCGATTTTGGGGACAAACTACTTGGAATTAGTGTAGGATACGTTTTGCAGTTGTGGAAGGGTTAAAGCTTGTTTCTCCTCATTCATGCTCTGCGTTGTTTTTTTTGGGAGATTTTTCAAAACTTTTTTGTTGCTTTTGGCTCTCCTCTTCCATGCTCTGCGTTTTGTTTCTGGGGAGATTTTTACGTATTTTACGTTTGTTTCTATTGATGCTCTGCGTTTTATTCGGAGATTTTGAAAGTTTGTTTTCGGCTTGGTTCTCCTCATTCATGGTCTGCTTTTTTTTGTTTTGGAGATTTTTCAAGTATTTTAAGCGTGTTTCTATTCATGCACTGCGTTTTTTCGGATATTTTCAAAGTTTTTTCCGGCTTGGTTCTCCTCATTCGTGCTCTGCGTTTTTTTTCCGGAGATTTCCAGAGTGTTTTCGCATTTTTTTCTCATCACTCATCCTCTGCATTCCGGTTTGGAGGAGATGTTTATCGCACACGCGTGCACGTTTTGATACTTAATTCGAACGGTATGAAATAAACCGGGTTTCGTGATAATTCGGGGTCGAGAAAAAAAATCGTGATAAGAATCGTGATAAGAATCGAGAATCGGGGTCAAGAATCGGGGTTAATAATTGGCGTCAGGTGTTCAAGTCAAAGAGCGCTTCAATTTTTTCAGATCATATTGGTTTGAGACTTAGACCAGACGGATTACCCAAGAGAAAACTCTTAGGAAAAGAGGTTTCTATATTTTTACACAGCGCGTCATCCGATTATCGAGATACATGACGAGGGAGAACCGTGGGGCTTATCGCCCATGACCCCCCCCCGTGGCCACACCAGAAATTAAATCAATTCATTGGAGGCTGTCGTCCATATGCAAGTCCGCCTCACAGGCGGTTCTTAGCAGGATGCAGCTCACCCTCCATGCGACTCGCCCAACACCTCACGTTTCGCTTCGCAAAGCTTGGTGCCAGCAATGTCTGCCTGGTCGGTGAAAACCCGACATGCTCCGTCCCGGCATTGTAGGGATGCGAGGGTCTATGGTCATACGACTACCGCCATACATGAAAATGAAGCACACCCCCCCCTCCCCTCCCCTCCCCTCCCTATGTCTTGTTCGCGGGTCCGCCGGTATATTAGCACAAGACGGAGGGAACGCACTGCACGACGACCTCGCGGTCAATCGCTCGTGCCGTACCGAAACATTTCAAATGACAGTCTCAAACAGTGGAGTTGCGAGCGACATGACGACTCTTGAAAAGGTGTTTCTTGCCCGTTTGTTGTTATACGACTTATTATGCCTGGGCTGGCTGGCTTTTCGATCGAAATGTCACCCCCCCCCGCGACAGCCCAGTAGGTAACAAAAAACCCTCCTCACAATTGGCGTCGTCGAGGACACGAAAACGTCCCATTTTTTTTTGCTTCTAGAGCGTTACTTTTATGCTTGCTTGCTGTATCCGTGAATCACGGACATCAGCATGGTGATATTTTGTTAAAAGAGCATTTGATCGACGTTTATTGACAGCACCGTCGACCAAGGGCTACGATATCGATATACTCGCAAGGAATTTAGGGTCGGCGCTTGCTTTAGCCGCCTTACATATTGAAAATAGGGGTAAAACCCTCCCCCCGGCGCTTCCCCCAGCCCCTTGCGGGCTCTGTTTCTCGAAAGTGGGAACTGATGTGGTTAAGCTGGTAAAGGTGAGCTGAAGGCCAAACACATCAAGTACCGCCGCCACCCCGCCCCACGGACTTTTGTTGCCTAGCAATGTCTGCCTGGTCGGTGAAAACCCGACATGCTCCGTCCCGGCATTGTAGGGATGCGAGGGCCTATGGTCATACGACTACGACCATGCATGACTATCGAGTACACCCCCTCCGGTCAATGGTCAAATGACTAAGGCAAGCAACAAATAAGTACGCCCCCCCCCCCACCCAGATTGTATGAGAGGCTCCTCACTTTTGAAGAAGCTCTATAAAATAAGTCGTACCTCACCCCCCCCGAAAAACCCCCCCGACACCTTTGAAAGAAAAAGCAGCACCTGGTATATACGTATATTATACGCGTAACCCGACGAATACGTAAGAAATTCATGGCCTATACGTACGTAGGTACCACTCTACTTCGTGTATCGACGGAATTTTTAAGGACCGTTTTGTTTTCAAGATGAACGTTTTAAGCGACCTTTCTATTTCCGTCCAGAGAAAAGTTGGTATGTAACGAAAACATGAAATTGCAAAAACACCAAAATCAATGAGATTCCAAGGATATCGGATGTACTACAGTACAGTAGTAGCTTCTCGGTCACGGAGCCCAGACCCATCATTCAGTCAGAGAAAGCATGTTTGGCAAAACGAAAACGTGTACGTATGCTATACTGTCCCCATCGTACGTACATATCACGGCTCATCAGCACGTACGTGATGATTCTAATACTGCAACAGACGAAAGCCTGGTTTTTCATCCTTCAGCCGAGAGCTGCTCCGCTGCGGGACCTTCGGGAGTAGTAGCAGTAGCAGCAGGAGCAGCAGCAGCGGCAGCAGCAGCCTCCCCCCCCTTCTCCTCCTGAGCTTTTTGGAGCTCCTGCTCCTCTTTCTCCTGCTGCTCCTTGCGTTTCGCGGCTTCCACCTTGCGCTCCATCTGGTGAAGCGCGAAGGCGTGCGCAAGTCCAACGGGGGTTGGTTGGGGTAGAGGGTCAAGGTGGTGTGTGGGGAGGGTGCACTTCATTTTCATGCATGGCCATAGTCGTATGACCATAGACCCTCGCATCCCTACAATGCCGGGACGGAGCTTGTCGGGTTTTCACCGAACAAGCAGACGTTGCTAGCACCAAATGCGAAGCGCCGTGAGGTGTTGGGCGAGTCGCATGAAGGGTGAGCTGCATCCTGCTCGTAAGAACCGCTTGTGAGACGGACTTGCATATGGACGACAGCCTTCAATGAACTGGTTCAATTTCTGGTGTGGCCAATTCCAGTGTGTGTGTGGGGGAGGTGTTTCAGGGTAACGCTACAGTAGTTTTTGTAGGCTGGGAGACGCACACTCGACGTTCCACCGCACTGACTGACTCACCACATCGCCCCCCTAGATACAACGATACGATTAACGCGGTACGATAGTAGTATGTGTAGTATTACGGAGGACCATAGTAAATAGGACCAAACATTGTTAATAAAAATAGGTAAATATATACGTGCCGTAGGTCCTATTTACTAGCATTTACTATGGTCCCCCGTAGCAGGTGTATTACATCGGGGTTGACGAACTTGCTGAACCTTCCTGCTCCCATTTTTGGTGGGGATATGTGTATATACGTATCATACCTCGAAAGCCCTGGCCTTGGTGACGGCCTTGTCGGCACCGTCGTTAAGCTTGTCCCCCAGCCCCGCGCCAATCGCCTCCAACTTCTGCAAACCCTTGTTCGCGAGTCGTCCGGCTGCCTTGCTGTCGTCGAAAGCCTTTTTTCGTGGTGTCGAGCGCCCAAAAAAAACGAAGCGAGCGACGATCGACGCTTACAGCAGTGTTACGGGGGGACGATGTGTATACCCCCCTAGGTTTACCCGCAAACCGTGTATATACATACCCCCCTATGCTTACACACCATATATGGTTATAATTACTACTTATCAATAGTATGTAATACGATCATTGCCCTTGCGCGGAGTAAATATTCTCCACCCCGCACAAACGATCTAACTCGGAGCTCCTGTTACAATTCGTTCGCAAGGAGGGGCGGGCTGTTTACTTGTTGCATTGCATTCCGAGCTAGGAAGCACTTCCTGGTGGGATCAAGGTACGGGCGTAGACCCAACCCAATCCCCAACCCAATCCCCAACCCTAACCCTAACCCTAACCCTGGCCCAGACCCAAAACGGACCCAAAACGGACCAGAAAAAGGCGAGAAACGAGGCTGCGCCGCTTTTGTATCTTAGGAGAAAGTTGCGAAAACATTCCGAACGCGGACCACGATTCCGAAAGCGGACCACAGGTACACAATTTTCGAGACAAAATAATCCCTTAAAGATCCTTGCTAACGGATTGCATAATTTACTCGAGCTCTACTCCTAGTTCGACCGTCAGCCAAGGTGACCGCCAAAACAAAACGGTACCACCCTGATTGTCTAGGGCACGCAGTGACAGACGTGTTTTACAGCGCCGTTTATAGCAGCGTAATAATGGCAGTGAGGAAAGGGGGGGGGGGAGGGGAGGAGATTACTAGGGAGCGTGAACAGAATACATCGTGCTCGCCCAAAAACAGTCACGAGCACAGGTCATCAATCAATGTCGACACAGCTTTCTGCAGGAGGCGCAGATAACATCATACCTACCACGAACGAACGCACCTTCTCGAGCTCGGTGGGGTCGGCCGGCGGCCACAGCTTGCGGAACTTGAGCTGCGGGGAGTTCGTGGTGATCTCCACCTTCGTTACATACAGCGAGGGGATAAAGAAGTGACACACATAGACATATATAAAATTATGTGGAATGAACCAAAAACCAGGGAACGACAAGCAAATAGTTTTTCGAGGCGGCCTCAGTATGATATCGGATCCTCGAACCTCGAATTACTCAAGGATTTTTTTTTAATCATTTTGAGCGCTTTCTTTTACCATCGACCTCGTCGCCCCTTCCCTTTTCTTCTCCGGTGCTTACCTCGCAATCGACGCAAGACGTGCGTCGAGAGGGACAGGCTGATAGTAGGCGTGACGGTTGGATCTTGGGTGGCAGCTTAGACCTTTAATATTGGGAGGTTTTGAAATATTTTCAGTTATCTTGGCGATATAATTCTTGGAGCTCGGACAGTAGTCTATATTCTTTGGGTTCGATAGCTTTTGAAGTCACTTATTTTACATACGGACTTTCCTGAGAAGACAAGCACTTTGGCGCCCATCTATAACCTACCGAGATATAACATGGGGGTCACTTTTCGGGCCTCTTGTTTTTTTTGTTTTTGTTTTTCCAGAGCCTCTGAAGAGCCCTTTCTCGGGGCGAGAGTGGCTATCCATGGCTTCGTACATAACTGCCCCGTTTATTTTCAGTCTCCTCATGCTCTGCTTTAGTTTGTTGTTTTTCAGTCTGCCGATCGATCGATATGGCCCGGCCACATGAGGCGGCAAAAATCACCGTTTTTTTTGTTGCGCGCTATTCTGCAAAGAAAGTTTGAGCAGTCTTCATCTCTCTGGGTGAGGCACGGCCCCCGTATAGAAGTCATCAAGAAACTGGGGGCACCTGCCCCGCTGCTGTATACGCGTACGTGTATGTATGCCAGGTACAGTTTAGTGCAGCAGTATACGCATCGTGGAGGCAGGTGCGCTATTCTTTTTGCTAAATATGTGACGGTTGCTCCACCCATGCTCTCAGCAGTACGTACTGTAGCAGCGTCCCACACAATCCACCCGCCGCAAGATCCATATCCTCCATCATCTCAGCAGCAAGCCCTCCAACCGTTTTTACCCGCCGAAATATCCAAACCCAACCTCACTACTTGGTACAGCTGTATGATATAGACTATACCAACCAGCACAGAGGAAACCCGGCAGGGGTGTACCCTGATTTTGGGGTCACCGGGCCGACCAATGTGTCTACAGCAGTACGTCTCTATACGCTGTAGGTAGGAAATGAAGCGGTGGAGGAGGAGGAAGGAGCAGGAAGAGGAGGTTATGTATCCTATTGTGTGGTGGGGGATGCCATGGTCGTTGGCTTTTAATAATATGCAAAAAAGGGACAGCACCACTACGTACAGCCAGGCAGGACTTCCCTCCCTCCCTCCCGCACGAGGAGGCCATGGTCGCTGCTGGCTTGAGCGAGCAAAAAAGGAACAGCACCAGGGCTTCCCACGTGGTCCCCCACCGTAGTACTCTATCGCCTGGCCCGACGCCGCTTAACTTCACAGAGCGGACGGGATGTGGTGCGATCGACGTGGTATGGCCGTTCCTGATTTCGAACAAGTTGGCGCCCATCGATAACCTACTGAGATATGACACTGCGGGGGTCACTTCTCGGGCCTCTTGTTTTTTGTTTTTTTTTGTTTGGTGTTTTTCAGAGCCTCTCAAGAGCCCCTTCTCGGGGCGAGTGGCTACACATGGCTTCGTACATAACTGCCCCGTTTCTTTCCAGTCTCCTCGCGCTTTGCTGTGTTTGGTGTGTTTCGGAGCTCCTGTTACAATTCGATACCTGGTACGTAGCAAGGACCTTTAGAGGGGCGGGCTTGTTCACTTGTTGCATTGCTTTACGAGTCAGGAAGAACTTCCTGGTGGAATCAAGGTACGAGCGTAGACTCAACCACCCAACCCCTAACCCTAACCCTAACCCTAAGCCAAACCGGACCCAAAACGGACCCGAAACGGGCGAGAAACGCGAATGCGCCGCTTTTGGATCTAGTGATAAAATTGCGAGAACATTCCGGATGCGGACTACGATTGCTTCCGATTTGCGGACCACCGGTACCCAATGTTTTAAGACAAAATAATCCCTTAAATATCCTTGCTAACGGATTGTATGATTTACTCGCGAAGAGCGGCAACTTTTTTTAGTGCACATATATACCATCTTGTATTTATTCGTCATCGCTGAATTGATCGTCGAGTCCGTCCAACCAACCACGACTCTATCTCTGTCATTATTATTCAGTTTAAACTGTCACATTTTCGATCGGTTTCATGCGGCCCAAGGACACCCTACGGTTGTATATACCCCACTGCCCCCCAACCAAAAACACCCTATTATTCTCCGCCACCCGCATCAACCACCTCCCAGGCCTCCTACTTCCCGCCCGCCGCCCGCCCCCTACCTCAACCCCCCCGCGCGCATCTCACCCCCCCCCATTTCTCGAAAGGGATGCGTGGTCAAGGATCAAGTACTATCATAAGAACAATCAACAAGCGCGAGTACCCCCCCTACCTCCTACCCCCTACCCCCCGCTTCCGCCATACAGTATGTACCTTGAAAGAACCCTCCATCCCGGCCATGAACGCTGCGCACATCAACACGTACGTCCCGGACCCGAGCGTTGCGTAGATGCACCTCTCTCTCTCCCGTGCGGGGGGCCCAGTGCTCGCCACCACAGCCTCCCTGGTTAGCTGCGACACGCGGGCCGGAATCCCTCTCTGCTGGTTCTGTTTTTTTCCGGGTGTTGTTGTCTCTTCTGTTCCTTTCAGAACGAAGCACGCCGCTGGCTGGGGCTCGTCGTCAATCTTGTGGGCACACGCGGGAAGTGTCCAATAGAGGAATGGCGGGGGGGGGGGGGGGGGCGGGGGTACTCATGTTATTCATGGCCATAGTCGTATGTATGATCACACGTAGACCCTCGCATCCCTACAATGCCGGGATGGAGCATGTCGGGTTTCCACCGACCAAGACAGACATTGCTTGTGCACCAAGAGCGAAGCGCTTTAAAGTGTTTGGCGAGTCGCATGAAGGGTGAGAGCTGCACCCTACTAAGAACCGCTCGTGTGAGGCGGGCTTTCTGGGGGGGGGCGTACTCATTTGTTGCTTGCCTTAGTCATTTGACCATTGACGGCTTTCTGGGGGGGGGGGGGGGGGGTAGACTTGGCATGAAATCGCTTCAATGATCCCTTGACTAACCTAACCGCCCCCCTACGTTATAACTAGTATTACACGTTCAGGCCAAAATAGACCATGCCGCGCTTAAACAGACCATCCTCCTATTATAAGGTTGATATTATGCTAGTTTTAGTGGGGGGGGGGGGACACCTCATGGTTCTGTTTTTTCTCCCCAGTGGCTTGCGTCTGTAGCCCCCGATCAAGGCAAGAGGGTAAAAATTGCGGGTTTACCCCGTTAAGAACTGCACCTACCCGCACGTTTTTTTCGGTGACGAACTACTTGGAACTAGTGTGGCAAAAAAAAATGCAGCTTTGTTTTCTTCAAAGGGTTGCGAGTTCAGGCCCAGTCCGCCACCAGGTACGTATACATATATTTATATACAAGGTTGTTCCGTTCGTATTTTTGCTCCATCTCGCATTCTCCACCTCAAAGCAGCAAACAATTACTCGTACGAGCTAATATACGACCGTACCACTTCTTAGTCCGGACGGGGAGTATAATCCCAGTTTGGAGTCTAAGATTAAGATAAAACGGGTATTATATCCCTGGTACCTGGTATATATATACATACATGTATATATCACAACAAAAGTAGGAGTTAGAACATATCGCTCACCTGTATCAAGGATATCTTGAGGTCTGTGCGGGAGTTAACCTCCAGGATAAACTGGGGGTTGTTTTCCAGCTCGCACACCTGTATATATATAAATATAGAAAAATTAAAAAAAACGACAGCTGTGAGATCAAGGAATTCATCGAGTATATATATATATAATATCAGAGAAATCCCGACAATGAGAGGGCTCGGGGGGGGTGTACTCATGTCGTGCACGGCCGTAGTCATATGACCATAGACCCTCGCATCCCTACAATGCCGGGACGGAGCACGTTGGGTTTTCACCAACCAGGCAGACATTGCTTGCACCAAGCGCGAAGCGCCGTGAGGTATTGGGCGAGTCGCATGGAGGGTGAGCTGCATCCTGCTAAGAACCGCCTCTGAGGCGGACTTGCATATGGACGACAGCTTCAATGAGTTAATTTAATTTCTGGTGTGGCCACTTCCGGAGACAGCAATGGGTTTTACTATGTAACTGCCTCGCGGATGCCTTACCATATTAACACTACGTGATACGACCATTCCCCTTGTGCGGAGCAAAGGTTCTCCACCCCGCACAAATTATCTGCTCGACCGCCAGCTTTGGTGACCGCCAAAAAAAGAAAAAAAACGGCACCCTGGTTGTCTAGCTCACGCAGCGAGTGGCGTGTTTTACAGCGTCGTTGCCAACCGACACCAACCCAACCTATAAATATATCATACATTTATAGGGCGGGAGGGCCCGGGGGGGTAACAATGTCAGTGTTCGCCCTTCACCCCCCTGACGATGATAAACCTGATGTATATACAGTCAAGCCACAGCAGTCAGTCAGCGCGACCGAACGAGCGCGCCAACGCTCTCTCCCTCTTTTTCGTACTTCTATCTAAGCCGCGGGTCGAAACCTTTTGCTGGGAAGAGGGGAGGCCGGCGGCTGTGTCGATGTCCTCGCGCATCTCCCAGCTGCCCGACTGCTCGAGGCGAGTCCATTGCCTGTACGAGGACAAACGTTCGCGGCGTGTCGCATACATCGCGTTCGACAGGGTGCAAGGAGAGAGATTGGTACCACGTTTTTGTGAAGGAAAACAAAAACGTTAGCGTAAACCCTCGCCGTAAGCAAGGGTGCTCGAGGAGGACCGCGCCGCGTAGCTGACTAGTAAATAAGTAAATAAGTAAACACGTTAAATAGTTAAACATGTCACAATACAAAACGCTTCAAAATAAGCACGTCAAATGCAAGCACCGTCAAACATAAACACATAATAACAAATAATCATGTCAAATAGAAACAAATATAAACACATACCTGGTAACACATAAGCATGTCAAGTATAAGCACGATAAATGCTAACCAACACGTCAACATATTACCAACACGTCCAATGCAAAAAAAACAAACACATCATCCTCCGCTCCCGCCCCCGCCCCTGCCCCCTGCCCCTCTCCGCCTGTTCCCGTCTACAGGTGGCGATGTTTTTTTGTAAAAACAAACTCTCGAGGCTAACTAAATGTGCAGCACGAAGCGTCTTCGGTTTTCTCCGTTGACCCTTGTAGAACTTCATCCACTTTTTGAAGGAAAAACAGATGCATATATTAATAGTAGTGAGGGTCAAAATTGAACAGAGGGGAGGGTGTGTCAAGTCAAGTATGTGTTTAGCCTCTCTCTCTCTGTCTTAAACCCGAATCTGTCTTAAACCGGAATGGGTACGGATTACATAGCTTTTAGATGGCCGTACCAAGCCATTTGACCTACGTGCGTATCCCTTCCCTACTTTTTTATTTATTTTATTGCTCCAATGTTTCAGCCATCATACGTAACTACCCACGAACCAACGACGCACAGCATGCAAAAAATCGCGAGTGCCTTTCGTAGCTTCCTCCATCACATTCTGCCCCATTTTGGGGCTTTTACGGGGGACCATAGTAAACACTAGTAAACACTAGTAAACACTAGTAAACACTGGTAAACACTAGTAAACACTAGTAAACACTAGTAAACACTAGTAAACACTAGTAAACACTGGTAAACACTAGTAAACACTAGTAAACACTAGTAAACACTGGTAAACACTAGTAAACACTAGTAAACAGGACCAAATATAGTTAGTCAAAATACTTGAATATAGAAGTTTTTGTGTGAACCGTAGGTTCTATTTACTATGTTCCCCCTGTGCTAAAGCATGTTACGGGGTGGGCTATTGAAGTAAGAAGAGTAGTCAGAACCCACGGTGGACTGAAAATAGCATACATCTCCCCTAATGTATGTACACCATATTATGGTATAATTGCTATACACGCCCCCCCCGTGGTAGTCCTCCTTTTTTGTACTATTAGTAACACTTTTCCCTTCCCTTCCCTTCCCTTCCCTTCCCTTCCCTTCCCTTCCCTTCCCTTCCCTTCTCTTGTTTCATTATCATACTCACCCACGGATCAACAACACGAAGACCACGCAAAAACTCGAGGGAGTGCCCTAGCTCCTCCATCACGTTCTCCCCCTTTTTTTGTGCTACTAATACGAGAGGCTACAGCAACCAGAACCCACAGTGGGCTGTAAACCCATATATCTCCGTAGGGCGACACACTATGATTCTTATTCCATTTGCCATCCGACAATGTTGCAGCTCTTATTTCAATCAAACCATTCACATATACCTTATCACAACCATCGTTAATCATCCCTGAAATACTTGACAAAGTTATACCAATAATAATGCAGTCCCCCTTGTGAATGGCTTTACCGACCGACTCCTCACCGACGTTTCACCAATCAATTCTAAAAGGATGTATTTATTATATGCTCCCATGCTTACCGCGGGTCGTACCACCGACAGACGTACAGACTGCGAAACACCACACAGAAGTCGTGGAAGGACATCCAAAAGGCGTTGTCCTTGTCGTCCTCGACCAGCCCCAGCCGAGCGCGTTGGCGGCGTGTCCACAGCGGGGAGTGGTCTCCCCAGTCCCCTCTCCACTCCTGCGCGCGATGGTCAGTTGATATTAACACGAAGCATTACTGTGTACCAGTACGAGTAGATTTGGTTTTTGTATTTTTGTATATCTTGGCTTTCTTCTTTTCGGGGAATGTTTTATGAGTGATCAACGTTGAAGATACTGTAGTCCAATAGGCTACTGTAGTCCAATAGGCTACTGTAGTCCAATAGGTTTCCTTGTTTGGTTTCCCTTCTTTGTTTTTATATTATTTCGGGCAATGTTTATGAGTGATCATCGTTGAAGCTACTGCAGTCCAATAGGCTACGAGTACCGTAGTCCAATAGGCTACTGTAGTTCAATAGACTACGGTAGTCCAATAGGCTACTGTAGTCCAATAGCTTTCCTTGTTGGATTTCTCTTCTTGGTTTCCCTATTATTTCGGGGTGGAATGCTTATGAGTGATCAGCGTTGAAGCTCTTTCATGCTGCACATTGTCATTGTCGGATGGCACACACACGAAAATAATAATACGCCGTGCATGCCGGTATACGAAATACACAGAGTTAAGATGCGTTCTTCTACAAGTAGCATGTAAATATATTTCCAAGATGCTCGATTCGGATTTGAGACGCGCACAGTATATTTCCGCGGAAAAACCGACCGAGCCAAAAAACGAAAGAAAAACGCCAGTCTCGCAGGACTCGTGGGCCATGCCACACCCTACGACACCAGCAAGCTCCCACTTCGAGCGGACATATCATGATCTACTACGTAGATCATCCATCCCCGCTCCATGATCTAGATATTTCAGGTAAGATACACGAATTCCTGACCTGTATGATCTGTATGATCTGTATGATCTGTATGATCTGTATGATCTGTATGATCTAGCTCATGTTGCCGGACGGGAGCCGTATATAATCTTCATGGTCTTGGACATGCTTCCAGGGTGGGGTCTGTACTGCTGTACAGGTCCTGCATACCATCTCATAGCGGCAGATTAGGATCTGTAGATGCTCTAGATGATCTATCTGGAGACGATCTATCGGTAGATGACCTATCTGTAGACAGATCATGATCTGGCTTCAGATCAGTCGTAAAACAATGCCAGCATCGACCGACGTTACGTATAGTAGGCACTGTTGCATGTAGGCATTATTATAGCACTTTTTATTATATTTTTTCGTCCATCCCATTTATTATCTTCGCCCTTCCTTTCTCTCTCCTTCTTGGTCGTAACTCAGATCCGGGGTCACAAAGTAGGCTCTTCTCCCTCCTCCCCCACTACGGTTCTTGCCTTGCATTTTTATCGCGACAAGGTTTCAGCCCTTTCTTCCCTCGTCGACTTGCGTCGGATTCCGCCTATCATACCCACGCCACGGAGGCGCTCTCAGCAATTGGTTCCTTCTTATTTTTCCAAAGAAAGTCAAAACCTCTCACCACGGTGGGATTTGAACTCGGGTGCCAATGATAGTAGCCTTTGAAGCTGACCACTACTCTACCGAGGCGACCGGCTGTTAAGGCAAATAAAATCGTTTCTGAACGGCGGAATAATCCCATTTTTGATTTTGCCAAATACGATGTTTTGTATACCTATCGGCTACATAGGATTGTTCATCGAGTTGCACGTTCACTTTTTTTTCCAAAAATCAGTTTATGACTTACTATTAGTATGGAGCACCTCTCTCTACCTTAGCTTATTGTGTCCGTATACTTCGTACAACGCTACATATACATTTTTGCAAGCTGCGACAGGCAACTATGTACGAAGTATATACCCGTATCACACGGAAGAAAGCACACCCCCCTTGGATAACGCACCCCCCCACATAAGCACGCCTGGTGATATATAGTTTACTTATTTTTTTTACCGTCACTTTATCACCGGGAGTACGTTAGATAACACACCCCCTACGTATGTGCGCCTGATAACAGTGTCAAACTCCACAATTATCACACCACCTGGTGGATGGATATCATTCACAATTCACAATCAACCCGCACCGGTATGGACACCAGCACGGAGGCAACTGCTGCGCCCCCTAACATTGGGCTGAACGAGTCTGCGGCTTCGACCCCACCTGTAGCTGCTGCTGCCGCGCCTCGGGCGACGATCGTGTCGTTTTTCTCTGGGACCAGCGCGCTTGACGGTACTGGCACTAACGTTATCACGTCTCCTACGCCCGCCGTGTCCCAAGATACTGTTATCACACCCTCTCGTTACCACCCCCCCCTAAATCTGGCCGGGGTCTATTGACTCTCCATATCAACCAATGCTGCCGTTAGCACACCCCCTCGTTACCACCCCCCCTAGCTGCAGGGCTCTCGTGCATGGTGTTTATCACCGGGGATGTGTTAGATAGCACCCCCCCCCACAACAGCACACCCGGTGATAATATTTTCAAATGTCACAATGTTATCACCGGGGTGTGCTTTCTTCCGTGTTATACGGTATGTAGATCTAATAAATGAACGAGGAAACTCCGCGCAAAACTCAGTTAATTTGTTTTTCTTCTTTATGTCCGTGAAGCGAACACACACGCACCTCATGATCCCCCGGTGGGTTCCTCAGCTTGATCAGGTGCTCCCCGTCTGAGTCCCGCACCTCTAAAATGGTGTAGGCTGCTCCGAACACCAGACCAATGTCCTGGACCTAAAATGAAGGTTTCGTTAAAAAGAAACAAAAAAAACGCGTGACGCCCAAAAACGAAAACAAAAACGGGGTTTGCAGTGCTGTAGTTATGGGATTTTTTTGTTATCGAAGAAACGGCGCCTGCTATATTAGAGAACGCGACGGACGCCTTTCGAGAAGTTTCGTTCGAGCCCATCGTATGTATGTATGATAACTGCTTTGCTGCTGTGTCATTTGTTGCCGATGCCCCTTTGTGCGTGTGGAAACGGTTTTGGTGCATATCAGGGAAATCACCCCCTACAGCTGCCGCCACCGCAGGTGGATTTTATTACACAACCAAAACACAATCGAGTGAGCGTGCTGCCGATGTCGTCCGGAATAGATCAATGCGAATTATACTGTAGCACAATTGTCAGATGGCAAACAAAATAACATACATGTGAATAATATCAGCAATACACTAATGAAAGTGTGGATGGGGGTGGATGCAACTATTAATTAATTATTTACTTGAGCTAGTGTGGATTAAATAATTTCGCAAAAGGGAGAGAACAGTATATTCATCGTCGAAGGGCAAAATAAACAATACTACTTCGTAGGTAAAGCAGGGAGGAAGTAGGCACTGCAGGAAGTCAAGACTTCGTGCACTGGTTTAGGTTTCCTTTTTTTGTTTTGTTTTGGTCCCCCTTACGTATTAGTTTTTCTTCTTTTTCGGAGAATGTTTATCAGTGACCAACGTTGAAGCTCGCATGCTCCCCATTACCCAAGGAAGACAAAAAGTGAAATAATGATCATATACGTACACGTATACCTGGTACGTATAACAACTGATTCACGCTAACTGCCATCGCGCGACAACCTCAACCAAGCTAGAACTCTTCCTCGGATGTTGGGTTTGGGTTGCTCTGCGGAACGCGCAACGAGCGCCCTCACCTGCTTTTCGACGAGGTTGCCAGTAATCGTGCCGGCCCCCATTATATACCCGTTTCTTTTGTACCTGATTCGTCCACAGCCGACCGTGGGGGGGGGGGGGGGGGGAGGGAGTGCGGCATTACGATGACAGAGACCAAAGGATTAAGAGTTGAAGAAGGTCAATCTTCGTGCATAGATGGTCTCCGGACGCAATTGCTTTTTTTAAGTCGTCGTGCCATCCACTTTTCCGATGTGGAGACAATACTATGACCAGCAGACTTCGCTATTTATGTTATCAAACAACATATTACCCCTATATATATAATCTAAATCTCTGATTGGTGGAAAATCCCCGACGGCCGACGAGACAGGGGGTACATACTTTGTCCATAATCCAACACGCCCCCTTGATGATAAGCTAGTAATAGTAGCTAGGGGAACGCTAGCAATGTTGAAACGTAATGCTCAGAAAATCAAAGTACAACAGAACACCATATTCATCCCCTTGCGTTGTGACCACATAACTGGTATCTTTTTGGATGAAGAATCGGCAAGGACACTGGGTGTGCTAGATGTCGACGGGTAGATAGAACGGTTTAATACTGTGAAGAACACAAGACACATTGGCGGCGGCAATATGGATTAACAATAAGCACAAATGGAACACCATATACAGGCCAGTGCAAGACCAGCGAGTCATAACCTGCGAAAGAAAAGCGTAGAAAAAACATGTGCTGTATCATACACGTTCAACGCCCCCCCCTGAGTCGGCTTTCAATTTGTTCTCAAAGTACCACAGCTTCTCTTCAGTATAAGAGACCTCTTGTTTTATGTTATTTAACCTCAGACGATGGAGACCAAAAAGGTATAGCTGGGAAACCAGAAGATAGATGGAACCAGAGGAGAGAAGGAGACTACGAAGGAGAGTAGGAGACTGAGAGGATGGGCGAGGCTAAACGAGGCTTTGCTTGACGGCAGAGCTCTCGCTAATAGCCCGCTAGTCGGGTGATTACGCTAGTTCTCCCGATAACAGCCCGTTAGTCGGATAGCTATAGTAGCCAGGGGAACTTTCCCATGATGCTTAGCTATTCCTGAGTGAGCGTCTTATCATACCCAAGAGGTAATGCCAATCATACCCAAGAGGTAATATCAATCTTGTGGTATTCTAAGCGCTAAGTCTACGGGTTCTCTCGTCTTAAGGAACGTTCTGATACTCAGAACTTTCCTATGGGCTTACAAAGCCTCGATGCCACTGCCTATCTGGCCTGCCAAGGAAACTCCAGTACACAAGAATAATATTAGGGCCACAAAGCTTTTTCACCTGTACAATTATCTCTCAACCATTCTATAGCCCTAGAGCACCACATCACACTTACCTACTATTTTTGTAGCTCTACTGTATGTAGCATTTGATGGAGGGGGGTGCGTTGAACGTACAGCATACCTGGTACATGTTTCTACGCTTTTATTTATCCGGCAACACTCCGTCGTCGCAATAATTCGTACATAGTTTGGGACCAATGAGGCCTCTCTGCTGAGATCAGCCGGGTAAGGCACACTTTTGGTTTTTTTCGTGGAAGTGCGCGGAAGTTTCCACGGAAGCTTCCATAAGCTTCCATGGAAGCGGTGGAAGTTTCCGTGAAAGCGGTGGAAGCTTCCATGGAAGCTTCCGCGGAAGTCCATGGAAAAAACCAATAGTGGACTAGATCGGATCAGCCGCAGACTCTCACCCAGGCGGGCTACTACCCCCGCGTTGCTTCACCGGCGACCAACGCGGCACCTCGTCGCAGAGAGTAGTTACCCCGGTGAAATAAACACTACAGCGACTCGCGGATCATGCGTGAGCCACTGATATACCCAAACTGCTGCCATTCTTGCACGAACCTGCATATATATATTATATGTTGTTCCATTTGTGTCCTGCTTTTCACCCGTATTGCCGCCGTCAATGCACGGGACTGAATATGTTGTTATTTTTGTGATTTGATTTCCTGAGTATCAGGTTTCAACATCAAGTTTTCTTCTAGCTGCTAGGAGTAGTTTATCATCAAGGGGCCGTGTTGAGTTATGGACGTTTAGATCCATACGCATCTAGTTGATGTGCAGTCACTGCGCGCCAGTACGAGGATACATGCAATATGCGGCAAGATTATCGAGGTCGTTCCTACTCGTAGTTCGGCCTATTGCATGCCTATCGTATGTCCAACTTACCTCTACCGGGAACTTCGTATTATTGTAGGGCAGCTATTAATAGCTTGCCACCATAATTATCAGGGAATGTTGCCGTAGGACGGACTGCCAGCCAGTGCAAAAGCCCGTTAAAGTACGTCTATCCGCAGTGTGTGCATCTTCCCGAGACGACCAGGCAATAGTCATGCCCACACTGGTTACTCTTCTTCGTTTCCGCCATTCGGCCACATAAGCGCCTTTCCTTCAAGTCTATTTTTCCCTATCATCACACAAGTGTCTCGCACAGTCCCTTGGTGCCACCTCTGTATCTCTCTTCACAGAGACAGAGCCTCGACACGTATCATCCCACCAGGTTATGAGCCTCGACACGCATCATTACATCAGGTTATGAGCCTCGACAAGCACCATTCCACCATAATACTGCATACCCTGCATTGGCACCTTCAAGAACTGATACGTACAAAACATGCAAACACGTTAACATCGTAAAATGAAATTGTTAGGGAACAAGAAAGTGGCCGGAAAAAAAAATCGTCAATTATTATTTGCAGAAAAATAAATAAGACAACACCCCCAAAAAATCACAACAAAAAACACTCACAAAAATTCAAATGTCCACGTTCCAGGGAGACTGCCAAATAATCAATTACATGTTTTCTAGGAGATAAGTCTTAACCCCTTAAGAACTGGACCCACGGATTTGGGGACAAAATTACTTGGAATTAGTGTGGAACATTTTTTTCAGTTCTGAATGGGTTAACAACTCCTACTTCGTATATACTTATATAGCAGGTAGAATACAAACTGACTTTGTAATTTTTTTCCACAGGCTCTTCTTGCCGACGCCTCGGCCAGCTCCCGCGAGGAAAATCTCTTCCGACTGAGCGCCCGTGAAAGCCGTCAGGGCGTGGTGGACGTGCCCCACCTCCAGCGCCGCGTAGCTGCCGAACATTTTCGCGTACGCCTGTGGCCTCGCCGCGCACAAGAATGTTTTGGTGAGGAGGGGTAGTGAGAGCGGGGCGGGGCGGCGGCAGCAGGACGAGGCAGTAGCACAGCGACAGGAGACAAAAGTGTGTGTGTGCTTTTTTATTCCAAGTTTTTTAGCCCGGTTGGAAAAAAAAGTGATATTTTCCGGATCGCCCGTAGCAGCAAAAACACCACCAGATATATAGACCCCGATATCACAGCAAGCAAACTCCCCGGGAACACATTTCCTTCCCCTTTCCGTTCCATTCCATTCCATTCCGCTCCGCGCATTCGGTTTCATTTCACCTTCTCCAATAGCGACACCCATAGCTCGCGAGCACCGTAGCTGTGCCCCACCGCCACTCCCCTGTTTTCGTTGTTGGCCTTGCTAGCCTCCAGGGCCGGGAAAAAATCGTCTACGATCACCACCTGCCACTTTCCGTCGACCGATATCTTCACCGCGTACGCTCCCGTGGTGGACTCTAACACCGGAAGGCCGTCGGCGCCGATGGGGCTCAAGAACAGCTGGGCGATCTGCGTGCATATTATTCGTAGCAACATTAAAACAAAGAAGGGGATACGTAATACAAGTAGGGCTGTTTTGGTGTCATAAAGCCATATTGATGTTTAATGTTGTTATTGCGTTTTGCCATCCGACAAAATCATTGTGCAAGCGTGCATAATTGAAGCTTCAGCGTTGATCACTCAAAAACATTCCTCGAAAGAAGAAGAAAACCGAGAAGAAGAAAAAAAAAACGAAATGTTGTACATCGTACGTATTCTGTTATTCGTATTTTTATATTTGTTACGAGGGAACGTGAGAGTTTCTAACTAATTTTGGAGGCGCCACTAAAAAAACACAACAACAGGGAAAACCTCTCTCGAGGGTTGTTACGGGGGACTTTAGAGTAAAAACAGCACCAAATTTTGTTGTAGTAAAAATAGGTAAATTCGTATATAGCTTTTTTTGTGTGTGTACCATAGGTCCTATTTACTATGGTCCCACGTAATAGTTACCTGAAGCGTCCGAGGTGACACCGCCTACCAACGCACACAAGTTGACGACAGCGACAAATATCGCGCGGATTTTCCAGTTCCTGTACACGAGCAAGTGACAAATTTTAGCCCTCCGGTAGACGAGCAAAATGTAAATCTTCAAAGCTCGCTACACATCGGCTCCGCGGCGTGGGTGCGGTGTTCTGTTTTGGGTAGGCCACGGCTTTTTTTATCAACCTCACACCCTGAATTTTGTCACTATTTTTATTGTCTCAATTTTTCATATCGCTCTTACCCAGACCAGATTAACGCAGGAAATTATGATACCCATATTCACCTCGAAAGGGATGCGTGGTCAATGGTCAAATGACTAAGGCAAGCAACAAATGAGTACCCCCCCTTCCGCGCTTGGTGCTAGCAATGTCTGCCTGGTCCGTAAAAACCCGACATGCTCCGCCCCGGCATCGTAGGGATGCGAGGGTCTATGTTTGCACGACTACGGCCATGCATGAAAATTAAGTACACCCCCCCCCCACCGCCTCCCCCGGCGTACAATAACCTGCAATACTTTCGACGCCCCCCCCTGGCCCCTTTCCCCCCCCGACGCACAATAACCTCCAGTGATTACGACCCCCCCATACCCCCTAATATTGATATATTTATAGGTTGGGTTGGCGTCGGTTGGCAACGACGCTGTAAAACACGCCACTCGCTGCGTGAGCTAGACAACCAGGGTGCCGTTTTTTTTTGTTTTTTTTTTGGCGGTCACCAAAGCTGGCGGTCGAGTAGATCATTTGTGCGGGGTGGAGAACCTACTTTCCAGCACAAGGGGAATATCGTATAACGTAGTGTGTATATGGTAAGGCACCCAAGAGGCAGATACATAGTAATACCCATCTGCTGTCTCTGGAAGTGGCCACACCAAAATTAAATCTAATTCATTGGAGGCTGTCGTCCATATGCAAGTCCGCCTCAGAGGCGGTTCTTAGCAGGATGACAGCTCACCCTCCATGCGACTCGCCCAATACC
>MEHQ01003840.1:0-139085 GCA_008828725.1 Saccharina japonica | reverse complement strand
ACGGCGCTTCGCGCTTGGTGCAGCAATGTCTGCCTGGTCGGTGAAAACCCGAACGTCTCCGTTCCGGCATTGTAGAGATGCAGAGGGTCTATGGTCAGTACGACTACGGCCTGCATCGAATATGAAGTACACCCCCCCCGGCTGTTTCTTCGTAATATATGAGAACACCGTAATGAGCGCCCAAATGTTGAAGGTGTTTCTATTAGGAGTAGGAACGGTGCTCCGTCTCGAAAGGATGCGTGGTCAATGGCTCAAATACTAAGGCAAGCAACAGAATGGTACCCCCCCCCCCCCCCCTGCATGAAGTGCACCCACCCCCCCCGCTGCATTCGGTCTATTAATATATTAACGCACCTGCTCGTCCACCCCACCATCTCCTATGGTGGCTGCGGATATCATGGCGAGTGCCGAAAGCAGCCACGAGTCCGCAAACGCTCCTCGCCTGACATCGTCCGGGTCGGTCCCTTCGTCGAACAGTTTGATGTCTGGGTTCACCGACAACGACACCTTTTGTTTTTTGCAAATTTTTATTTTATTATTTTCTTTGGCCATCCGACAAATGTTGTACGTATATACAGGTATACGATATACGTGTAGCGTGAGTGAGTGACAACAATAAACAAAAACATGTTTGAAAATAAACAGAAACTCCAGACCATATTATACCAAGAGCAACAAAAAAAAGAAGAAGCGTGAAATGATGTTTCCAGTTAATGTTATTATGATCAATGTTGTAGCATCATGCCTCAACATCGATCACTCATATATAAGCACTTCGAAAGAAGATATATCGGTTTTTCCAACGGATGGATGTGTCACGAGTCGGTTCTGATTTTTGTTACAGCCAGATTTTCCCGATAGGCTATAAATGTATGCTTCCCGATATCCGATACCCGGTACCCGATACCCGACAACCGATACCCGGTACCCGATACCCGATACCCGATACCCGATAACCGATAACCGATACCCAATATCCGATACCCGGTACCCCATACCCAATACCCAATACCCGATACCCGTTACCCGATACCCGACACTCTCTCTCTCGACATCCACACCTACCTTCCACTGCGATGCCAGCTGCTTTCGGCACTGCGCGTTTCCGACGGAGGAATTGTCCGGGGGGAAGTCGGGGTCTGCGAACTGCTGCTTCCTGCCGTATGCCCCCGGGCGACACCCTTGCCCCTGCAACTCGATTTCCTCGAGGGTCTCCCGGGCATTGGCGGCCACCTCGTCCCCGCGAAGCAGCACCTCGTTTTCGAAACCCTCGCGCATTTTCTGTGGAGTCATATATACGTGTATAAGGTACCCGCACCGTTTAGTACGAAAAAACGAGGTATGAATATCAATATTTTTAAGTATGTGGTACGAGGAAAATATCCCAGTTTTTTTTATTGCGGCACCGTTGACATTGAAGGGAATAGGGGGGGGGGGTGTACTCATGTCGTGCACGGCCGTAGCCGTATGACCATAGACGGGGGGGGGGGGGGGGGGGCGTACGCATTCGTTGCTTGCCTTAGTGATTTGACCATTGACCACGCATCCCTTTCGAGACGGAGTAAAATAACAGTTTTGTTATCGTATTGGTCGTGTATCTCTGCAGTGCACGGTACGGCAACAAACATTGGCCACTATATTCTAAGTAAGAGTCAATAAACAATGTTGACTGCAACGAAGTAAAACCGTCATTTTGTATATTTTTCTAAAAAGTATAACGAAAAAATACGGCGGCAACAAGAGAAGAGCTCGGATGTGGCCGTGAGCAAAACAAAATCCATTTCTAAGCTCATATTGAACGGAAGCGTGAGTCACGGCCTTTTTCAAAACCCGTTTTCAAGAGTAGTCGTAGACGGAAACTCTTATTTTTTTGTTTTTGTCCATACCCCCGCCCCCCTTACATAGGTGGCATGCCTCCAGAATATTAAGGCACACCTTGTTATTCGGGTGCACCGTGACGTTGTCGTGCTTGAGCCATTGCGCTCTCAGGCCCGCGAAGGTCTGTTGATCCTGCGCTTTGCCACAAAGGAAATATAGTGGCAGGTAGGAGCGCGCGCATAGGGGCGCCGGCGGGGGGGAGGGGACAAAACCTCACGCACGTCGAAAAGATCTGTCTACAGATAGATCATCTACAGAGAGATCATCTAGATCCTAAGCTGCCGCTATGATATGCTACTGGGCAGGATTTGAATAGTGCGGGTCCAACTCAGGAAATACGTGCTACTGTAGATCATTCATGCAGATTATACGACTCCCACCCGGCAACATGATGAGCTGGACCACACAGATCACACAGATCATACAGATCATACAGATCATATAGGTCATACAGATCATACAGATCATACATATCATACACATCATACAGATCATACATATCATATGATCTGTACAAATCATACAGATCACACAGATCATACATATCATGCAGATCATATAAGTCATACAGATCATACAGATCATACAAATCATACAAATCATACAGATCACACAGATCACACAAATCATACAAATCATACAGATCATACAGATTATACAGATCATACAGATCATACAGATCATACAGATCATACGGATCACACAGATCATACATATCATACAGATCATACAAATCATACAGATCATACAGATCATACAGATCCTACAGATCATATAGATCATACAGATCATACAGACCATACGGATCACACAGATAATACAAATCATATAGATCATACATATCATACAGATCATACAGATCATAAAGATCATACAGATCATACAGATCAGGACCTACACTCTGAAGCAAGAATTGATTATCCGTCCGAGGTGGGGATTTTGACACGCATCGCATGAAAACTGTCATCTTCCTTAGATGCAGAGTTTATCAGGTGTCCATTACGATTGTAATTTTTCGCGTTTCAAGTATTTCACATGTTGAACAGATCACGATCTATCTATCCATCTGATCTGTCTACAGTAGATCACCTAGTTCCTCATCACCTGCCGTTGTGAGAGATTGGGCAGGATCTGCATAGTACAGATCTAACCTAGGAAACATGGCCAACGGTATAGATCATGCAGATCCCACACGAACCTCCCCCGTCCAGACTCGATGGGGAAAAACTTGACCTGTCATGTCGATTATTATTCTGTACTCTCTAAAAGAACGCTACTACTGCTGTAGCGGGCAACGCGGTGCACCCATCGCACCCCCTACACATCACAGCAGTACAGCGTCGAGCACAAAGTTCTGATCTGTATCGATATAACTGTCTTACCATAATTGTTCTCCCCAGTTTGCTACGTAAATTAAATAATTATCCAACCAAACTATACATTTTTTTAATTAATCGTGATATTTTTTCCTGTTTCCGTGTTGCAGGGCTCCAGTGGTGCGGCAGTGTATACACAGTAGACGCGAAACGATGTTTTTGGCCTGACCTGTATCGACAACTGCTCAGCCCAGGCGTCTGCTCTCTCCGCCCTCCTCCTGCCGAAGGCCTCCCTCTGCTTCTTCAAGGCGGCCCTGCCCTTGCTCTTCCTCCCGCTCTCTAGCTCCGTGGCCGCCTTGTCGCAAGCCTCGTCGGCCTTAATCACCTCGGCATCGCGGTCAGACTGTCGTCTCGTGGGGAGAAAAAAAATGCAGACAACGGCCGGTTAAAGAAGTGGCCGCATATACCACGAAGAGCATGAAGAACAAGACACATACATATATATGTATATATATATATTTATATACTTCGTATGTACATATATATTTATATATAGCATACATGCAATACGCGTGCTATATACCGTATTATGAGAGTCTTCACGTGATAAATAACTTCACCCAAAAAACCCGCTTTGAAAAGGTATGAAGGCATTGTTATTTTCCTTGCCATCCACCAAGATAGAATCAGGGAGCGTATACCCACGATTGGTGATGTTGACCTTTCCAGTTTTATTTTTACCTTCACATAGCGTGTAGAGGGGAGCGGAGGGGTCCAGACTATCTGTTTTTGACTGACTTTGATCGCTTTGCGGACCCTTCGGGTTCTACTTTTATTTCAGTATACCTTTTTTGGGTAAGATAGCCTGTGACCACGGGAATCGACCGTGTCAAGTGTTGGATTAGTACGGACAGACGGAGGTACTGGATAGAGAGACCGGCACGGTTTTTAATGTGAAGACAGCAACATCAACAACAATCCTCAACGATGTGCACGTAGCATGAAAGAGCTTCAACTTTGATCACTCAAAAGCACTCCGAAAAAACAAAAACCACCGAAACAAAAAGAGCCCTACGTACAGCTACAGTAGTACTCTGCACAAAATCTACTCCCTTCTGTACGTGCTTCCGGCTTTGAGCATTTTTTTTTTCTCTACGATCTATTCGCTGTCTTTACCCCTTTCTTCTCATCACGTAATCTTGTTTCCTATTCTTACTGAACCGATGCGACTTCGACATTCAATGCTTCGAAGGTTTCGTTTAGTGCCAGATTTTGTTTTTTAAACGGGGATGCCAGGGAATGGATGGAGGGCAAAACACGTTCGACATTACCGAAAGTTCGATTTTTCGATATTTTGATATACCGAAATTTCCGATATATCGATATCGATATTCAATACTAAAGCTAATGAGCCCGATGCAAAATCAATCCCGTGAAAAATTCGTCAGGGAAAACGTGCGCAGTCAAGGATGTAGCGCCGAGAGTGAGCGTTCCCCACAAAATAAAACAGGAGTTTGGTGTCAGAAAAGGGCAACATAGGAGGCAAAATTGATGTCTGTGTCATGGGAGGTAAAAAACGCTGTTGTTGTCTCCTCGCGCCCTTTGACCCCGTGCATGGGGCTGGTACATATCCATCGTAGTAGCGAACAATGTCAACTCACCGTATAAATCAAAGATGAGTTTCGACGAAGTCTTCGATCTCCCACAGCCGATGTACGAAGTATTTTTTATTTTTTTATTTTAATCAGAATCAAGTACACATGGGAGACAAAGATATCGGGTATACGAAACTCCGTCAGTTAGTTGAGGAGCCCCGCAATGTGACCCCAAATATGCGGATCGTTCGCATGAGCTTTTAATATGAAAACGTTGCTTATATTTAGGTACATAGAGGTTATGTAGTAGCAGGTAAGGCGTGGTCTCGCAATATATATATATACTTACGCCATCACCCTCACTCATACCTGAATCTCGGAGAATTTTCTTCGAAGCATCTGAAACCGCTCCCGTTCCTCTCCAGTCAGCCCCGACAGCCACACCGCCACCATCGAGATGTTCACCGAAGCGAAACTGACCAAGAAAATAATAAATAGTATACTGTTAGACACCCAAGTCTCGTCGCATGTTGTATTCCTCCCCATCTATCTATAAATATGATACGCAGTATGCTCGAGCGAAGTGGAATGGGCCACGACATGCATCATTTTGTCAGGTTATGAGCCTCGATACGCATCATTTTGCCAGGTTATGAGCCTCGATACGCATCATTTGTTCAGGTTATGAGCCTCGACACGCATCATTCTTTCAAATACATATAAAGGGGCACAATACTTGCAGTCAGAAATGAGACCGGAGCACTACTGGTCATGCATGATAAGGTTCGAGAGCATATACCAGGTATACGATAAATACGCGTGTTCCATCGATTGTTTGATCTCGTGATAATTGTTTTTAATCCCAGCGTGGTCAAAAACGATGGGTTGGTCATCTACTAACACTGTCTTTGACATCCCACAATGTGCAGCGTTGTGTCAAAATCGCAAACCCCCCCCCCCCCGACAAAAATGAACAGACAATGAAGACGCGTACCGTAAAAAAACGGCACACGTGCGTACCAAAACCGATTCGACGCTACTGTTGTGTCATACAATGTCGGCGGTTGCATGTCTGGCTATTTTTTTACGAAGAAGCACAGGCTCGGTCGTGCGTCGTGCGCGACCTTCTTCGTATTTTTCGCCGTATGATATGATGTGAACTTGGCAAGAATCGCGGGAGAACACCAGACACCAGAAACAAGAAGAGCCGTGCTATACGTATATACGGCGATTTTTTATGCGCAAAACGATACTCGATGACGGACCTCGCCTCCATCGAAGAGCTGTCCCATACGATTTGATTCGATGTTAGGTACTTATACGTAGCCCATGGGATACTCTTACGAGTAGTATATCGGGTTGTGTTTCATTATTTTTCTCACGGAGTCGCAGCGTATGCCCACTCAAGTTAGAAGCCTCGGAACACAGTAGAGTGCTTCGTACCCCTACCGTCAGAAATTATAAATTAGTGTTTTGGGTAGACCTTACTATTACCGGGGGGACCATAGTAAATAGGACCAAATTTTGTTGGTAAAAAAAGTTAATTATGTAGGTTTTTGTGTGCACCGTAGGTCCTATTTACTATGGCATCATTAGCCCACCCCGTAATAACAGCAGTATGGAGGTCCTCAAGCGAGGAGAGCCAAGGAAAAATTAGGCGCCACCCCTACAAGGCAAATATCGCGCCTCAGAAATCTTCTACGACCCAACCACTGTTTGTTGCCACGCACTTTCCTGTCGCCGCCGCCGCCGCCGTCGCCGTCGCCGCCCCCCCCCCCCGCGCTCGGACAGCTTCTAGCGGATGTTGTTGGGTGCGGAGTCGAACTAAAACATTTTCTCGGCTTGTGGTGTACTTCGTATACATATACTTCGTATGTACGAAGTATAAGTGAAATACTGGTTGCACAGCACTCGGCTAAACGAAGTGCTCTCTCAAACACTTTACTTGCGGGGAGGGGGGGGGGCATTATTGTTAAACTGCCTCGCCTGTTGCTGCTGAAGATAGTCTCCGGCGGCACTATTCCATTGGACAAAAGCTTGAAGTGGTTCTCCTTCAAGAACTTTCGGAACAATATTCCCTGCGGCGGGGGAAGGGGAAGGGGAGGGAGGGAGACTAATTTCGATATGTTTATCGCGTGTGTGTCACATTGCATGCACAAGTTACGCGCGACGTACACGAACAGACAACAACAAGGAGGGCGGGTGCGAGAGAGAAGCAGCTAAAGGGGCAAGGGTCATCAAGCGCGAGGGGTACGATAGAGAGCAAGGGAGAGATCAGAAGGGTCTCCCAAGGAGGAAAGAAGGGAAGTAGTGAGAGAGAACCCTGCTGACTCGATGGTAGCATAGAGACCAGAAGTATGTCAGGTGCGATCTCATCAAGTGTCTATCATTTATAGTGGGGGCACACAGCAGTAGCAGCACGGCAATTGAGAGTATCATATGGTGTGCGTCCCGGAGAATATGTCCTTGCATTGTAGCTCGGGAACACCCCCGTATCTCACCACAGCCCGTGCTGCTTGCTTCGTGTGACCGATGCTGTATATATCCATGGCTCTTCACGGGTCATGACCCGACCCGTGGGTCCGGTCAGGCCGGGTCGGGTCGGGTAAGGGCCACCCGACCAGACCCGTGAGAACCCGAGAATCTCCTGAACCGACCCGACTCGACCCGACCCGACCCGACCCGACACGACCCGACCCGACACGACCCAACCCGACCCGCCCCGACCCGCCCCACCCCGCCCCGCCCCACCCCGCCCCGCCCCACCCCGCCCCGCCCCACCCCGCCCCGCCCCACCCCGCCCCGCCCCACCCCGCCCCGCCCCACCCCGCCCCGCCCCACCCCGCCCCGCCCCACCCCGCCCCGCCCCACCCCGCCCCGCCCCACCCCGCCCCGCCCCACCCCGCCCCGCCCCACCCCGCCCCGCCCCACCCCGCCCCGCCCCACCCCGCCCCGCCCCACCCCGCCCCGCCCCACCCCGCCCCGCCCCACCCCGCCCCGCCCCACCCCGCCCCGCCCCACCCCGCCCCGCCCCACCCCGCCCCGCCCCACCCCGCCCCGCCCCACCCCGCCCCGCCCCACCCCGCCCCGCCCCACCCCGCCCCGCCCCACCCCGCCCCGCCCCACCCCGCCCCGCCCCACCCCGCCCCGCCCCACCCCGCCCCGCCCCACCCCGCCCCGCCCCACCCCGCCCCGCCCCACCCCGCCCCGCCCCACCCCGCCCCGCCCCACCCCGCCCGCCCCCGCCCCCCCCCGCCCCGGGAAAATCCAAAAATCCCCTGACCCGCCCCGACTCGCGACCCGACCCGACCCGACCCGACCCGACCCGACCCGACCCGAGCCGGCCTTACCATACCCGACTCGCGATAGTTTTAAAATGTCCTGACCCGTGAAGAGTCCTGATTGTTTTCGACACTCTGTTTCCCTCTATACTATAATCAAGTGAAGTCTCAAAGAGGTCAAGAAGAACAAGTTGTTCGGTGGAAAGGCAGGCGACCTGAACGAACACACACATTACCGCAAGCAAGCAAGCAACTATGACCACGGAATGCGCCTAAATACAACTTCATGTTTGCCAGAAAAAAAACCCTTCAAGGGTGCATACATACACCTCTACCTATATTAGTTATGATACCTGAAACTGACCATCCTTTGGTCTGCGGATATCTCCCGCCTCTGCCCGCCTTATACATTTAAATAACGGCAGCAAGCAAGCAACAACTCTCGTTGGACTCGCCTCGCGCTGTAGCCGGGCCTCCGCAGATAGCAAGACCAGAATCTGGAAGTGCATGATGCACATCAGTTCGTCTCGAAAGGCCTCCCTAAACACCGACTCGTTGTCCAGAATCTTGATTTCGGTTTTGACGCGGGGAAACACAGCAAGCAAGCAGCACGCCGCGTTATCCTTCGTTCCTTTGAAGGGCGTGGATGTAGGGTCAGAAGGAGGTGGTTTGCGCGTGAAGCGGTTCACGTACGTACTGTACCGATATTTTGGTTTGCGTGCGTATAATATGTAAACGCCCCTGTTAATAGAGGTTGAAAACGGTTCATGTCCCGAAGTCTGTTTTTCGTGATGCGTAAAAGTAGCACGGCCTTAAACCGTTGTACATACATGTATACGGGTAGCCTGTGAATAGTAAACGACGGGAGAAGTACTACGTATCCCACGATTTTCTCTTGTTTTTATTTTTTATTTTTTCCCTTGTTTTTCTTCTTATTTTCGGGGATATTTGATGAGTGGTCAATGTTGAAGCTCATACCGCACGTTGTCAGACAACAAAAAAGAAAATGCTCAATCGCTACCTACTTTCTGCGACCAGGTGCCGCGTTGGTTGCCGGAGAATCAACGCGGGAGTAGTAACCCCGGGTGAGAGTCTCAGGCCGGTCGGAGTAGAGAGGCCTCATTGATCACAAACTATATATGAATTAACCTACGACGCGATGTTACAACAATTTTTGTTTGGTACGTCAAATTGGGTTGTTTTGGTACGTATTTATGTCGTTCTTTTGTGCCTACGCGTCTTCATTTTGCGTTTTTGTTCGTCGTTTTTTTTGCGGTTGACTCACACACGCTGTACATTATTACCGAATGGCAAACAACTACCAGGGGTATAGACTATACACGTAGGATTATCACGTAGGATTATCACGTAGGATTATAAAGGGGTACAGTATATACGTACGTAGACTATATTAAACAATTTCATTATTTTCATTTAGGATGGAAGAGGAGGAGTGCATACTACATACATACATACATACATACCCCGAGACAAACAGGCAAGCAACGCCTGCTGTCCCACGTCTTCTATAATTAATATATACACATGTATATACGAAACTTAACCCTCCCTGCCTGCTACGAGTACAGATAGTACAGCAGTACCTCGAGGAGAATATCCGGATGGTCGAGGGGCGGCGAAAGTTGGTTGGCGTCCCTCCTCTGGCCGTTCGGGAGGTACCGCGCTAGGAGGGGGTTGTGTCCTTCGCCCAGGCACCGGCAACACCTGACTCTCCCCACCAACGCCACCAGTCGCTGTGTAGAGCGAGGAGGACAACGAGAGTGGTGGTGGTCGGGAGGGGGGGGGGTGTACTCATGTCGTGCACGGCCGTAGTCGTATGACCATAGACCCTCGCATCCCTACAATTCCGGGACGGAGCACGTTGGGTTTTCACCAACCAGGCAGACATTGCTTGCACCAAGCGCGAAGCGCCGTGAGGTATTGGGCGAGTCGCATGGAGGGTGAGCTGCATCCTGCTAAGAACCGCCTCATCCCTGGGATGGGGGGGGGGGGTGGGACAAGCTACCGCAGATCCGAGAGGATGGTGGGGGTGTGCACTCGATATTCATGCGTGACCGTAGTGGGGGGGGGTGTACTCGATATTCATGCATGATCGTCGTCGTTTTGACCATAGACCCTCGGCATCCCTACAATGCCGCCGGGGGGGGGGGGGGGCAGGACGGAGGCAATTGTCGGGTTTTCATCGACCAGGCAGACATGTGGGGGGGGGGGGGGCGAATGGCCGGGAACATTGGAGTGGCGATGTTTTATCCGAGAAAGGGAAAAAGCGTGGCATCGTATTCGTCGGCACACGGCGAGGAGCGCTGCGTCGGTCTAGTATGAACAAAAACGTTCCCAGATACTTGGGAGATGGCAAGCTCCCGTATTATGTTGGCAGTAGCCTTGCAAAATAATATTATCGTCCCGATAGAGGTAAGTTACTTGTTGTACGATACAAAGGGGGGGGGGAGGGGGCGTACTCATTCGTTTCTTGCCTTAGTCATTTGATAAGAAGAGGGGGGAGGAGTACTTCATATTCATGCAATGTCGTAGTCGTATGACCATATATACTCTCGCATCCCTACAATGCCGGGACGGAGCATGTCGGGTTTTCACCGACCAGGCAGAGGGGGGGGGGAGGGCGTACTCATTTGTTGCTTGCCTGAGTCATTTGACCATTGACCACGCATCCCTTTCGAGACGGAGCAGCGGGGGGGGGGAGGGGGGGGGGGGGGGGGGGGGTGATTTGTGCTTAGTTCTGTTTCGGGGGACGATAGGGTATCTTTTTCGTATGCGGAACATCCTCCCCCATGATGTCCATCTCTCAATTTGGTTTGGGTGCTAACTCCTGCACTTTTGCCGCGTCACGTCAGTCTCAAGAATATTCTAACCGCAAACGGAGGGGGGGGCGGAGGGAGGGAGGGTCCGAATAGGCCGAACGGAAAGGTTTCCTCGAATAATACCCGCCGTCTTTACACTTTGTGTATGTACGTTACGTCAATAGAAAAGGTTGTTCGCTTAGTGGTACCGGTACGCCAGGAACTCTAGAGCGATTTCAGCTCAACACTCTTTTTTTTTGTTCACTTTTTTTTTGTAATTCCGTTTATTACAGTATCTCCGCCCTTATTATTTTTCGGGCAGCGGCCAAAAAAAGGTATACCTGGTCCGTTTGCGGCCAAAAACAGGTACATACTTAAAATCATGTCAAAAACGCACCCCACGTGCCCTGCCATTGGTCCAAAACTCGTTGTACCTGTTTTTGCCTCTTTAAAACCCAGGTATACCTGATTTTGTCTACTCTGCTTGACTTTCACCTTTTTTTGTCGTTTTTAAGCCAATCAGAGGCTCTTCATAGTTCCACCCTATGCCCCCTATACAAATGCCGACGTACGCGGAGACCCCCTCCTCCCTTCGCACCTCGCACCACATGCCACTCGAGCGACACACACACATATCTGCCTGCACACCTCCGCCGAAATAATACTAGATAGAAGGCTTCCCTTCGGGATTGTCGCAAGCTGAGAAGGGAGAATACAGCAGCAGGCGTTCGTTCCTCGTACTATTGATAGCAGCTACTCGTATACGTAGCCACCGGGCGAGCACGAAGAACATGAAAAACACTACTTTGCGTTGCAAGGAACGGCAGGTTCGTGGGGTGCGTTTTAAACTTGATGTTAGTGTGTACCTGTTTTCGGCCCCGAACGGACCAGGTGTACCTGTTTTTGGCCGCTGCCCTTATTTTTCTCCTGCCCCCTCTTTCGTCCTAGCTCAGATCCGGGGTCACAAAAGGGGCTCTTCTCCCCCCTATCCCCCCTCAGCTCTATACGGTACGCGTCTTGCATTTTTTTTTTATCGCGAGAGGGTTAAGGTTTCAGCACTTTCTTACCTCGTCGACTCACGCCATATTGCATTCTACACTGCTCCTATTAGTATTCATATTAAAGGTGCGAAGGTGTAACAAAAAAAACCCACTGCTACTCGTAGCGTATAGAGCGATATGACATAGAAGCGAAGCGCAACATCCGGTCCGGTCCGCGCAAGCCCACATAGCGCAGAGATAACAAAAATCAAGAGTGTTTACTGCACCTGCTGCCGTCTTTACTGCACCTTCGCCCTGGTTCTCCTCGTCTTTACGTTTTGCGCCCACGATACGAGGGCATAATGTCACACACAAATCTCACCATTATTCCAAACCAAAGGCCGAAAAACCCGACGGGCCCCAACGGCCCTCTCCCGCACACGAAGGCTTCCGTGAACGCGTCTCCGAAGGAGTAGAGAGCGTCCGACCTCGGCTCGTAGGACTGGCTGTTCTCGTCGAGCACCACTCGCAGCTTCTCCTTCTGTGGTGGTAGTGGTAGTGGCGATACGCGTGGCATCGATTACCGACTATTTCCGAACACGCAAGTGAATGTTGTTTTCGGTGTATAGGGCTGGGAGTAATAAGGCATGCCTGTTTTTGGCTGGACTTGACGGCTAGTTGGTAATTGGGTGGAAAAATAAACCAACTAAATTAATAGTTGGGTGGGTGGGTGGTGAAGGAGAATCAACTAAATGTATTACTTGTGTGGGTGGCGAAGGAAATCACCTAGATTGTTAGGTGGGTGGCGAAGTAAACCAACTAATTACTGGTTGAGTGGCGAAATAAAACCAACTAAATTGTTGGGTGGTTGGCGAATTAAATCAACTAGCCTGACTTACGTAGCATTTACTTATTGAGGTAAGTCGACTACTTGACTCAGTACTTTAACATTAAAAAGCCACACGTGCCAGTCAGGCTCGAAGACTCAGAAGAAATTTTCACGAAAATTCCACCTGCGACTAAATAACTGTAATGCCTAGCCGACTAATAATGTAGTCGGTGACTCAAAGGCAGCCAAAAATCGCAGCCCTACATGTCTGGGGTCAAACGAAACAACAAAAACATCAAGATGATATTGTGATCCTTCCCCCCCCCCCGCTCCGTATTTACCGATTGCGCACGAACTAGTATTACGGAGGACTATAGTAAATAGGACCAAATGTTAGTAGTATAAATAGGTGAATATATAGGTGTTTGTGTGTTCCGTAGGTCCTATTTACTATGGTCCCTCGCAACAAAACGTACGTACAGAGCAGCGGCATTCACTTGGTAACGTATTGGGTACAAGTTTTCCGACTTGAAAACTTTTTGGTCGTCTCGGGAGTGTTGCTGACGTTCGACAACAATAGTCGGGTGGGAGAGGCGAAGGTATGATATCTTTAGACAGCACCTATTAACAGTTACCCCAACACATATATATATGATATGTACAATTAGCGATGATGAGTTTCGACAACCGCTATAGGCGCGCGGGGGGGGGAAAAACAACGCGAAAAACAACTTTTCCTCCAGGCTTAAGAAGGATCCAAAGCCCACCCATACCCTCCTGTGTTTTTTTTATAAATGATAGTTGGCTTTGAATGCTTTGTTCCCCCGTATTAAAAGCAACCAGTATATATTCCCCACTACACTTAAGAGGCAATCAGTAGATAAGCGTCGCTTGTTCCGACTTAAAAACAAGGCCCAGTTAAGAGTGTTTGTGTCGGCATTTATCTGGGGGTGCTCTTAATTCGGAGTACCCCGCTGTAAGGTCGGGGGTAGGGGCGGTGTACTCATGTCGTGCACGGTCGTAGTCGTATGACCGGCGGGGGGGGGGGGGGGGGAGGGGAGGGCGTGAAAAATACCTTTTCCTCCAGCCCAAGGGCGAGGTCCGCGGCGGATTCTCGCGCCTCGAACATTCTCGCTGCAAACGACTCCGCGGTTGTTTTGCCTCCTCCTCCTCCTCCTAATCCTCCGTTGTCTCGTGCTGGCTGCCCGGAAATCTCTTCGCACTCTACCTATAACAAAATAAAGTGTTGTGGGACGAACCAAAATACAAACGATGCACCCAACAATCAAGCGTGATCCTCCTCCGTGCAAGCTTCCATCACCCCCGTCCAGTCTGGACGGTTGTATGAGGAGGGGCGTTTACTCCATTTTCATGCATGGCCGTAGTCGTTTGACCATAGACCCTCGCATCCCTACAATGCCGGGACGGAGCATGTTGGGTTTTCACCGACCAGGCAGGGGGGGGCAACACACGCAAAAATAGCAACACTTCGAGGAGGAACAACACACTCAGCGGAACTACCAGTCTTCCAGCGCACCCACCGCCTCTTTTTTCCTCCGCACTGTTTATTTACGTAGCAATGAAGCAAACTAAATACTTATATCACCCGGGCCCCCAAAGGGTTCGCGAACAACTAATTGACGCCCAGGCAGGAGAGGGGTGTGTGTGTACTAAAACCGAGAAAAACAAAACTGTTTTTTATGTGTTTTGTTTTCTGACAAAAATCCCGTATGGCGGCGGCGACTGTGGCTTCGCTTTTCTCCCTTTGTTTTTGTTTGCCCCTGCAGCCTTTCCGCGCTTAGTTTCACCTGTGAACACTAACTAACTAACTAACTAACTAACTTACTTACTAACTAATCAACTAACTCACTAACTAACTAATGAATTAACTAACTAGCTAGCTAACTAACTAACTAACTAACTAACTAACTAACTAACTAACTAACTAACTAACTAACTAACTAACGAACTAACTAACTAACTAACTAACTAACTAACTAACTAACTAACTAACTAACTAACTAACTAACTACCTAACTACCTAACTAACCAACTAACCAACTAACCAACTAACTAACTAACTAACTAACTAACTAACCACCCTATCTAACAGTATATAGCCCCCCCCGTCATATCGTAGTGTCTGTGGAATCGCTCTTGCACACAGACAGATAGGCTTAACCAGTGCGACAGTAGTGTGCGGAGGGAATAGTGCCGGTTGCCGCTATATGTAGTGCCGGTATTGTTGGCTTGCGGATACCAGCACTATAGAGGGACCATTCCTACTGCTGCTGTAACGCGCCAACTCCTGCACCTGAAACTCGGCAAGTCGGGACACGAAGAAAGACCTCGCCACGTCACCAGCCTCAAACACCAAGGACGAGTCAAGAAACTGCGCGGCTACCCCCAGGCGAGTGGGCGAGTAGCTCACGCACCACGCTGCAGCCGTAGCGAGGGCCATCACGAATATGCATGCGATAACCTTTCTCGCGGCAGCGGGGGGTAGGCGGAGCGGGGTGGGGGGGTGGAGGGGGAGGGGAGGGGGGTGGGGAGGGGGGGGTACTTCATGTTCATGCATGGCCGTAGTCGTATGACTATAGACCTCGCATCGTACAATGCCGGGACGGAGCATGTCGGGTTTCACCGACCAGGGGCGGGGGGGGGGGGGGGGGTTGAGGACGGGGGGAGGGATCAGCGCAAGTGAGAAGGAGGCCGAACATTCAGATAAAAAAACAGACACTTTTCAGCCCTGTTCAAGGTGGGCTTAAAGTAGACACCCGAAACGCATGCCCATGTTGTACACCGCAGAGAAGGAAGAAGTTGAAATCTCGTTATAGTGTTGTATGTGCCCGCGGGGGGGGGGGGGTGGGCGCGCGGGCGGGGGGGCGGGGGGGGGGCGTACTCATTTGTTGCTTGCCTAGTCATTTGACCATGGACCACGCATCCTTTCGAGACGGAGCACCGTTCCTACTCCAAATAGAGACACCTCCAACATTTGGGCGCTCATTACGTTGTTTCCATTAACACAAAGAAAATGCTTGCTAATTCTATCTCCCTTCCTGTTTCGCCGGGGGGGGGGGGGGGTCGCAGGCGAGGGTAAGCAACGATCTTAGACCGTTTTCACTATTATAGTACTGTAGTATCCGTCTATATAGGCTCGAACGCTTTTACTCCCGGAGCTTGTGGTGCCGACGGAAGGTTAACCAAAATAAGGAAGGCAGTATTGTGTTTGTCCGTAGACGGCGTTCCGGGCCCCGCAAGCAAGCGTATTAACAGACAGCGGGACACCGGAAAAAACGTGGTTTGATTTTTATTGGTAAATATAAGCAAACTGTATACAAGTACGTAGGCTTGTCTGTGTCGGGGATCCTGGGTCAGACTGGAGCCACGAGTACAGTATAGGAAAATACTTATTTTTTCCCGGTTTTCGTGAGGGAAGACGCATCATTTATTATGGTAGGGTAGACAGCTTAGCGCGTACCACGCCGAGACCCAGCGGCTCGATGAAGATCGCCAAGGCTACGCCCCACCCCACGCCGATCAGCAGCCCGCAGAACGCTTTCCGTGCGACGTGCGTCTCGTCGACCAGGTTTCCCGTTCGAGCGTCGTACGTCGACACGGGAAACACCTGTACCATGGATTACGCAGAGGGAGGGGATGTGCAAAAACGATTTTACGGGGGAGATATGTTTGATAAGCGTTTTTAGCCGCAGATAGTGTTTTACGTGCGTGGGTATGTATGTAATTACCCTGTGCCCCTAGTGCGTACATGCGTGGGTGTGTACATGTAATTTCCCCGTGGCCCTATGGTTGTATTGTATCAATATTTTAAGATTACGCTCCTGGGGTAAGGGAAATCATGATGTGAAGGGAGGAAGACTTCGCGTGTGCATACATAACGAGTTGTATTGTTGTATTGCATCGCTCACCAATCAATCAGCCAATCATCGCCATTTGACAAGATTAAGAAGATTTATCCCAGGGGACTGCTATTTATTGTTGTACCTGGTACTCCGTACTGCTCTGGGTGAAACTATAAGGGTAATATCGTCTTCATGTGTATAACCCAACGGTCCTTACATTTCCCTCCAGAGTGGTATTATAGGTAAAATCGTTACCCAATCAACTGAATCCAGTTTTGGCACAAAAAAGATGAATCCAGATTTGGTCCGAAATACTCAGAGACTGTCTGTATGCGGGAGACGATCAACTCCGTCCAAGCCTAATTCTCCTGCGAGAACAGGCTAGCCAAAGAAAAATCACAAGAGGATTATTGGCAGGAGGCCTCATCCAATCCAACACTTACATTGAATGGTCGTTTGACAGCGTGACATAATACTTGTAGTAGTAAGAGCGTTGTCAATGATGATGATGATGATGATGATGATGATGATGATGATGATGATGATGATGATGACGATGATGATGATGATGATGATGATGATGATGATGATGATGATGATGATGATGATGATGATGGTGATGATGATGATATACAAGTCTCTGACTCTCGCTCTCACTCACCCAAGGTGCGAAGTAAATGACGGTGTCCGGCTCCATCTCCAGCCAGCGAGAGACGACGGAGCCGGCGATGCGCACGATCCACACAAGGAAGAATATCGACAGGCAGACCGCCTCCGCCCCGACGCCCGCCAGCCCCGCCACCAGGCTCGCGGCCATGACCGCGTTGGCGAGATATCGCACCGCTCGAGCGATGTATGACCTGCGTGTGGGTGGTGTGTGTGCGTATATCATAGGTACGTGCAGTACGCTCGTTTTTTTCTTGTCACCTGGGATAGTACGATGTTTTTTTTTCCCCCCTTGCGTACTACTACGGAGGACCATAGTAAATAGGACCAAATATTGTTAGTGTACCGTAGGTCCTATTTACTATGGTATGGTCCTCCGTACTACTGTAGTATCGCCATGTTGCGGTGCAGGAGGACCGCAAGTTGGACTACTGCTGTAGATAGACACCAACTCTCTGTTCCGAAAATATGAGGACACTTTTGTTCATTATTTGTTTTTAAGTCCGAAAGGTCCCTTTATAGTCTGGAACAGAGTGGGCACATGTTAAGCCGGGAGTATCGTAGGCACGTGTGCAGAAGGGAGTTGCTGTAGACTTTGCGCATGTATACACGTACAATATAGTTTTCCTTTTCTCTTTTTGTTTTGGTTTCCCTTAAGTTGGTTTTGTTTTTTCTTTCGGGGGATGTTTCTGAGTGATCCACGTTGAAGCTACTGTAGTCCAGTAGGCTATTGTAGTCCAATAGTCTAATTTAGTCCAATAGGTTTCCTTGCTAGGTTTCCCTTGGTTTTCTTCTTCTTTCGGGAAATGTTCACGAGTGATCGACATTGAAGCTACTGCAGCCCAATAGGCTATTGTAGTCCAATAGGCTACTGTAGTCCAATAGGTTTTCTTGCTAGGTTTCCCTTGGTTTCCTTCTTCGTTCAGAGAATGTTTTATAAGTGATCAACGTTGAAGCTACTGCAGTCCAATAGGCTACTGCAGTCCAATAGGCTACTGTAGTCCGATAGCATACTGTAGTCCAACAGATTTCCTTGCTAGGTTTTTATTGGTCTTCTTCTTCATTCGGGGAATGTTCTATGAGTGATCAATGTTGAAGCTACTGCAGTCCAATAGGCTACTGTAGTCCAATAGCATACTGAAGTCCAATAGCTTTACTTCCTACAGTAGGTTATCTTTTTATTTCGGGGGATGTTTCTGAGTGATCAACGTTGAAGCTACTGCAGTCCAATAGGCTACGAGTATTGTAGTCCAATAGGCTACTGTAGTCCAATAGGTTTCCTTGCTAGGTTTTCCTTGGTTTTCTTCTTTTTTCGGGGAATGTTTTATGAGTGATCAGAGTTGAAGCTCATGCTTGCACATGCTTTTTTTGCACGCTTGTCGGACGGCAAAATACATTGATCCGTGTTGCAAAACAAACTAAACTACCTCACACTACTCGCAATTCCCGAGTATCGCGTCACCAAAACCGGGGGAGGGGGGGGGAGGGGTAATTAATTAACCACCTCGTCCATCAGATGGTCCTCGAAACACTTTCAGGGGGGGGGGCGAACTCATCTGTTGCTTGCCTTAGTCATTTGGCCATTGATTACGCATCCCTTTCGAGACGTAGGGCTCAGCCACTGTTTGACGGATGATAGGCAAGGAGGGGAGATTTGGTCTCACTGGGAAGATTTTTGTGCATCAAATCGGTTTTGGGATGTCATTTGTTTGCGGTTGACACGCACACGCGCACGCGCTGCACATCGTAGTTTTGTGACCACAGAACTGGTACCTTTTTAGGATGAAGAATCGGCACGGACACTGGGTGTGCTGGATGTCGACGGGTAGAAAGGAAGGCTTAATGTGAAGAACACACACACATCGTAGGATGGCACACTCAATAATAGTGTCTGCGTCTCATTCGCGTTACGTACTCGCCTCGGCTGGCATGTGTATTTAGACGTTTCATGCATCGACACAAACAAAACAACGCAGCGGGATGGACGGATGGACGGTTGGTTGGATGGGTGGATGGATGGNGTTTTTTTGTCGTTTTTAAGCCAATCAGAGGCTCTTCATAGTTCCACCCTATGCCCCCTATACAAATGCCGACGTACGCGGAGACCCCCTCCTCCCTTCGCACCTCGCACCACACGCCACTCGAGCGACACACACACATATCTGCCTGCACACCTCCGCCGAAATAATACTAGATAGAAGGCTTCCCTTCGGGATTGTCGCAAGCTGAGAAGGGAGAATACAGCAGCAGGCGTTCGTTCCTCCTACTAATAATAGCAGCTACTCGTACACGTAGCCACCGGGCGAGCACGAAGAACATGAAAAACACTACTTTGCGTTGCAACGAACGGCAGGTTCGTGGGGTGCGTTTTAAACTTGATTTTAGTATGTACCTGTTTTTGGCCCCGAACGGACCAGGTGTACCTGTTTTTGGCCGCTGCCCTTATTTTTCTCCTGCCCCCTCTTCCGTCCTAGCTCAGATCCGGGGTCACAAAAGCGGCTCTTCTCCCCTCTATCCTCCCTCAGCTCTATACGGTACGCGTCTTGCATTTTTTTTTATCGCGAGAGGGTTAAGGTTTCAGCACTTTCTTACCTCGTCGACTCACGCCATATTGCATCCTACACTGCTCCTATTAGTATTCATATTATAGGTGCGAAGGTGTAACAAAAAAAACCCACTGCTACTCGTAGCGTATAGAGCGATATGACATAGAAGCGAAGCGCAACATCCGGTCCGGTCCGCGGAAGCCCACATAGCGCAGAGATAAACAAAAATCACGAGTGTTTACTGCAGCTGCTGCCGTCTTTACTGCACCTTCGCCCTGGTTCTCCTCGTCTTTACGTTTTGCGCCCACGATACGAGGGCATAATGTCACACACAAATCTCACCATTATTCCAAACCAAAGGCCGAAAAACCCGACGGGCCCCAACGGCCCTCTCCCGCACACGAAGGCTTCCGTGAACGCGTGGGGGGGGGGGGGGGGGGGGGGGGGGGGGGGGGGCGCGTGAAAAATACCTTTTCCTCCAGCCCAAGAGCGAGGTCCGCGGCGGATTCTCGCGCCTCGAACATTCTCGCTGCAAACGACTCCGCGGTTGTTTTGCCCCCTCCTCCTCCTAATCCTCCGTTGTCTCGTGCTGGCTGCCCGGAATTCTCTTCGCACTCTACCTATAACAAAATTAAGTGTTGTGGGACGAACCAAAATACAAACGATGCACCCAACAATCAAGCGTGATCCTCCTCCGTGCAAGCTTCCATCACCCCCGTCCAGTCTGGACGGTTGTAGGAGGAGGGGGGGGGGGCAAAACACGCCAAAATAGCAACACTTCGAGGAGGAACAACACACTCAGCGGAACCACCAGTCTTCCAGCGCACCCATCGCCTCTTTTTCCCTCCGCACTGTTTTTTTACGTAGCAATGAAGCGAACTAAATATATCACCCGGGCCCCCAAAGGGTTCGCGAACAACTAATTGACGCCCAGGCAGGAGAGGGGTGTGTGTGTACTAAAACCGAGAAAAACAAAACTGTTTTTTTATGTTTTTTGTTTTCTGACAAAAATCCCGTATGGCGGCGGCGACTGTGGCTTCGCTTTTCTCCCTTTGTTTTTGTTTACCCCTGCACCCTTTCCGCGCTTAGTTTCACCTGTGAACGCTAACTAACTAACTAACTAACTAACTAACTAACTCACTAACTAACTAACTAACTAACTAACTAACTAACTAACTAACTAACTAACTAACTAACTAACTAACTAACTAACTAACTAACTTACTAACTAACTAACTAACTAACTAACTGACTAACTAACTTACTAACTAACTAACTAACTCACTAACTAACTAATGAATTAACTAACTAGCTAACTAACTAACTAACTAACTAACTCACTAACTAACTAACTAACTAACTAACTAACGAACTAACTAACTAACTAACTAACGAACTAACTAACTAACTAACGAACGAACGAACGAACGAACGAACGAACTAACTAGCTAACTAACTACCCTAACTAACTATCTAACTAACTAAGTAGCCAACTAACTACCCTAACTAACTAACTAACTAACTAACTAACTATTGTAACTAACTACTGTAACTAACTAACTAACTAACTAACTAACTAACTAACTAACTAACTAACTAACTAACTAACTAACGAACGAACTTACTAACTAGCTAACTAACTACCTTAACTAACTAAATAACTAACTAACTAAGTAAATAACTAACTAACTAACTAACTAACTAACTAACCAGCTAACTAACTAACTAACTAACTAACTAACTAACTAACCACCCTAACTAACAGTATATAGTCCCCCCGTTATATCGTAGTGTTTGTGGAATCGCTCTTGCACACAGACAGGGTTAACCAGTGCGGCAGTAGTGTGCGGAGGATATAGTGCCGGTTGCCGCTATATGTAGTGCCGGTATTGTTGGCTTGCGGATACCAGCACTATAGAGGGACCATTCCTACTGCTGCTGTAACACGCCAACTCCTGCACCTGAAACTCGGCAAGTCGGGACACGAAGAAAGACCTCGCCACGTCACCAGCCTCAAACACCAACGACGAGTCCAGAAACTGCGCGGCTACCCCCAGGCGAGTGGGCGAGTAGCTCACGCACCACGCTGCAGCCGTAGCGAGGGCCATCACGAATATGCATGCGATAACCTTGTCTCGCGGAGCGGGGGGGTAGGCGGAGCGGGGGTGGGGAGGGGGAGGGGTGGGGGAAGGGGGAAGAACGGGGGAGGGGGGGGGGGGGTACTTCATGGTTCATGCATGGCGTCGTAAGTCGTAATGAACTATTAACCCTCGGCATCCGCTACATGAAGCCTGGGACGCGAGCATTCGGGGTTTTCACGCCGACGCGGGGGCGGGGGGGGGGGTGGTGAGGGACGGGGGGCAGGGATCAGCGCAAGTGAAGAAGGAGGCCGAACATTCAGATAAAAAAACAGACACTTTTCAAGCCTGTTCAAGGTGGGCTTAAAGTAGACACCCGAAACGCATGCCCATGTTGTGACCACCGTAGAGAAGGAAGAAGTTGTAATCTCGTAATAGTTTCAGGAATGGTGTTATATGTGCCCGCGGGGGGGGCGGGGAGTGGGCCGAGCGCGGGGGGAGGGGGAGAGGCGTACTCATTGTTGCTTGGGCCTAATTCATTTGACCAATGTGACCACTGCAATCCCGTTTTCGAGACGATTGCAACCGTTCCTACTCCGACTATAGAGAGACATCTCCACCATTAGAGGCGCTCACGGTTGTTTCCATTATACTGTACAAATAAACATTTTTGGCTTAATCCTAAATCTCCCTTCTGTTTTTCGCCGGGGGGGGGGGGGGGGGGGGGGGTCGCAGGCGAGGGTAAGCAACGATCTTAGACCGTTTTCACTATTATAGTACTGTAGTATCCGTCTATATAGGCTCGAACGCTTTTACTCCCGGAGCTTGTGGTGCCGACGGAAGGTTAACCAAAATAAGGAAGGCAGTATTGTGTTTGTCCGTAGACGGCGTTCCGGGCCCCGCAAGCAAGCGTATTAACAGACAGCGGGACACCGGAAAAAACGTGGTTTGATTTTTATTGGTAAATATAAGCAAACTGTATACAAGTACGTAGGCTTGTCTGTGTCGGGGATCCTGGGTCAGACTGGAGCCACGAGTACAGTATAGGAAAATACTTATTTTTTCCCGGTTTTCGTGAGGGAAGACGCATCATTTATTATGGTAGGGTAGACAGCTTAGCGCGTACCACGCCGAGACCCAGCGGCTCGATGAAGATCGCCAAGGCTACGCCCCACCCCACGCCGATCAGCAGCCCGCAGAACGCTTTCCGTGCGACGTGCGTCTCGTCGACCAGGTTTCCCGTTCGAGCGTCGTACGTCGACACGGGAAACACCTGTACCATGGATTACGCAGAGGGAGGGGATGTGCAAAAACGATTTTACGGGGGAGATATGTTTGATAAGCGTTTTTAGCCGCAGATAGTGTTTTACGTGCGTGGGTATGTATGTAATTACCCTGTGCCCCTAGTGCGTACATGCGTGGGTGTGTACATGTAATTTCCCCGTGGCCCTATGGTTGTATTGTATCAATATTTTAAGATTACGCTCCTGGGGTAAGGGAAATCATGATGTGAAGGGAGGAAGACTTCGCGTGTGCATACATAACGAGTTGTATTGTTGTATTGCATCGCTCACCAATCAATCAGCCAATCATCGCCATTTGACAAGATTAAGAAGATTTATCCCAGGGGACTGCTATTTATTGTTGTACCTGGTACTCCGTACTGCTCTGGGTGAAACTATAAGGGTAATATCGTCTTCATGTGTATAACCCAACGGTCCTTACATTTCCCTCCAGAGTGGTATTATAGGTAAAATCGTTACCCAATCAACTGAATCCAGTTTTGGCACAAAAAAGATGAATCCAGATTTGGTCCGAAATACTCAGAGACTGTCTGTATGCGGGAGACGATCAACTCCGTCCAAGCCTAATTCTCCTGCGAGAACAGGCTAGCCAAAGAAAAATCACAAGAGGATTATTGGCAGGAGGCCTCATCCAATCCAACACTTACATTGAATGGTCGTTTGACAGCGTGACATAATACTTGTAGTAGTAAGAGCGTTGTCAATGATGATGATGATGATGATGATGATGATGATGATGATGATGATGATGATGATGACGATGATGATGATGATGATGATGATGATGATGATGATGATGATTATGACGATGATTATGACGATAATGGTGATGATGATGATGACGATGATGATGATGATGATGATGATGATGATGATGATGACGATGATGATGATGATGATGATGATGATGATGATGATGATGATGATGATGATGATGATGATGATGGTGATGATGATGATATACAAGTCTCTGACTCTCGCTCTCACTCACCCAAGGTGCGAAGTAAATGACGGTGTCCGGCTCCATCTCCAGCCAGCGAGAGACGACGGAGCCGGCGATGCGCACGATCCACACAAGGAAGAATATCGACAGGCAGACCGCCTCCGCCCCGACGCCCGCCAGCCCCGCCACCAGGCTCGCGGCCATGACCGCGTTGGCGAGATATCGCACCGCTCGAGCGATGTATGACCTGCGTGTGGGTGGTGTGTGTGCGTATATCATAGGTACGTGCAGTACGCTCGTTTTTTTCTTGTCACCTGGGATAGTACGATGTTTTTTTTTCCCCCCTTGCGTACTACTACGGAGGACCATAGTAAATAGGACCAAATATTGTTAGTGTACCGTAGGTCCTATTTACTATGGTATGGTCCTCCGTACTACTGTAGTATCGCCATGTTGCGGTGCAGGAGGACCGCAAGTTGGACTACTGCTGTAGATAGACACCAACTCTCTGTTCCGAAAATATGAGGACACTTTTGTTCATTATTTGTTTTTAAGTCCGAAAGGTCCCTTTATAGTCTGGAACAGAGTGGGCACATGTTAAGCCGGGAGTATCGTAGGCACGTGTGCAGAAGGGAGTTGCTGTAGACTTTGCGCATGTATACACGTACAATATAGTTTTCCTTTTCTCTTTTTGTTTTGGTTTCCCTTAAGTTGGTTTTGTTTTTTCTTTCGGGGGATGTTTCTGAGTGATCCACGTTGAAGCTACTGTAGTCCAGTAGGCTATTGTAGTCCAATAGTCTAATTTAGTCCAATAGGTTTCCTTGCTAGGTTTCCCTTGGTTTTCTTCTTCTTTCGGGAAATGTTCACGAGTGATCGACATTGAAGCTACTGCAGCCCAATAGGCTATTGTAGTCCAATAGGCTACTGTAGTCCAATAGGTTTTCTTGCTAGGTTTCCCTTGGTTTCCTTCTTCGTTCAGAGAATGTTTTATAAGTGATCAACGTTGAAGCTACTGCAGTCCAATAGGCTACTGCAGTCCAATAGGCTACTGTAGTCCGATAGCATACTGTAGTCCAACAGATTTCCTTGCTAGGTTTTTATTGGTCTTCTTCTTCATTCGGGGAATGTTCTATGAGTGATCAATGTTGAAGCTACTGCAGTCCAATAGGCTACTGTAGTCCAATAGCATACTGAAGTCCAATAGCTTTACTTCCTACAGTAGGTTATCTTTTTATTTCGGGGGATGTTTCTGAGTGATCAACGTTGAAGCTACTGCAGTCCAATAGGCTACGAGTATTGTAGTCCAATAGGCTACTGTAGTCCAATAGGTTTCCTTGCTAGGTTTTCCTTGGTTTTCTTCTTTTTTCGGGGAATGTTTTATGAGTGATCAGAGTTGAAGCTCATGCTTGCACATGCTTTTTTTGCACGCTTGTCGGACGGCAAAATACATTGATCCGTGTTGCAAAACAAACTAAACTACCTCACACTACTCGCAATTCCCGAGTATCGCGTCACCAAAACCGGGGGAGGGGGGGGGAGGGGTAATTAATTAACCACCTCGTCCATCAGATGGTCCTCGAAACACTTTCAGGGGGGGGGGCGAACTCATCTGTTGCTTGCCTTAGTCATTTGGCCATTGATTACGCATCCCTTTCGAGACGTAGGGCTCAGCCACTGTTTGACGGATGATAGGCAAGGAGGGGAGATTTGGTCTCACTGGGAAGATTTTTGTGCATCAAATCGGTTTTGGGATGTCATTTGTTTGCGGTTGACACGCACACGCGCACGCGCTGCACATCGTAGTTTTGTGACCACAGAACTGGTACCTTTTTAGGATGAAGAATCGGCACGGACACTGGGTGTGCTGGATGTCGACGGGTAGAAAGGAAGGCTTAATGTGAAGAACACACACACATCGTAGGATGGCACACTCAATAATAGTGTCTGCGTCTCATTCGCGTTACGTACTCGCCTCGGCTGGCATGTGTATTTAGACGTTTCATGCATCGACACAAACAAAACAACGCAGCGGGATGGACGGATGGACGGTTGGTTGGATGGGTGGATGGATGGATGGATGGATGGGTGGATGGATGGATGGATGGATGGATGGATGGATGGATGGATGGATGGATGGATGGATGGATGGATGGATGGATGGATGGATGGATGGATGGATGGATGAATGGATGAAATGATGGATACCAGACGATAGACAGCCACAGACGATCTATCCGCTATTACAATCTTGATCGTCTGCTGTTAGTGTAGTTGTTGTACTTACGCAAGAATCCCCAAAAGTTTCCTCTCGACCCTCTGATTTGTAAAAACAAATGAAGTCTAAAGCGCAACAATGCCTCGCGGTTTCCTTTCTTTCCCTCAAAACACTTGTTTTCGGAGAAATTGTGAGCTCCTTTTTGAGGCGCTCGCAACTAGGTGGAGGGGGGGGGGGTGTACTCATGTCGTGCACGGCCGTAGTCGTATGACCATAGACCCTCGCATCCCTACAATGCCGGGACGGAGCACGTTGGGTTTTCACCAACCAGGCAGACATTGCTTGCACCAAGCGCGAAGCGCCGTGAGGTATTGGGCGAGTCGCATGGAGGGTGAGCTGCATCCTACCAAGAACCGCTTGTGAGGCGGACTTGCATATGGATGACAGCTTCAATGAGTCAATATAATTTCTAGTGTGGCCACTTCCAGAGACAAGGTGGAGGAGGAGGGGGGCATAATGTATTCGCCCCCCTATATTTATATACACACCACGTTTTGCTCGGTCCTGATTGTTCTGATTACTCTGTTCCCCTGCTCTATTAATAGTACGTAATACAGCACGGCACATCCACCTGTACACGAAGGAGCCGTGCGATACGTAGTCCTTCACGACGAGCCTGGCCAGCGCCACCACCGAAACGGCAACGGTTAGGCCGCACCCGACGTACGGTCCGCCCCACAGAAACCCCTGTCCCAGCCAGACAACCGTTACGACCACGGCGAGGAGTAACTTCATGCGGCGGACGGCGCTGCCGTAGAAGCCGGAGTTGGAAAAAAAGCGGGACGGTTTCTCCGCTTCGAACTGTCCCTCGTCGTTGGTGCTTGGTGTTAGCCTCGAGGGGGTGGGGCCGTCCATAGCCTGTACGTACATACGGGTGGGTGGGTGGGTGTGGGGGGCGGCACGCAACACGTGAGTTTTGTCCTCATTTCAACTGCACAACAGCTAATTGTGAATACATGGTAGATGTTAAGCCGGGAGGGAGGGAGATACAGAAGGGAGATACGGAGAGTTCGCGCATACGATCTGTGTACGACGTACTTTTTTTTTAATGTTGTTGCTGTTGTGCTTTTTCTTGGGTGTGAGGGACGTCACGCAAGGAAAAAGAGGGGGGGGGGAGGGGGAGGGGTGTACTTCATTTTCATGCATGGCCGTAGTCGTATGACCATAGTGGGGGCTATAAAGCACCTACCGTGCCGTTTCATGAGGTAAACCGTTTCATGGGGGTAAAACTACTTGGGAAAAAAAGTAGCGTGAGGATAGTTGTTTTTTCAGTGGTCAAAACATCAAATAAATGGTTAATTGAGTACCAATCTTGATGGAAATGTAAGCACCGTTTGATCTTCATACTAACATCTTCACACTAACATCTAAAAAATGTCTCCTTATATACTTACATCCCAGAGTGGTACGCACACACACCTGGTAAAACGAAAACGCGCTGTAGGCGGCGGTGGGGTAGGCCAGAAGAGCGTTGAGCACCGCCAAGGACTGGTCTTGGAGAGGCTCGGCGTCGAGAACCAGCACGAACATGAGAACGCACGCCACTGTAAGGAGTATTCCGGCCACCCAGAGCGACAGCTTCATGCCGGCATCGACCTGGTGGTGGTCGTGCGTGCGTTGCGAAGCCATCAGAGAGAGAGAGAGAGAGAGGGAGAGAGAGAGAGAGAGAGAGAGAGAGAGAGAGAGAGAGAGAAAGAGAGAGAGAGAGAGAGAGAGAGAGAGAGAAAGGGAGAGAGGGGGGGGGGGGGGGGGCGGGGGGGGGGGGGGGGGGTGGGGGGGGGGGGGGGGGGTGGGTGGGCGGAGGGAGGGGGGGGGGGGGGGGGGCGGGGGGGGGGGGGGGGTGGGAGTGGGGGGGTGGGAGAGGGGAGCGGGGGGAGGGGAGCAGGAGGAGGAGGGGGGGGGGGGGGGGGGGGGGGGGGGGGGGGGGGGGGGGGGGGGGGGGGGGGGGGGGGGGGGGGGGGGGGGGGGGGGGGGGGGGGGGGGCGGGGTGAGGACGAGGGCGAGGACGAGGGGGAGGCGGGGAGGGGGGGGGGGGGGAGGAGGGGGGAGGGGGAGGGGGGGGGGAAGGGAGTGGGGGGGGGGGGGGGGGGGGGGGGGGGGGGGGGGGGGGGGGGGGGGGGGGGGGGGGGGGGGGGGGGGGGGGGGGGGGGGTGGGGGTTGGGAAAGGCGTGGGGAGGCAGACGGGGGTGGGGGAGGGGTAGCAAATAGGGGGAGATTTGCAGGAGGGGGGGGGGAGGGAGGGAAGGGAGGAGGGGAGGAGGGGAGGAAAGGAAAGGAGGAAGAGAAGGGGGGAGAGAAGGGACCGAGGGGGGAGGGGGAAGGGACGGAAGGAAGGAAAGGAGGGAGGGAGGGAAGCGGAGAGGGAGGGCAGGGAGGGGAAGGAGGGAGGGAACGGAAGGAGAAGGGAAGCGGAGAGGGGGGGGTGGACGGGGGGGGTAACGGGGGAGGGAGGGAAGGGGGGGAGGGGGAGGGGGGGGGAGAGGGGGGGGGGAGGAGGGTGGAGGAAGGGAGGGGGAGGGGGGGGGGGGAAGGGAGGAGGGGATAGGGGGGAGGGGGATAGGAGGGGGAGTTTTATTGTTTTTTATTAGTTGTTTTATATTTTTTTTGGAGCCAATACTGATGTATTCTGCCATTATGAAAGTATTGGGTTGGAATGAGGCCTCCAGCCGTTGCTGGAGACTCACCCCTGATTATCACCCTCCTGCGATCATCGTCCTAGATGCCCGATGGAGGACAACAACCTAGATGCCAATGACATAAATGCATGCTATTTCTGGGAATGCTCCTGGTTGAGACCTATGCCAATGGGAAAGTAAAGTTGGAAATCGATGTTTGAAATATTTGCCTGTAATTTTCAGGCTAAAGATCCGCTCGTACCGCCGCTGTGGGAAAAAAGGGTAAAATTGCTTGAGTTTTTTCTTTTTTTTTTTCAAACGGCTGCAGGCGGCGCAATTTGCCTTTGCTCGTTTCAAATCGTCAACACCCTGATAAAAATCAGCTCGTGCGACGATAGACCTTCGATCTCGACATAGACTGAGCCCGCGGCCAACCCGCTTCGGGTCGGGCAAGGCCAACGAGTGTAGATGACGGCCTCGAAGGTATAAGGTGGATCCACGGTCTAGGAGGCGAGAGATTGCCGGCGGCGTCCTATGCTCTTCTCCCAAACACGAAAAAAAAGAGTTGTTTTTGCCATTTGAGACGGATCGAGAAATTTTATCATCTGTTTTATTCACACCAGCAGCCAATTGTTTGTTTATCAGACGCCTGGCCAGCGTCCGCTACGTATCACCGGCCATCGTGTGAACACGGTGACCCTAGGATGGGTAGGAGCCCTTAACGAGCGCACCGCGTTCAGAATTCATGACGCATTCGTTGGTTTCGTCGATCCATGTCTGTCGAGGACTCGAAATCTCGTTTTTCTGAGGCCGATCTTGTCTCAACATCGGTCTGAGAATTGCCTTTTTCGGGCTTTTCCAAAAGTTGGGAATATTCCGTTTTAAGAATCGGTCCTATAGCAAGCTTGATCTGGAAAAATCTGGCGGAGATCTTAGGAATTCAAACTTTTTAGGGTAACTTTGCTTTCCCATTGGCATATGTCTGAGTATAGTATATTTAAGTTGGGTGTGTGGGATGGTCCGTTTTTATACTCCACATCTTTCCACTTCGTAGTCGATTTTTTGAGGCCTTTTTCCAAGCCCACTGAGGGGATGGGGCAGCCTTCGTACATCCACTCTCGTTCCATTATGTTGAACCCCCTTGGTGCCCGCGTGTGCTTCCATATACCGGTACTAGACATCAAAACTACTAAGGTATTCTACCATTATGAAAGTATTGGGTTGGGCATACAGCCGTTGCTTGTGATATCACCCATAGTTTCTGTCCGTTGTTTTTATCTTAGTATTGGTGTTACTTTTATCACCTGGGACGTTTGATGGCCTCATACCCATACTTTCAGTGGAAGGCTGCCGTACCTTAAGGTCCTTGTCGTGGGAAAGCTGGTTATGGTTTCGCGTTAACGTATATTTCAAAGCACACCGTACGCTCATTATATGTACCAGGTGATAACCAACCCTTGATTCCGTTGTTCATTGAAAGGGCTTACTATTAATAGTACCGCCGTACTCCCGTGCATTGTAATTTCCCTGGTACCTTATCGTTGGTGTGCTCGGAAGGGCTATTGCCATCGTTATACAGTGGCTTATGCTTGTTGTGTTCACCGCCTCTGTCTACCGTGGTATTTGAGTGGAGTGTTTGATCCGGTCTACAACGTAGGCATATGGCGTCCTAGGCTCTGATCCATACATGCATTGTAGGCAACCTATGATGGGAAACTGTCAGACGATATGAGCGAAGGTCTCTTTTTTGAAGACGCGTGGGTTCGATCTTACTGTACAACTGTACCTTGCTTTCAGCGTTTGATTCCCCTCTGCAGCTACGAGACAGTACATTTAGTAGTACCCCGAAGCCGCTTCTCCTTAGAAAACCAACATCTCGGCATCCCAAATGCCACCCAAGTACGCGCGATGTACCAGGCGAATGTGGTGCTATGAAGCGCGTGCATCGCCCTCAACCCTGCATTGTATCAGGACAACTAAGCCACGCTTGAGCTCGCAGCTTACCTCGTTGTCTTGAAGCAGTGTTCAATCGCAAAATGTCGGCGAACGGCCATTGATCGTGCGCTCTCACTGACAGTTGTCTTGTTGAACGACCTGATGACCAGCATCGCTCCTCCGCTTAGCTGGCGCGCTTTCGGGAATTGCAGGTCTTGGATTGGCGCCTCCGCCGACGCGGGGGTGGGTCCTTCGAGGCCGGTGTAGAGCGCCATGCAATTAATCACCGCTTTTGTACTCCGCATCTTTCACTTCGTAGTAGATTTTCCGAGGCCTTTCTCCAAGCCCACTGAGGGGATGGAGCAGTTTTCTTTCATCCACTCTTGTTGTTCCATTATGTTGAACCCCCTTAGTGCCCGCGTGTGCTTCCTAATACTAGACCACAAGACTACTACAGAGTTGTTTCTCCCAATGCATCCCAATCTAACTACATATTTTTTGTTTTTTTTTCCCATAACTACAGTGCGGGCCCCAGCTTACCACATATTTCCTATGATGCGTGGAACAGACACGAGACCACAAATGAACACGAATTTACAATACGTCATACAAAAATGCACTCGGGAACATGATCGAAACGTGTTCCCTTTTAGCAGAGGCTTGAAATAATCGAATACAGCAGTAGGTAGCCCCATTTAAGGGACTCTACGATCAGTGCTGGATGAAATTTGCAAGGTCAGGTTCTGTAGGGTTTGTGAATTTAGGGTCAGGGTATGGGTGTCTTACAGAACTTACAGAAGGTCCGGGTTTGGGTATAAAACCCTTACAGAACTCACAGAAGTTCCGGGTATTGTGGCCCGGGCATACATAACTCACAGAAGTTCCGGGCAGGTACAAATACGTTGTACCGGTACCCCGGGTATTGTGAAACGGGGAGTACAGAACTTACAGAAGTTCTCTGTAGGGTATGAAGGCCGTACAGAACTTACGGAAGTTCCGGGTTAGGGTATTACACCCTTACAGAACTCACAGAAGTTCCGGGTATTGTGGCACGGTCGTACAGAACTCACAGAAGTTCCAGGCAGGTATAAACACGTTGTACCAGTACCCCGGGTATTGTGGCTCGGTCGCACAAAACTTACAGACGTTCCGGGTACGGGTATGAAGGTCGCACATAACTCACAGAAATTCCGGGTATTGTGACACGGGCGTACAGAACTTACAGAAGTTCCGGGTATTCATTGTGGAACGGGCGTACAGAACTCACAGAAGCTCCGATTGTGGCCCGGTCGTACAGAACCCACAGAAGTTCCGATTGTGGCCCAGGCGTACAGAACTCACAGAAGTTCCGGTTGAGGCACGGGCGTACAGAACTTACAGAAGTTCCGGTGATACCCTGGTAAATACCCACCTCAAGGAGGCGAAAAAACTGCAAATGTACTCCTCAAAATATATACAAAAATGCATTTCGACATACTGCGATTGGTGTACTTCGAACATGACACACTACACCGGTACTAACGCCTATATACCATGCATGTACCAATGTAGCTATTTTCTGTTATTGCTGTCTTTCACGATTTTCACGGTCAGGACCGTTCCAACTTCATGGGAATGGCTTCCGCGGTCATAGATTTACCCCCCAAATCAAAATCCACGTACTTGTGTGCTCGGTTCATGCGTGGTTGTGAGCGAGGTGGGTTGTACAATGTAATTTAATTTCGTGATTTTGTTTTTGGTGTTTGTCACAGAATGCATAACATCACTCCTAAAAAAATGTCAGGAGACGGCACTTTCACCCCTTGACTGACGGCAATTTTTCATTTTTTATCTTTGACTGACGCCAAAATACTAGGTTTTAGTGTGGAACACTCGAATCCACACCCTTGACCGATGCCCATTTTCCCTCGACTGACCGTCTCCCGACATCCTCAACGATACCCTAATCTGTCCTAATCTGTACCGACACACAGGGTATTGTGCCGAGATAATAGCCTTACCCGGGGTATTGTGCCCAAGGTGTTACAGAACTTACAGAAGTTCCGGGTACGGGTATGGATGTCTTACAGAACTTACAGAAGTTTCGGGTTAGGGTATAAAACCCTTAGAGAACTCACAGAGGTTCCGGGTATTGTGGCACGGGCGTACAGAAGTCACAGAAGTTCCGGGCAGGTACAAACACGTTGTACCGGTACGTCGGGTATTGTGAAACGGGGAGTACAGAACTTACAGAAGTTCTCTGTAGGGTATGAAGGTCGTACAGAACTTACAAAAGTTCCGGGTACGGGTATATACCCCTTACAGAACTCACAGAAAGTTCTCTGTAGGGTATTTCCCGGGTAAATACCCCGGGTATGGTTTTGGAGGTACCCTACAGAACCCGACCTTGTCAATTTGCAAGGTTGTGTTCTGTAGGGTACCTACAAAACCATACCCGGGGTATTTACCCCGGGGTATTACCCTACAAATAACTTCTGTAAGTTCTGTACGACATTTATACCCGTACCCGGAACTTCTGTAAGTTCTGTACGCCCCGTGCCACAATACCCGGGGTATCGGTACAACTATTTTATACCCGCACGGAACTTCTGTGGGTTCTGTGCGCCTGTATCACAATACCCGGAACTTATGTGAGTTCTGTACGACATCCATACCCGTACCCGGAACTTCCGTGAGTTCTGTACGACATCCATACCCGAACCCGGAACTTCCGTAAATTCTTAACGACCCCGTGCTTCAATACCCGGGTTAAGGGTATACCTTTGTCACAATACTTGGGGTGCCGGTACCTATCCGGGTTTAGACCATACTGTACCCGTATAGTCTTATCGTACCACTTTATGGATCTCCTTCATTTTCTTGCACATTTCACCGCCCAAAGACAAGGATGATGTCAAACTGTGTAACAGGTGTGTATGACCAAAAACATATACTATCCGTATGATATGCATTACGGATGTGTGTATACTCNCCAGCCCGCCTGGCGAAAATCAAGTCAGGTCATTCAACGTTGTCACGTCCATATGCAAGAGAATATGCACAACAAGGAAGGGGCCGAAGTCTGCTTCGTCTTGCATCGAGTGGTTTGTCGGTAGAATGCAACTCACTCTTCGTCATGTGATTCGCCGAACAACCTCACGGCGCTTCGCGCTTCGCGCTTGGTGCAAGCAATCAATGTCAGCCTGGTGGGTGAAAACCCGACGCGATCCGTCCCGGCGCTGTATCATAGTAGGGATGTGAAGGTCTGTGGTCAAACGACTATACGGCCATAGATGACAATGAGTACACCCCCCCCTTGTTCCGTCTCGAAAGGGATACGTGGTCAATGGTCAAATGACTAAGGCAAGCAACAAATGAGTACGCCCCCCCCCCCCCCCCGCAAACGCTCCGGCGTCTACCCGCGATAGTTCGCCCCCGCCCGTCCCATCAGCCCCCGCTGGTGTGTGCATTGCGTGGCGAGTGTACAGAGTCTCAACGTGAAATATACTCCCGGTCAGATTGGTAAAGGTTCGTGAAAATAATGAAGGGAGCGAGGAGAGAGTACGCAACAAGAATAGGTACAACGAGGCTTGACGAATGCGAACCTTCTTCGTGATTTTAATACACTGAGCGAGAGGAGAGAGCACGACAAGAAGCAGAAGGTTGTATCAAAGGAGAATATTACTAGAGATCGGGAACCGTTACGATAATGGGAACACACACAACGCACCGGCCGAACGGAGCACACAATGTTTTTTTGTTTGTTTTGTTTTTGCGATTCCCACAGGGCGACCCAAAAGCTGCAACCAATCTGGTTCGCTACGTACGTAATGACTCTTGACCACGTGAAGGAAGTAAGTGAGTACTTTATTTGGTTTCGACATGCCTTCTCCTGGTCACTATATGTTACGGGGACCGAAGTAAATAGTGTTTATTTTCCCGGGGTACCTACTCTCTGCGACGAGGTGCCGCGTTGATTGCTAGACAATCAACGCGGGAGTGGTAACCCTGGGTGAGTGTCTCCGGCTGATCGCAGCAGGAGGCCCTATTGATCCCAAACTATATACGATTTAACCTACGACGCAATGTTACAACAGTAAAAAAAGGGGAATATATATACATATAGGTCCTATGTATTTACTATGGTTCCCGGTAATAGTATGTGTGTGAGGTCTACACATCAATCCGTTCTCTCTTCCCGTTGATACCCAGCACACCTATTGATAGTGTCCGTGCCGAGTTTTTCATCCTACGTAGAGACATATATGCCAATACACCCGATTATGTGGTCATCAAAAATCCACGACACAGAGATACGAATGTACATTGTATTGCAGCATGGAGAAACAGACAACGCAATGCCATGTACTCTACTACCACAGGTGTCGGCAATGGGCGAAAATATTGTACACATAACCTCCTACAGAAAAGCAACTACGGTAAATAGATATTATATACACGTGCCCTCACTAAAAATGTAGACCTATACCTGGTATACCAGATGTGTATCATCGGTCTCCGGAGAATACTGGACCCCGGGCTATAAAAAAATATCCCGCAACTATATCTATACGTACTCCTGTATCATACCTGGTACACATTATATAGTGAGTTTATATACGCGCCCAGACAGCTGAGGTTGTTGTTTTGTTTTCTTGTTCAAATGCATGCACACGAAAATCGGGTGGACGGTTTATTTCATGAAAATCCCCCTCCCACCTCTCCTTGCTCCTCGTCAGCAGCATCGAGACCCGACCCGACTCCAGTGGACGCAAGCGTGCCGTACGCAGCGTCACCTCCGCCTTCCACTTCGTAACCGTCGCGGTCTTCGTCCAGCACAACCTTTCGCACATCGGACAGATCGTTGGAAGATCATTGACACATCATTGACAGATCATTGATAGATCATTAACAGATCACTAACATATCATTGACAGATCATTGACAGATCATCGATTCCCACTTGACGATCTAGATATTTCAGGGAAGATACATGAACTCCTGACCTGTGTGATCTGTATGATCTGTATGATCTGTATGATCTGTATGATCTGTATGATTTGCATGATCTGTATGATCTGTATGATCTGTATGATCTGTATTATCTGTATGATCTGTATTATCTGTATGATCTGTATGATCTGTATGATCTATAGCTCATGTTTCCGGGTGGGAATCGTATAGATATATAATCTGCATGATCTCTATTGTAGGACATATTTCCTGGGCTGGATCTGTACTATGCAGACCCTGCACAACACCACATAACGGCAGGTTAGGATCTAAATGATCTAGATGATATATCTGTAGATGATCTATCTGCAGATGATCTATCTGTAGATGATCTATCTGCAGATTATCTATCTGCAGATTATCTGTCAGAGAGTGGGAGTATTAGCGTCAAACACAACACATGGCCAGGGAAAAAAGGGGGGCATCAGTAGATACATCTAGTACCGTATACTACACAGGTGACCGGGACCCCCCNTATATATATATATATATATCAGTAGGCTCTAAAGTACGTACATCCACTTACTGTTTCCAGTGTTGTATTAATATAGTACGTACCTGGTGTTACTTAGCTGCGTTTCGCTAGATGCGGTAATAAGTAAAAAGAACAACAATATACTTCGTATATGATGAGTATGTTGTAGTAGTGCTCTCTACTCGTACGTATTACATGATGATACCATCTCGAAAGATTTGGGGAGAGGCCCTCTCCCCTCTCGCAAGAGAACTGCCCTCGCACACAAAATAAATATTACCTGGTACAGGTAATTCCTTATTATGATAACCGTCTTTGTGGACCTCTGAGGTTAACAAGTGACGCCAACAAAAGGACGATGATTGCTATTAATTGCACCCGCATCATCTACTTACTGTTTGTTGTTGTTGTTGTTGTATCTCGCGCACACACTGACGATTGATGTCTCTGTTTCTTTGGGTGGTGGGGTGGGGAGTATGGACGGACGTGGTTCTTTAGGACGCACTTTTTTGCCGACAAATAATTACGTCCGCCGAGCTATCTACTACTTCGTATATATATATACGAATACATGTATGTGTGTGTGAATTCTTCACATTAAACCTTCCTTTCTACTCGTCGACATCCAGCACACCCAGTGTCCGTGCCGATTACAACGCACAGCGACGAGCCTTTTTTATATATGACACGGGCGCATCATCCCTATATGCCCGTTGTATGTATATATGATACTGCTGCGTGCTCATCATCCATTCATGCTTGCTTTACTTGTCGTGCTCATCATCAGCAAGCAACAACAGCAGGATCGTGGGCGGTGCTGATCAGGAGGAGCTAATCATAATGCCTACCAGGTTTTCTATATTTATACCACAAGGGCATACTACTCGTGTCGTATACGAGATACGGTTGATAAACCCAGAGACTACAATTTAGGTACGTACTACTACAGTACAACAACTACAGCAGTAAAAAATGTACTATAGCAGTGCTACTGTTACTACTACTACTACTGCTACTACTACTACTACTACTACGACTACTACCACCACCACTACCTACTACTACTACTACAACTACTACTACTACTACTACTACTACTACTACTGCTGCTACTACTACTGCTGCTACTACTACTGCTGCTGCTGCTACTGCTACTACTGCTGCTATGAGTCAACGCGTCAACAAACTTTTATGTGTGAATTCCTGGACCATGGTGTGTGTTCGTTTACTTCGTTCGTTATTTCTTATTTCGACGAAATGAGCACATACTCGTACATACATACGAGTACTTGCTGTTTTCAATCTATGATAACGACATACCAGTACAACATACTCGTAACGACGGCCTATCATCAAGATCACGGCCTACGAGTATCATATGATAGCCGCAATTTCGTTGCTTCGTCGTTATTTCTTATACAACAACCATCGACACCCAGCATATGCATACATGCATACACCATCAACTGCAATAATAATAATCGCAAGCAAAGTTTCGTATTTTGCGCCTGGGTATTTCGTATTAAAGCGTGTCGATACTTCTACTGTACTACAACACCATGTGCGCGTTACCTTTGAGCTTGCGCTTGCACGCACACTTCGTACCACCAGGCATGCAGGTGACAAACAAGCGGTCGCGCAGATTGCGCTGCTGCTGTTGTTGCGTTGTCCCCGGCAGAACAGGAGAAGAAACCGTTTTTTTTCGGTTTCTCTGCCGTTTCGCAAATTCTTGTGGTGGAAAACGCGGCGGAATTTCGTAGAATCAGCCAATCAGCATCGGAGGACTTTCTGTCCATTTCTTCTTTTTTTCATCGAAAATTGGAAAGAAAAAAAAACAATGAATGGGCAAGTCCCAGCAGCCCATCCATCACCCATCGCTGTTGAAACTTGTCGTGTTCCTCGTACTCTACAGGTGGCAGCGTGTACTCTTACGTACCTATTTTCACTTGTCTTGCTTGTATACTGAACCCTGCCAACCCTCAAGCGCTTTGGCTAGAGAGCCACGCGCAAGACCCGGGCTGCGCGCGGGCACCCGCGTGAGGTGTGTGTGTGCTCGAACCGCTGCGGTCGAGTCGCCGAGCAGAGGAGAAGCTGGAAGTGAGGGAGAGAGAGAGATCAATCTGGCGGCTGTTCTCTGCTGCTAGGAGAGCTGGAAGAAAAAACGAGAGGAGATGGGCTGGAATTCTGTGCTGAGGGGAGAAGGATGGAGGCTGCTGCAAGCCGGCAGCAGCAGTATGACGTACGACGATGACGACGTCTGGACGCCGCTGGAGGCGGGCGACTACGCTCACCTGGGCATCACCATCTCGTACCAGATCGTGGTGCTGCTGATCGTCGTCCATCTCTGGCTTTGCCGAGAGTGGCCGCCGTACATTCCAAGGTACGCCATTAATATGATACAACAGCAGCAGTCTGCTGCAGCAGCCGAGCATAAAAAAAAAAAAAAAAACGGTACTCAAAAACCAAGTGATTTATTAATACGGCGGCTGATCTTTCTTTGTAGTTTTTGTTTCGTTTATTTATCTTGTTTGGTGTTTGGATTTTGGTGGTATCTGAATCTATCAATAATTTTATATCTGTTGTCTTTGTTGCTGTTGTCTTATTTTCATTTGATCACAACGAGGGTCCGCAGTCCGCATGATAAAACGTTTTGATCCTTCTTTGTCTTGTCGTTGTGTTGCCCATCTGCGAGAAAAAGTTTTTCAGTTTCGTGTTTTTTTCGTTTTGTTTTTCGCGGCGGGCCGGAACAACTCGATGAACGAGAGATCAGCGACCAGCCCCCAGCCGGCGCGGGCGCTCGTACAGCGTATAGACGGTCACCAGCACCAAGCACCCAGGAGCAGAGCTTCTACGATGGACCGACGCTCGGTGATCGTTTTCCGTCTCTCTCTCTCTCTCCCTTGCCTTGCTCGCTGACGAAGCCCCGGCGCGAGCTTTTTCATGAACGAAGCATACTGGCACTTTGTACGAGCATACGAGCATTCATACGCACGATGATGATACTGCTGCTGACTGCTGAGTACTGCTGTACTCCGTGGCATGTTCTCGTTTCTTGTGCATACAAACAGAATATCAATACGATATGCCACGTCTTCATTTTCCATGGTACATCGTGGTTGTTTACTTGGATAATGAGTGCAGAAATACTGTTTTCTCCAACACTATATTCAGCATACATACGTACTCCCTCTCCATTATTAATGGTTGTTTTGCTTGGTTGGTTTGCGTACGTCGACGTGTCTTCGTTTTTTTTCTTCATATTATTAACCTGTATTAACTACTGCTGTATCCTTTACCGTTTTACCATTTTGTTTTATTTCGCGTTATATACAAAGCCAGTATGCCCGCGTGCCCGCGTGCTGTAATTAATTGCCCATCGTTGTGCAAGGGAGGGGGGGGGGGGGGAGGGGGGTCCCGGTCACCTGTGTAGTATACGGTACTAGATGTATCTACTGATGCCCCCCTTTTTTCCCTGGCCATGTGTTGTGTTTGACGCTAATACTCCCACTCTCTGACAGATAATCTGCAGATAGATAATCTGCAGATAGATCATCTACAGATAGATCATCTGCAGATAGATCATCTACAGATATATCATCTAGATCATTTAGATCCTAACCTGCCGTTATGTGGTGTTGTGCAGGGTCTGCATAGTACAGATCCAGCCCAGGAAATATGTCCTACAATAGAGATCATGCAGATTATATATCTATACGATTCCCACCCGGAAACATGAGCTATAGATCATACAGATCATACAGATCATACAGATAATACAGATCATACAGATAATACAGATCATACAGATCATACAGATCATACAGATCATGCAAATCATACAGATCATACAGATCATACAGATCATACAGATCATACAGATCACACAGGTCAGGAGTTCATGTATCTTCCCTGAAATATCTAGATCGTCAAGTGGGAATCGATGATCTGTCAATGATCTGTCAATGATATGTTAGTGATCTGTTAATGATCTATCAATGATCTGTCAATGATGTGTCAATGATCTTCCAACGATCTGTCCGATGTGCGAAAGGTTGTGCTGGACGAAGACCGCGACGGTTACGAAGTGGAAGGCGGAGGTGACGCTGCGTACGGCACGCTTGCGTCCACTGGAGTCGGGTCGGGTCTCGATGCTGCTGACGAGGAGCAAGGAGAGGTGGGAGGGGGATTTTCATGAAATAAACCGTCCACCCGATTTTCGTGTGCATGCATTTGAACAAGAAAACAAAACAACAACCTCAGCTGTCTGGGCGCGTATATAAACTCACTATATAATGTGTACCAGGTATGATACAGGAGTACGTATAGATATAGTTGCGGGATATTTTTTTATAGCCCGGGGTCCAGTATTCTCCGGAGACCGATGATACACATCTGGTATACCAGGTATAGGTCTACATTTTTAGTGAGGGCACGTGTATATAATATCTATTTACCGTAGTTGCTTTTCTGTAGGAGGTTATGTGTACAATATTTTCGCCCATTGCCGACACCTGTGGTAGTAGAGTACATGGCATTGCGTTGTCTGTTTCTCCATGCTGCAATACAATGTACATTCGTATCTCTGTGTCGTGGATTTTTGATGACCACATAATCGGGTGTATTGGCATATATGTCTCTACGTAGGATGAAAAACTCGGCACGGACACTATCAATAGGTGTGCTGGGTATCAACGGGAAGAGAGAACGGATTGATGTGTAGACCTCACACACATACTATTACCGGGAACCATAGTAAATACATAGGACCTATATGTATATATATTCCCCTTTTTTTACTGTTGTAACATTGCGTCGTAGGTTAAATCGTATATAGTTTGGGATCAATAGGGCCTCCTGCTGCGATCAGCCGGAGACACTCACCCAGGGTTACCACTCCCGCGTTGATTGTCTAGCAATCAACGCGGCACCTCGTCGCAGAGAGTAGGTACCCCGGGAAAATAAACACTATTTACTTCGGTCCCCGTAACATATAGTGACCAGGAGAAGGCATGTCGAAACCAAATAAAGTACTCACTTACTTCCTTCACGTGGTCAAGAGTCATTACGTACGTAGCGAACCAGATTGGTTGCAGCTTTTGGGTCGCCCTGTGGGAATCGCAAAAACAAAACAAACAAAAAAACATTGTGTGCTCCGTTCGGCCGGTGCGTTGTGTGTGTTCCCATTATCGTAACGGTTCCCGATCTCTAGTAATATTCTCCTTTGATACAACCTTCTGCTTCTTGTCGTGCTCTCTCCTCTCGCTCAGTGTATTAAAATCACGAAGAAGGTTCGCATTCGTCAAGCCTCGTTGTACCTATTCTTGTTGCGTACTCTCTCCTCGCTCCCTTCATTATTTTCACGAACCTTTACCAATCTGACCGGGAGTATATTTCACGTTGAGACTCTGTACACTCGCCACGCAATGCACACACCAGCGGGGGCTGATGGGACGGGCGGGGGCGAACTATCGCGGGTAGACGCCGGAGCGTTTGCGGGGGGGGGGGGGGGGCGTACTCATTTGTTGCTTGCCTTAGTCATTTGACCATTGACCACGTATCCCTTTCGAGACGGAACAAGGGGGGGGTGTACTCATTGTCATCTATGGCCGTATAGTCGTTTGACCACAGACCTTCACATCCCTACTATGATACAGCGCCGGGACGGATCGCGTCGGGTTTTCACCCACCAGGCTGACATTGATTGCTTGCACCAAGCGCGAAGCGCGAAGCGCCGTGAGGTTGTTCGGCGAATCACATGACGAAGAGTGAGTTGCATTCTACCGACAAACCACTCGATGCAAGACGAAGCAGACTTCGGCCCCTTCCTTGTTGTGCATATTCTCTTGCATATGGACGTGACAACGTTGAATGACCTGACTTGATTTTCGCCAGGCGGGCTGGAGATTGGTTGCAGCTTTTGGGTCGCCCTGTGGGAATCGCAAAAAACAAAACAAACAAAAAACATTGTGTGCTCCGTTCGGCTGGTGCGTTGTGTGTCCCCCCCCCTCCCCCCGTATATGCACTGAACAACAAACAAACAGATTATTATCGTAACGGTTCCCGATCTCTAGTAATATTCTCCTTTGATACAACCTCCTGCTTCTTGTCGTGCTCTCTCCTCTCGCTCAGTACATTAAAATCACGAAAAAGGTTCGCATTCGTCAAGCCTCGTTGTACCTATTCTTGTTGCGTACTCTCTCCTCGCTCCCTTCGTTATTTTCACGAACCTTTACCAATCTGACCGGGAGTATATTTCACGTTTAGACTCTGTGCACTCGCCACGCAATTCACACACCAGCGGGGGCTAATGGGACGGGCGGGGGCGAACTATCGCGGGTAGACGCCGGAGCGTTTGCCGGGGGGGGGGGGGGGGGGGGCGTACTCTCTCCTGGGGGGGGGGGGGCGTACTCATTTGTTGCTTGCCTTAGTCATTTGATCATTGACCACGTATCCCTTTCGAGACGGAACAAGGGAGGTGGTGTACTCATTGTCATCTATGGCCGTATAGTCGTTTGACCACAGACCTTCACATCCCTACTATGATTCAGTGCCGGCACGGATCGCGTCGGGTTTTCACCCACCAGGCTGACGTTGATTGCTTGCACCAAGCGCGAAGCGCGAAGCGCCGTGAGGTTGTTGTTCGGCGAATCACACGACGAAGAGTGAGTTGCATTCTACCGACAAACCACTCGATGCAAGACGTGGCCGTAAGGAAACCCTTGTGGACACATTGGACAAAGAATACAGCAAGCCTCGCGAGGTGTCGACAAACATCTCAATGAGGCACGCCTGACAATGGCGTGCTACAATATTCATGTCCAATGCCTCCACAAGGACGCTTTTAAGCCCATAATGTGCAGGGGGGGGGGGGACCTGCGTCCCTATCCCCCTACGAATACCAGGTATTATAACACTCTACTCACCTTCTACTGCGACAACAACACACCAACGCAATACGTCTATTAATACTAGCAGACCCACGCACCGTCACGCCTCCCTTTCGTCCGCCCCGTCGACACAGCGAGCACGGCGCCCCCGCCCGCGAAATCAGCCTGCTGATGACCGACCCCACCCGAACCCAAAGGCCCAGCGCTTCTCCCCCTCCCCCGCCGAAGCCCTCGGGGTGCTGTCGCCGGACGTACTTGGGCCTCACGGTGGCGCGAGCTTTGGTTTGAGCGGTCGCCAAGGCACTCTCGTCCTCTTCATCGCCTCCAAATTTGTCGCTCGCAGCCAAGCCCCCCTGATCAGCAAGTTCACGCGCCGCCGTTAGGTCCGTATTTTCAACGACATAGTCGCGTAGAACTTTGCACAATTATATTGCTATAATAGTATTATTTAGCGCTGCCGCTGATCATTCAATGTAAGTATTGGATTTGGATGAGGCCTCCTGCCCCGGCCGATGGTCCCACCCGAACTTCGTTGTATGTATTAGGTTAGCATTTAGCCAGCGGCCGGGTATTGTATTTGTCTCACCCAAACTTACTTGAAGTATCCGTACGTTAGGCGTACTTTTTTTCGCGCATGCGGAGAAGTCTGACTCAAATGCCTGGGATAGCGGCAACTCGTTCGCGCGCGCGTACTCGTGGTCCCGAGTCCTTTTTAATCCGCGGGTCAGGTCATACATGACCCGTATGGAGCCCTGAAATACTTCATCAATTCGTTTGTTCGTTAGGTACCTGATAGCGGTAGGGATACACAGCACCGGAACTTTCTGAGGGCGCTACGTACAAGCTTGAAAGGCCCTGACACACCATCACCGCACGGGCTACATCTATAATAGGCCATCTTCTAGACCACCGGTTTGGTGGTATCGAATAACCTTGAAGACAAAAAATGACTCATCGGATTCCAAGGACACATACTGTTGATGGGGTAGCTCCTAAGACTCACCTCGACGTTAGGGGGTTCAGCATTTCTGATCGATTGAGCTACCTCAAGTAGACTCCTACCGGCGAGTGCAATATTTTTACTTGCGACCATGTTTTCGGACTACGTACGTAGCGCATAGAAATTGTTGGTCGGGTTCACTGTTTCGAAGTCATGCCGTTTCTGTAATATCGGTATACTTTTGAAAGCAACTCGCCTAGTTTTGTTTTTTTGGGGCCACCATGTACCTTCTGTCTGCCTATACGGAAAAAAAACGAACAACGGGACAGCGTTTTTTACAGTGAAGTGCATGTTTGCTCTCACCGCCGCCGCCGCCGTGTTCTGCTGAGCTACGCGTGTCTTCTGCAGTGTGCTCTTGAGGGGAAGCATTGGCATTTTGATGTCGCCAGCGAAGGCGTCTCCTGAAACAATTTAAAAAAAAAGTTCGACCAATCAGGCGACGGGGTTGGGGTGGGGGTTATAACCTACTGAGTGGTATGTTGTTGTTGTTGTTGTTGTTGTTGTTGTTGTTGTTGTTGTTGTTGTTGTTGTTTTCACATTAACTCATCGCCAAAACATCTATTAATAGTCGGTGGTCACAGGACAGGCTCTAATAACTCTGGAGTAGAAGAAAACCTCAAGGAAAAATAAAAATAAAATAATGAGCGAGTTTGCGCGGAACGTTCCGATTGGTCAGATTGTCGGTGCTTTGGTGGTGCTTGCGCGTTGCAGTTCAGCTGGCGTTGTGCTTTGGTGGTGCTTGCGCGTTGCAGTTCAGCTGGCGTTGTGCTTTGTTGTTGTTGTTGTTGTTGTTGTTGTTGTTGCTGTGATAAGGGTTAGGGTTAAAGCCGGTGCGTGTGTGCTTGCCGGGTAGTTAATGCTGTGAGGGTATTTTAGTAAGATTCAATCAACCGGCTTTCGCAGGAAGACTCTTCTTGCTGGCTGCGCGCGGTTATTTTTCCATGGTAATCTGGGTGACGGCTATTCGACTAGAGTGGGCCATGGTTTTTGTGCGCGTCAATGGCGATACGGAAAAAAATAAAATTGAAAATACTCTGTTGCATACTTCCCGCTCTGCGTGTTGTATACTACACCCGCCGTTTCTACATACATACGATCCACCTGCGACAAAAAAAAACAAAATGCTACCACTCTGTCCAGAAATATAAGCACCGATATTATTAAATATTCACGTACAAACGGTGCTTATATTTATGGACAGAGTGCTATCAAATAGTTGCCCCCCTTAGGGTGAACACGAAACGTCCCACTGCACATACCGTACATAGTCTGTCCTTGGTTTTATTTTATTTTGCCTCGGCTTTCTTTTTTTGGCGGCGGGGATATATATATTCATGAGTGATCAACGTTGCCGCTCATCATGCTGCATACCTCGTATCGTGTGCCTCGTATTCATGATAGGTGGAAATTAAATAATGTCTTTGAGATGGTGTGAATTGATGAATCTCACACTAAAACTCAAGTCACCATTATTGTCGGAGGGCCAACGCTATTAAATATATACCTGGTAAGTAATAACAGCGGTCGTCATCATCAGCGGGGCCGTTTTGTTATTTGTGTTGTGTGTGTTTGTGTTGGGTGTCCGCTCGCTTACCGGTAGGGCGGAACTCTGGCAGAATGATTCCCGCCGTCCCGCCCTTCTTCGCTCCGAACCCCGCCGCTTCTCCGCCACCTGGGCTGCCGAAATCCCCGGGGCTAAATAGTTCTCCCAGCATACCGGCGGCGAGCTGACGATGTTATAACGTACGAGTGGACGCGCGAACAGTTAGCTACAGCACTGGTAAAGGGGAGGGGGGGGTTTAGATCGAGGCTGGGGCTAGCCTAGCCTAGGCTAGGCGATTTTTTTACAGTACAAGGCGATTGAATATATACATGTGGTATGACATTAATGAAACTACTGACTCGAGCTGCGTAGTGTGAAGTAATTAACTATGATTATTGTCCTTGCCATCCGACAATGGTTAGCCTCGACGTTGATCACTCAGAAAACATTCCACTCCGAACGAGCAAAAAAGAAAAGCACGGAAACCAAAAGGAGCCCTCTTCTGCACAAAGTCTTAACTCCCTTCTGTACGCTTGAGCTTTTTCTATCTACTTCCATCTTCTGTCCTTGCTCCTTTCCTCTCAATACCTACAGTTACTCCTGTTGTCTATTCTAAAACTTTAGCCTAGCTGCATCCAAGCTCTAATTACGACGCTTGAGCTTTCTACCTACTCCATCTTCTGTCCTTGCTCCTTTCCTCTCAATACCTACAGTTACTCCTGTTTTCTATTCTAAACCTTTAGACTATAGCCGCATCCAAGCTATAATTACGTACATTTTTTTTTCTTTTTTTTCAGGAGACCCACTTCACCTGCGCGGCGTCTGGAACGTCCCTGTGTTCCTCCTCGCCCGCCACGAATATGCCCACAGCCTTATCCTTCTCCGCGTCTGGGGGCCAGCGCACCAACTCGTAGTCGTTCTTCGCCCATCGGCTGCCAAAATTCGCGTGTATGTGCCGTTCATTTTTTCGCGAACGATTTTAGATGTTTAGGTTGTGGCATCCTGGCCGCACAGTTCTCCCGCTCTCCGTACAGAACTGAGGCGGTGGTGGTACTACTTACTGCAGTTGCTACCGTGATGTACGAGGGGGACCTAGGTCCCAAGGTGGTACTGACTGCAGTTTCATCTAGTTTGCTGTAGGCAGGTAGTCCCTGGGGTGGTATGTATGTACTGGGGTTGCTTCTACTATCCGAGGGTACGTACATAATACGAGAGTCTCTGGGGGGGGGGGCTCCCGTTTAGTTAGTTTCGGTGCGTTACCTCTAGAATACGGTAGTTGCCGTACGGTAAAACGCTCGTTCGGTCGGTCGTTTGTTTTTTTGTCTCGACGGGCGTGGCGGATTGCTTCTTCTATGAAACGCGAGAGATGGCATGCCTATGTACGTAGGAAACCCCTGTCGTATGTTGTGCTCTGCTATATGCAGGGACATGGACGGGGGGGGGGCTCGAACAATAAGACTTTTTACCACAAACAAATGTGAAACATGCTTTGACCCTGATGTGAAGGCATTACTCTAAACTGATTTGCAGCCACACGGGGCATGCCATGCTCTTCAGAGAGCAAAGGAGGGACGGGTGGGGGTAGTTGTGACAGCCAGGAATGGAAACGTGGGGGTAAAAAAACAGTTGTGTACGATGGCTCAATGCTAGCGGNCTACTGCTACTACTGCTGCTATGAGTCAACGCGTCAACAAACTTTTATGTGTGAATTCCTGGACCATGGTGTGTGTTCGTTTACTTCGTTCGTTATTTCTTATTTCGACGAAATGAGCACATACTCGTACATACATACGAGTACTTGCTGTTTTCAATCTATGATAACGACATACCAGTACAACATACTCGTAACGACGGCCTATCATCAAGATCACGGCCTACGAGTATCATATGATAGCCGCAATTTCGTTGCTTCGTCGTTATTTCTTATACAACAACCATCGACACCCAGCATATGCATACATGCATATACCATCAACTGCAATAATAATAATCGCAAGCAAAGTTTCGTATTTTGCGCCTGGGTATTTCGTATTAAAGCGTGTCGATACTTCTACTGTACTACAACACCATGTGCGCGTTACCTTTGAGCTTGCGCTTGCACGCACACTTCGTACCACCAGGCATGCAGGTGACAAACAAGCGGTCGCGCAGATTGCGCTGCTGCTGTTGTTGCGTTGTCCCCGGCAGAACAGGAGAAGAAACCGTTTTTTTTCGGTTTCTCTGCCGTTTCGCAAATTCTTGTGGTGGAAAACGCGGCGGAATTTCGTAGAATCAGCCAATCAGCATCGGAGGACTTTCTGTCCATTTCTTCTTTTTTTCATCGAAAATTGGAAAGAAAAAAAAACAATGAATGGGCAAGTCCCAGCAGCCCATCCATCACCCATCGCTGTTGAAACTTGTCGTGTTCCTCGTACTCTACAGGTGGCAGCGTGTACTCTTACGTACCTATTTTCACTTGTCTTGCTTGTATACTGAACCCTGCCAACCCTCAAGCGCTTTGGCTAGAGAGCCACGCGCAAGACCCGGGCTGCGCGCGGGCACCCGCGTGAGGTGTGTGTGTGCTCGAACCGCTGCGGTCGAGTCGCCGAGCAGAGGAGAAGCTGGAAGTGAGGGAGAGAGAGAGATCAATCTGGCGGCTGTTCTCTGCTGCTAGGAGAGCTGGAAGAAAAAACGAGAGGAGATGGGCTGGAATTCTGTGCTGAGGGGAGAAGGATGGAGGCTGCTGCAAGCCGGCAGCAGCAGTATGACGTACGACGATGACGACGTCTGGACGCCACTGGAGGCGGGCGACTACGCTCACCTGGGCATCACCATCTCGTACCAGATCGTGGTGCTGCTGATCGTCGTCCATCTCTGGCTTTGCCGAGAGTGGCCGCCGTACATTCCAAGGTACGCCATTAATATGATACAACAGCAGCAGTCTGCTGCAGCAGCCGAGCATAAAAAAAAAAAAAAAACGGTACTCAAAAACCAAGTGATTTATTAATACGGCGGCTGATCTTTCTTTGTAGTTTTTGTTTCGTTTATTTATCTTGTTTGGTGTTTGGATTTTGGTGGTATCTGAATCTATCAATAATTTTATATCTGTTGTCTTTGTTGCTGTTGTCTTATTTTCATTTGATCACAACGAGGGTCCGCAGTCCGCATGATAAAACGTTTTGATCCTTCTTTGTCTTGTCGTTGTGTTGCCCATCTGCGAGAAAAAGTTTTTCAGTTTCGTCTTTTTTTCGTTTTGTTTTTCGCGGCGGGCCGGAACAACTCGATGAACGAGAGATCAGCGACCAGCCCCCAGCCGGCGCGGGCGCTCGTACAGCGTATAGACGGTCACCAGCACCAAGCACCCAGGAGCAGAGCTTCTACGATGGACCGACGCTCGGTGATCGTTTTCCGTCTCTCTCTCTCTCTCCCTTGCCTTGCTCGCTGACGAAGCCCCGGCGCGAGCTTTTTCATGAACGAAGCATACTGGCACTTTGTACGAGCATACGAGCATTCATACGCACGATGATGATACTGCTGCTGACTGCTGAGTACTGCTGTACTCCGTGGCATGTTCTCGTTTCTTGTGCATACAAACAGAATATCAATACGATATGCCACGTCTTCATTTTCCATGGTACATCGTGGTTGTTTACTTGGATAATGAGTGCAGAAATACTGTTTTCTCCAACACTATATTCAGCATACATACGTACTCCCTCTCCATTATATATGGTTGTTTTGCTTGGTTGGTTTACGTACGTCGATGTGTCTTCGTTTTTTTTTCATATTATTAACCTGTATTAACTACTGCTGTATCCTTTACCGTTTTACCATTTTGTTTTATTTCGCGTTATATACAAAGCCAGTATGCCCGCGTGCCCGCGTGCTGTAATTAATTGCCCATCTCCTCTCACGACGCGCNACACTCATTTTTTGTTCGCCTTGGTTATTTTGACCATTGACCACGCATCCCTTTCGAGACGGAGAGCCGTTCCTAATTCTTGAAGAGACACCTCCAACAGTTGGGCGCTCATTTTTTTCTCTTATGTCACATTCGTCTATTTCCCTCATCTTCTCTAACACATCCCGTTCCTCCTTGTCTATACATGTCACATTCTCCCGCTATGTGAGTGCTTTGCCACAATGACACATCTGTGCATCTTCTTCCGCTTCCCGGCTACTGGTATACCTCCTTCTTCTTTCTGGCAGGTCCAGAGCCAGTCCCCTACACGAAATCGCAGTTTCAGCATTTTCGCAAAATCCATTGGGCCGTGCAAAGACGTTTTCATTCCTATCCCTTTTCTTAACCCTCCCGTATATCGGGGGATTTCAGGTTTGATTGGCTGACATAAAATCGAAGGAAAAGACACAATACATTGTGTACGTACAGTAGTTCTACACGAACGAGCACAGGAAAGAAAAACAACCCTCGTCCTGAAACAAGGGATCAACCCTTTTTGGTAAGTAAGGATGATGCAGGGCTTTTCGTGGGAACAACAAAAACATGTTTTTTTTGCTCTCTAACCTAACCTAAGTCAAGCTAAGCTAACCTAACCTAACCTAACCTAACGAGACGTAGCGTAACCTGACCTAATCTAACCTAGGCTAACCTGACCTAACCTAACCTAACCTAACTTAACTTAACCTAGGCTAACCTAACCCAACCCACCCCAACCCAACCCAACCCAACCCAACCCAACCTATATGTATGATATGTTATCCTGAAGGCAAATATCATTAGTGTGTATGACGGGCGTGGCGGGAGTGATCGCGTACTGCGGAGCGCTGATAGCTTACGGCGTCGTGAGGCGGAGCGAGGGAGACTTTCTCGGTGAGACGAGTGTTGTTGTCTTGTTTTTCGCCTTGTATTGATAGGTATAATATACGTACCTTGCCTGGCTGGATTTCTTATTTGTGGGAAGGTGTGGGTGCGTTCTTCACTAACTTTAGGATGACGATTCCTTCATTTCTAACATTATTGTTTGTTTTTCCTTTATGCCTGGCCTGCATTTCTTGTATTGCTCGTCTTATTTAGTGTATACCTGGGGTTCACAACAAACTTCTGTCCTGTACACAGAACTACCACTCACTGCTGAATAGTACACGTAGAACTGCTGTACCGCTGACATCAATTTGTTTCTGCTGTAATCTGCTCGTCGTGTGAGTTTGCTGTTATATATGCTACATACCAGGTACGATTTAAGTACGTTAGGCCGGTACTGACTTACTGACTCGTGGTACATACATACCTACACTGCTTGTTAGTTTATTATTAATGCTTTTTATGCCAATCTGGACGCCAACAGCGCAAAGGACAATCCGGTATTGCTACGTACGTATTTTGCCACTTTGTACCGCAATATAAGAGGGTTTGAACTAAATATTAATACACAAAAAATGCTTATATTTTGGTATAGAGTAGTATGCACGAATGGTCGAGCAACAGCAGCAGCAAGCAGTATTAATGGTTTCGTCCGAACTCCTATCATATAACTCTCTACGGCCGTTATTATAAGATACGTTTGATCATCAAACCAGAATACAAACGGGGGTTATGTTTCCGGCAGAGTGGCATAGCTTAGCCGTCTTCGACCTACGTTGTTATTGAGTCGGTGGGTGGCCCTTTCATATTTCACATGGATGATCTAATGCTACCACCACCACGCACCGTACATAAATTAGAAAAAAAAACGTATATAAAAACACGCCATGCAAGCAAAGAGAAGACAGACATCCTGCTGGACCCTCTGGGCTCTCGGCTGATTTTCCGTACTTCCGAGACGATCTTGCCCAAAATGGGGGGCGGCATTCTCGCGGTTGGTTTCCCTTGATTTCTGTCTTATTTTGGGGAGTGTTTTGTGGGTGGTCAACGTTGAAGCCTACTGTAGGCCAATAATTAGTCTACTGTAGTCCAATAGGCTATTGTATGCCAATAGTCTACCGTAGTAGTGGTCAATAGGTTTTCTTGCTTGGTTCCCCTTGTTTTTCGTCTTCTTTTGGGGAGTGTTTATGAGTAATCAAGCGTTGAAGCTACTACTAGTAGCTGCAGTCCAATACAAGGCTATTGTAGTCCAACAGTCTACTGCTGTGGTCCAGTAGGTTTCATTGCTTAAATTCCCTTGGATTTCTCTTTCTTGCGAGGAATGCTTATGAGTGATTACCGTTGAAGCGCTTTCATGCTGCACAGCAGTGATTGTCGGACGGCCAACGAGCCCAACAAAAAAACAAACAATAAAATTACAATTTACTACCTACTAATTCGTGCTCGCTCGATCACTCGTTTAGGCATATTATGACGAGTACGAAGGAAAGGAATGTTTCCCCACAGAATAAAACTGACAATAGCAGCAGGAGGCAGCAGCAGCACCACCACCTACTTACTGCTGAATTATGGTTCAAGCACCAGCAGCAAAAGCACTAAAAAAAGCAGCATCAAGAAACACCAAGCGAAATCAAGCGGCCGCAACCAACCAACCAAAGGCAGCAAGCATCAAGCAGGCAGAGTACGTGAGGGCAGAGGGAGGGGGGGGGGGGGGCTGGGGTTCTTGTTAAAAATATCTGAAAAATACCTGGTACGTACGACGTATGATATGTATTACGAACGAACCATAATTAAAATTATCTCCGAACTGCTTCTTTTAGAAACAAACTGAAGATAATGCATTATTGAGCGGAATAGCAAGGTCCGCTTCTTCTTTTCCTAGACGTCAACCACAAAAATGAATACCTCGTTTCCGATACTACAATCAAGATACATAATATAAACATTTTATTTTTCGAAGATACGAAATATGATACTCCGCATATCTTCTCAATATTTCTCCTTGAAAAATAAAAATCACGTCGTTTCTATACAATTAAGCAATATAAATACTAAAGCAGCAAGATCCAAGATATGAAATATGTTATATGATCCTCCGTAAAATGAACGATGAGGAACGACGACACTTTTGTAAACGAGGAAAGAGGAGATGTTATCAAAAATATAAATATCAAGATTATCAAAAATATCATCATAAATCTTTGGTTTGTGGTGGGGAAGGGAGTATCATAGCGGGGTGAGCAGCGGACCGTGATCTGATTATTCTGACTTTTGATAGTAAAAAACCTGACAACTATAATACGACAAAATAAAATACAACGGGGACACTCACTGACTCCTTTCATCTCTTCTCGTACATATTCGTATTCGTATCGTATGATAACTCTCGCCGAGGCAAGATGAGATGTGGTCGTATGTCACACCGCACACCGACCTCACACCATACGACCAAACACACCACCACCACCACCACCACCACCACATAGACAGGGTTTTGTTCGGGGACCTTTTTTCGTTTGCACGATCGTGATGCGGACGGACGTAGAAGCCTCAAGCCTCCCCTTCCTTGTTGTGGAGACATTGAGCAACGCCCATATATCATAGCAAACCCCACAACAACATGTCGACAACCCTCACAATTCGGTGCGGTGCGCCAAATGGCTTGCTTGTATATATAGACTCAATGTGTTCAATGCCCCACAAGGGTCTTTTTCACGTTCAGATGGTGCGAGGGGGGGGGGGGGCGTACTTCATTTTCATGCATGGCCGTAGTCGTATGGCCATATACACTCGCACCCCTATATACAATGCCGGGACCGAGCATGTCGGGTTTTCACCGACCAGGCAGACATTGCTATTGCACCAAGCGTGAACTGCGAGGGGGGGAGGGGGGGACGGGGAGACGGGGACGGAAACAAAGTATATGGATTTTTTAATGAATTTTCACAGCCTATTGTGACCTACAATAGACATCGATACGTACAGTAGTAGTGTTATTCCCTCGTCAAATAGTTATCTATGCTTCATATTCTTCTCCCTCTTTCGCTAAATTAATTAATTATACCCCCCCCTACACTCTCCAGTCTTAGTTGTAATTATTGACCCTTCTATCATATCATATGAAAGAGCTTGGCAGGGTTTTCCAGTACCCAAAAAACAAAACTAATACTCTAGGCGCGACAATTATCGGACGTTACATAGGTCGTACCCGCTCACCAAAAAAAAAAAATCCACTTACTATTTAGGACGGTACCTACCTCGGGGTTTGCCGCGATGTCGTCACACTTGGTCCCCTTCGGGTCGTGCCCTAGGAAGACCACGGCTCCGGCCTCTTCCTTGTTGAGTTGGGGCAAGCGGTGGGTGACCACCTGGGCGCCACCCACGAGTTACAGCGAGAGGGGGCACGAGTGACCGTCTCAGGTGCGTGGGCTGGGGGGAGTAGACGCTCCTTCTACGGTCAACAACTCAGCCCGTTCATCGTGCATATTACCAGGTACTTTCCGTATAACATATCACCCGGGTGATGAGTTAACCCACTCTTCTGGGACGAATTTCCGAGCCGAGTTTACACCAAAATTATTACGTACGTACGGAGGGTCAGAGTAAATAGGACAAAAACCTATACTATTACGTAGTAAATATAGGGGGAAATGTATAGGTTTTTGTGTGTGCTGCAGGTCCCCTATTTACTAGTGTTTACTATGGTCCCCCGTACTAGGGGTGACTTAACCCCTACCTCGTATAGTACTGCAGTACCGATGTGGGGACAAAAACACTTGGAATTTGACTGAAATGTTTCATTGTGTGCAGTGCAGTACTAGAAGGGTTATGTTATGGTACTGCTCGTATAGTGCTGCAGTACCGACGTGGGGACAAAACACTTGGAATTTGACTGAAATGTTTCATTGTGTACAGCGCAGTACTAAAAAGGGTTAATACACACAACAACGAAAATGGTGGCTTTTGGAAACGATTATTTTTTTTCCGAGAAATTTCCGTACGTTAGAGACATCGCTCTCAGCGTTACTCGTATATAGCGTATTCCTCATTTCGAGTTTTTTTACCGTATACTACTGTACTGTAATCAAGATAGTGGGCTAGCTTCGAAATGCGTCCGAGGTTGTGTGTGTTAGAAAATTTTTTTTGGTTACAGTGTACGGTGCCGGGTGTCTTTTATCGGGTGTGCGGGTCGACTATGCGTCTATCTGTATGTGTAGCGAGAATTGTCGAATGTTCGGCGATTTACGGGGGCTTTTCGGTTCACGCGAAAAAAATCGACCGCCACAAACCGATCGGAGCTATATATATATATAGAAAAAACACAGGGTTGCCCACCTTAAAAACAAAACAAAGGACAGATACTCTCGTGTGGTGGAGCGGAGTGTCCAAGTGACACGCTCATGTTTCGTTTAGATGGATAAAAAAAACCAAGTCCGTGAATTATTGGAGTTTCCTTTAATTATGGAACACCAACAAAAAATCATTTTTTTTTCTCTTCTGTTACATACTCGTATTTCACCCCCCATGTTTTTGCTGTTGCTGATGCTCACTCACGGTGCTGCACATTGTCATTGATGGAAAAATGAAAAGTAAAAGAAAAAACATTTTTCTACTCCTACTTTTACTTATCCCTTTTGACTTTATTAATGTCCTCCACACTCGATACACCTCCATGTCGAGTACACCACCCCCTCCGCCCACGCGCTTGGTGCTAGCAAATGTCTGCCTGGTCGGTAAAAACCCGGCATGCTCCGTCCCGGCATTGTAGGGATGCGAGGGTCTATGGTCATACGACTACGGCCATGCATGAACATGAAGAACACCCCCCTCCGTCTCGAAAGGGATGCGTGGTCAATGATCAAAAGACTAAGGCAAGCAACGAATGAGTGCCCCCCGCCCCCCCCCCGTCCACTCCCTCGCTCCTTTTTTATTATTTTTTTGCTCGATTTTATTAGTACCTCGCGCACAAGTGCTCCGCCGTAGACAACAAACGCGATCGAATAGCCCACCATCCACAGCTCCGCCATGAACGCCATCATCGCCACGCGGGCAGACGCCATGAGCATGATGCCGTAGCCGGGAGACCAGTAGATGGACCCGCGGTGGATGCTGAAGTGGCAGCTGTCCAGCACCAGGAGAGTGACTATGTTGACCACCGCTAGCTGTTTGGTTTCGGGCGGAGGAGACGGGTAGGGGGGGGGGGGGTGTGTTACTCATGTCATGCATGGCCGTAGTCGTATGACCATAGACCCTCGCATCCCTACAATGCCGGGACGGAGCACGCGGGTTTTTACCGACCAGGCAGACATTTGCTTAGCACCAAGCGCGAAGCGCCGTGAGGTTTGGGCGAGTCGCATGGAGGGTGAGCTGCATCCTGCTAAGAACCGCCTCTGAGGCGGACTTGCATATGGACGACAGCTTCAATGAGTTAATTTAATTTCTGGTGTGGCCACTTCCGGAGACAGCAATGGGTTTTACTATGTAACTGCCTCGCGGATGCCTTACCATATTAACACTACGTGATACGACCATTCCCCTTGTGCGGAGCAAAGGTTCTCCACCCCGCACAAATGATCTACTCGACCGCCAGCTTTGGTGGGGGGGGATAGGGGTAACGATGGGGGAAAACAAAAGGGATGCCCCCCGTGCGTGACACAGGTAAGGATTATTAATAATCAGATGGTTGGATGGTTGGATGTTGCCTACTACATTCCTTTTTTTTTCATGTCAAAACGCGCCGACCCGGAAGTTGTCGGAAGCTCCATCATCGTCAAAGCTAAAAGCACACCACGTACGCACAACCTTGATTTCCTCCTCTTTTCTTTTCATTTTCATAATGTTCCATTATAACTTCAATTAAGTTTCCTTTATTTTCGTTCCTTTTTCATTTGTTTCCATTAACGTTTTCGCTATTTTGTTTTTTTCATTTTCAGTTCATCCTCCTTCATCCAACAGCACTGCTACGTACATGTCATCAACTATTGAACTAACTACCATTGCGTTTACCATCCGACAATCAATGTGTGCAGCAGTAGCATGAAAAAGCTTCAACGTTGATCACTCAGAAACATCCCACCCGGAAAAAATAGGAAAACCAAGGAAACAAAAAAACAAAAAAGGAAACCTATTATGCTGATACATATATCCTCGGCAGCAAGTAGCCTTCGCGAAAGCTCGCACCATTTATCTCTTATTACGCCCGTCCCATGAGACTACAGTAGCAGTAACGTCCTTTTTTTCCCTCTCACGTTTCCGTACTTCGTCCTCGAACCCGAAACCGCTATGTACGCCAACAGGAACATCACGGAAAGCCCGTAAAGGGAACGGCTCCGCCGCTTTTTCGCGGAGGCCGAGGTTGCGAGGGTGGCCGAGAGAACGTCGCTGAACCGGAAAGTCTTGATCGACCCCTGCAGCAGAAAAAAAAACAAAAACAAAAAAGGAAGGGTGGGTGGGAACAAAACAAAAGACAAAAAGACAAAAAGAAAAGAAAAAAAGACAAAAAGACAAAAAGACAAAAAAAAAAAGAAAAAAAAAAAAAAAAGGTACGACAGTAGTAGATTTGGGTAGTCGAAAAAAACATCATATATACACGTATGTACGTAGAATGTATCGACTACATAAATACGCACCGGCACTTGATGTGTACGTACATTCTTACATTTTGTTTTGGTTTTTGGATTTCGGTTTCTGTTTTTTGTTTTGTCTTTGTTTCTTGTTTCTTCTTCTTTCGGGGGAATGTTCATGTTTCTGAGTGATCAACGTTGAAGCTCTCGTGCTGCACATTGTGACATCATGGAAAACGCAAGAAATGTTCCTAAATTCACAACTATGAACACGTACAACATGGCATTTCATCGTCTGTTTTGTTTGCACTTCGTACGTATCTCTCAGGGATGGAGAAATCAGCACGGACACTGGGTGGGTGTGCTGGATGTCGGCGGGTAGAAATAACGGTTTGATGTGAAGAACACAAGACACACGCACACATGTGATATATGGAGCATCGAGTAACTGATTTATCAGCTCTTAGCCCCCCCACCTGCGGGGATGTAGACCCGTGAAAAAGTGCAAAGAACATAAATGACGATTGCAGCCTTAAGGGAGGCCATAGTAACCATAACCTACGATATACGCAAAAAAACATGCATCCCCCTACGTTTACACATCGACCAAGCACGGGGAGGGGGTAGAAGGCGCGACCAAAACTGCAACGTCGAGGACCAAGTACGACAAGCGAGCAGGACTTGATGATACTCGTCCTTCCAGTGTCAACGTTGATCACTCAAAAAACAACATTCCCCGAAGGAAGACAAAAGCCTACGTACTGCTGTATGCACCAAGTCATCTCGTTTACTATTATTCGAAAAAATTCCATCGGACAATCATGCGTATATACCACCATCCACACACATGTAAAAAAAGGGTGACTACAGGTCGTAGAATCCCATGACTTGAAAAACAAAACATGGAAGGTGCTCGTATATTATATACCAACCAGACCTGAATACTTGACAACAATATTATTGTATTCGGCGCCCGAAAATGTGCAGCATGATGACGAGCTTCAGCGTTGACCACTTAGAAACAACATTCTCCGAAATAAAAAAGCCAAGAGCAACCAGATTTTGTTTTAACACGCGAACGGACCAAGACAGACAGACAGACAGACAGACAGACAGACAGACAGACAGACAGACAGACAGACAGACAGACAGACAGACAGACAGACAGACAGACAGACAGACAGACAGACAGACAGACAGACAGACAGACAGACAGACAGACAGACAGACAGACAGACAGACAGACAGACAGACAGACAGACAGACAGACAGACAGACAGACAGACAGACAGACAGACAGACAGACAGACAGACAGACAGACAGACAGACAGACAGACAGACAGACAGACAGACAGACAGACAGACAGACAGACAGACAGACAGACAGACAGACAGACAGACAGACAGACAGACAGACAGACAGACAGACAGACAGACAGACAGACAGACAGACAGACAGACAGACAGACAGACAGACAGACAGACAGACAGACAGACAGACAGACAGACAGACAGACAGACAGACAGACAGACAGACAGACAGACAGACAGACAGACAGACAGACAGACAGACAGACAGACAGACAGACAGACAGACAGACAGACAGACAGACAGACAGACAGACAGACAGACAGACAGACAGACAGACAGACAGACAGACAGACAGACAGACAGACAGACAGACAGACAGACAGACAGACAGACAGACAGACAGACAGACGGACAGACAGACAGACAGACAGACAGAGACAGACAAGACAGACAAGACAGACAAGACAGACAGACAGACAAGACAGACACGACAGACAAGACAGACATACAGACAAGACAGACACGACATACACACAGACAAGACAGACAAACAGACAAGACAGACAAACAGACAAGACAAACAGACAGACAGACAGACAGACATACCGACAGACAGACAGACAGACGCAGTGCTCTCACCACTATCGTGTAGCAGTCCCCTAGAAGAGAGTAAAAGGGGTTCTTGGCCATCAGCTCTCCCGTGTGACCCGCGTCTTCCCTCTTCGTCGCCAGACGGCCCACGCTGTTCCCTCCGGGGTTCAACATCATCTCCTCCGACAGGGTGCGCTTGAGCGTCGGCGACTGCCACCAAGCAACGTTTCAGACACGTTTGGAAATAAACATACGAAGTATCGCGAGGATTTTAAGAACATCTTGCACGAGGTCATGTTAAAATCGTCGTACAATAATATCATAGTATGCGCGATCGAAGCATTTATCAAACAGCTTGAAAATATGAGTTTCTACGCAAATCCTCGATCTCTAGTAATTTTTGTTATCAAATATTATACGTATATACGATATACGAGTCATCACTGTTTCTCTTATTTTAAGACGCATACGATCATTCGTCAGAAAGTGGGAGCGCAAAACGAAAAAGATTGGCGGAGGCACAACAAGTCTGTCTAACGCTGGGATTTTTTTTGTTTTCCTTCGAAGCGATCCGCCGGGCGGCACATAGCCGCCTGCTTCGCTCGGAACGTCCGCCTCTGCTATTAATTGCGTTGACGTGGACCACTTGACACACCGCCCCCCGCCCCCCCCCATACACTAAAACTAATATATGTAGGCCTAAAGAGACCCCTATACACTAAAACTAATACATTAAGGTCGAAAAAGGTATCGACCTTGACCGCTTGGCCGACGACCCCTATACACTAAAACTAGTACATTAAGGCCGAAAAAGGCCTTGACTTGCACCGCTTGACGGACCGCCTCCATACACTATAAAACTACAGCAGTATAAAGTAAGGCCAAAATAGTAATTGGTCGTGACCGGCTTGACTGACCTCTCCCATGCACTATAAAACTAGTATCATTCGACCTAAGGATGCTTTGACTTCTCGTTAGGTCAGTCACTATTAGCATATTTTATGGAAGGACACTCACAAACTTGGCGGCGCTGGTGCCCTTCATCTCCTCGAGGCGCGTGACCTCCCCCACCAATGTCCCGAGCTTTTTCACGGAGCGCTGAAGCTGTTGATTGTGGTGCGATCGACCGACCGACCATTGTCGAGCAAGAACGGGGTCGATTGAAAAAAATCAGGGCTGCCATACTCGTACTCGTATATCACTAGTTTTTTCTAGTGCCGGTTATGTACGTAGTGCGCCGCTGAAACCACAACAGCAGCGCGAGCGTGAGGCAATCAATCAAAGCGTTTACTCGTAGTGGTTTTTTATTTATTCTGAGCGAACGTTTCACGGACGAAAGCCCGACGAAGATGGGATTCTGTAATTGTTTGTCTTAAGGCAAAAAACGCAGCGAAAATAACAAAAAACAAAAATTAAATATGCTTGAAATGACACGAAGAGAAAGGATTACGTAGATAGATCACCGCGGGGCTTTTTTTTATCTCGTCGCAGAAAGGATAACGAGCTACGTATAATCTGGAGCATTTTAACACACCAACCAGCATAGAAGGTTGGTTTCGTCCCAGAAAAAAAAACTGCAGCATGTATTATATATATACCTTGACGTACATAAAACGGCGAGAAATTTCATCTCGCCACCATCGAAGGTTTAGGTTTCGCAGAAATAAGGAAATAACACACACCACTACCGCGGAGCTAAAAACAAACGATGTAAGCCTGTGCCCCAAGACGATAGTACTCAACACCTGGGACACGAACAAGAATAGGGGACTTCACAATTGTTGGGGCACTATTGCTACTACCCCCCCCAGTGTAACACGAGTGATAATAGAACACCCCCCACCCCCCCCCCCCCCCCCCCCCCTGGAACGAATTGCCGAGCCGATTTTCTCCAAACGCAAGCGGGGTATGTACCGGTACGCACAACGGTGATGACGGCTCTTTTTGGAAAGATCTCGTCTACGAAATACTTCCAGAGATCTTGTCGACGAGATGTTTCCAAAGATCTCGTCGACGAGATGCTTCCATAGACGGATGAATCTCTTGGCGTTTGCTTGCACTCTCCCCATATGTTTTGCACCGAGAAAAAGTGAGCTTGGAAATTCGTCCGAGGGGGGTGTGTTATCTTATCACCCTAGTGTGATAATATTATCACCCGTGTGTTATTTATTATCACCTGTGTGATAATATTAATATTATCACCCGTGTGTTATGTAATCATCGGTGTATTACTTTAACACCCGTGTGTTATCTTATCTCACCCGTGTGTTATCTTATCACCCGTGTGCTATGTTATCACCCAGTGTGTTACCTTATCACCCGTGTGATAATGTTTTCACCCGTGTGCTAATCTTATCACCCGTGTGTTATCTTATCACCTGTGTGCTATCTTATCACCAGTGTGTCATCTTATCACCCGTGTGTTATATTATCCCCCGTGTGTTACCTTATCACCCGTGTGATAATATTTTCACCCGTGTGCTAATAATATCACCCGTGTGTTAAGTTATCACCCCTGTGTTATCTAATCACCCGTGTGTTATCTTATCACTTATCACCCAGTGATTTATCTTGTCACCCGTGTGTTATCTTATCATCCAGTGGGTTATCTTATCACCCGGATGTTATGTTACCACCCGTATGTTATCTTATATCACCCATGTGTTACTTTATCACCCGTGTGTTATCTTATCACCCGGTGTGTTATCTCATCACCCGGTGTGGTATTATTATCACCCGGTATGATATATTATCACCCGTGTGCTTTCTTATCACCCGCGTGTTATGTTATCACCCAGTGTTATCTTATCACCCATGTGATAAATATTATCACCCGTGTGATAATACGGTACTACTCCTGTACAGTAACATGGTCCCACCTTTGCGTCGTTGGAAAAGAGAAGAAACGCGAGCGGCAGCATGCCGAGGGTGAAAAAAATGCTGGTCAGTCCGCAGAAGTCCAAGTCTTCGGAGCCGAAGTACGCCGCGGGGTCGACGAAAATCACGGCCGCCAGAAATGCCAGGAGCAGCAGCACCGACCCCAGGACGCAGAACAGGGAGGGCCAGGTCATCATCCATCCTCGAGCCCTTTCATTTCGGTTGGGGGTGGGGGGGATGGGAGGAAGGAAGACGATGAGCCGTGCTACGGTCGGGTTTGCAATTAAGGTTTGCAATTAGGGGTTGCAATTAGGGGTTGCAATTAGGGGTTGCAATTAGGAGTTTCAATTGGGGGTTGCAAGTAGGGGTCGCAAGTAAGGTTGCAATTAAGTGTTGCAATTAGGCGTTGCAATTAGGGGTTGCAATTAAGGGTTGCAATTAGGGGTTGCAATCAGGGATTGAAATTAGGGGTTGCAATTAGGGGTTGCAGTTAGGGGTTGCAGTTAGGGGTTGAAATTAGGAGTTGCAATTAGGGGTTCCACTTTTTATCCCAAACATTTATTTTCGCTGACCAGGATCATCCTTAAACCGAGGAGCTACCCAACTATTGGCATCCGATGTGTACCTCGTGTGTGTGCGTGCAAACTTTGTTCTATAGGACGGAAGTTACAACACAGCACTGCGAGGTACCGTACTTGTCTAAGAGGCAACCACTCAAGCATTAAGCGTCCGAGGGGGAAAAAAAACAAAACTAATAATCCTTCCTCGAGCGCGATAATCTCTTCGGCTGCTGCTCTCGGTCCCACGGAAGCCAAAAAGGGGGGCCGCTGGTTTTTGAAGAGCGATCGAAAACTGTTTGTAGAAAGAAAAAAAAATCCCCAGAATATAGGAGGGTGCGCATGCATCCCTTCCCCTTTACTCCGCTTTTGAAGACACAAGTATTGCACACCTCGAACCGATCAGATAGATCACTTGGTCCCTCCTCGCCTGCCGTTGTGGTGAGAGGTTGGGCAGGATCTGCATCGTTACAGACCCAACCCAGGAAACACGTGGTATATAGGACGATGCAGACTATACGGCTCACAGCCGGCAACACGACGAGCCATACTCGTAGATCATACCAGGTCGGGAATAGATCTTCTGCCTGGAAAGGCCTACTGCTTATACTGCTTGTAGATCATGAAGTGGGAAGAACCGATGATCTATGAGCGAGGTGTGCATAAATAAGTGTTGCCTCCGCCTACCTCCAATGGTTGTGACCGAACCAGCCCATCACGCACGCCGTACCGACGAGGCACAGCAGGAAGCCAACGGCAGGGGGATTCACCTGCAAAAAGGCACACGGCAAAACAAAAAATGGCAAAAAAAACCCCGGCAAAGCACACGGCAAAAGGCACACGGCAAAAGGTACACGGCAACCCCCCCCCCCCCCGCAAAGCAAACGGCAATTGCACACGGTAAATAAAGCACACGGCAAAACGCACAGACGACGCATTCCAAGGAGTTTCCCTGGGACACTCAAACGACGGCGTGTATGTGTGTATGCACCCAACCCCCCTCCCCCGGCCGTCGTATAACACACGAGGAGGATTCAGCGGATCACTCTGTGATTTTAGCGGTAGACGGCCATCCTGTTACTGCTGTTACGGTTGAGCTGGGGCGTTCCAATTCCGATTATTACGGGGTGGGCTAATGTAGTAAATAGGACCTACGTTGCACACAAAAACCTATATATTTCACTATTTTCACTAACAATATTTGGTCCTGTTTACTATGGTCCTCCGTAATGGAAAAGATTATTCGGGATCGGGAACCGATATAAGGATAATCTGCAGTTTGTTGGTATGGAGAGAATTCGGCGTTATGGTTCATATTATTTGGCTGAGTACGTACGTAGCTTACATGCAGCAGCAACGGGCATTGTTTGGTTGATCGCGCTTGTGGAAATACCAAGTGGATACCGCACGGAACGGTGCTGGCAGAGACTGGTAGAACACGCGAACAGACAGGGCTGTTGCTTGAAACTGGACAGCGGTCGTTCGCTGGGCCAGACATTTCGTGATTTCTAGAGTTCATCGCTAGTGTATTTTACCGCTTATCATTTTATTTTTTCTGAGCAATGTAATGGTGACGATTGAAACAATACTCGGCGTGAGTCAACGCGGGAAGAAAGTGCTGAACCCCTTCTCGCCATAAAAATGCAAGGCGCGTATAAACCGTAGTGGGGGGGGGAAGAAGAGCCTACTATGTCATCCCGGATCTGACTTACGACTAGGGGAGGGGGGGCGGGGGGGGGGGGGCAGAAAGAAGAGCGAAGATCATAAATGGGATGGGAAAACCAAAAGAAAGTACGCTGCACGAAACTCTCTGTTCCCCTTGTGACAAGCTCGAATGTGCGGCACACCACTGCGTGCTGCTTGTCCCTAATAGACCGAATCAAGCACTGCACTTCTTCTGTGTCGCCTACACTTGGGGAAACGAGGGTTGCCGCTCACATCGAACAGTCGTGCAGGCAGGCAACCACCGGTAGGGAAGGTTCTGACCGGTCAATTAACACGTGTTGGCAGTAGTGGAGGAAAATCACCCAGAAAAAAATGGTCGAGATCTGACCGTGATAGTTATCATGTATAACTAAACACTTCCATCTATAGGTGTTCGTCAACACAACTATCTTTAAAGGTTTCGAACGAGGGTCGGCACTACTGTAGTAAAAAGCGTCGAAAATAAAAATCCTTCGTAGCTGGTATACAGTAGACCTCAACTTTTACTGAACGCTACTTCGTGGTTCAATCTTTGTGTGTTAAAGGCTTTGCGTATTCAAGCTTTCACACAGCCCCATTTTTTTTCAGTCGTTGATTATCTCGACTCACGGTGATTATGGTGGCCAATCCCCACGCCCACAGAATGAACACCGGCACCAGCAGCGATACCCGCGTGGCGAAGGCGGCCAAGCACAGGTTTCGCCTGAAGATGGCGTTCTTCTCGGATTTGCCGTGGGTCGCCAGCAGGTGACGCAGCACGCTTTGTTGCTTGCCGACGGAAACCGCCGTCTTTTTGTGGATGTTGTTGTTGTTGTTGTTGTTGTTGTTGTTGTTGTTGTTGTTGTTGTTGTTGTTGTTGTTGTTGTTGTTGTTGTTGTTGTTGTTGTTGTTGTTTGGTTGTTGTTGTTGTTGTTGTTGTTGATGTTGTTGTTGTCGTTGTTGTTGTCGTTGTCGTGTCCAATTCCGTCATCGTGCGATTTGTCGTGGTCGTTATCGTTGTTCCGCCACATGCGTTATTCCAACAAGCGATCGTTGGTGGGGTCCGGGGGCGATGATCACCAGAAAGGTACCTTACCAGTCACCGGACACTATGGTTGAGGGCTACTACTTACCGCTGTGTACGATGCCAATACGTATAACTAACTCTCAAGTAACCCCCCAGACCCAAAGCCAATCAGGCCGAATCAACCAATGTACGGGGTTAGTCATCATCTTCGTCTCACGCACAGTATGCACCAACCATGGGAGGGAGGGAGGGAGGGAGGAGAAGAGCCTACTTAGTGGCCCCAGGTCTGAGTTACGACTAAAGAGGGAGAGAGAAAACAAGAGCGAAGATAATAAATGGGATGGAGAAAGAAAGACAAAAAAAACTTGGCGATCGAGTGTTCAGTGTCGTGTCATCGGCAGGTAAAAATAATGTTTTATAGGTGGGTTAACTGTCAGCGATGAAGGTGGTGGGGCACACGAACGTATCGACCAACACTTACGAAGTAGTAGGTGGTAGTATTTTGTAGGGCTGCATGGTAATGATCCCTTGCAAATAAAAAAAACAGAACGAGGCAAAGCCCGCCGGCACTGAATTATGTCTGTCGATGGGTATGTCAGAGGGACAGGACCCCCGACGCACGTTCGTCTCAAAACGAACTATGTACATACGTACACCACTTAAGGGGTGAACGAACTGATTTAAACGTGGGGAAAAAATTGTCCAACGATCAAACTCTCCTTGGCATGAGCAAGGTTCGGCAAGAAGCGTGGAGGAGCAACCGGTGCATGTATAATAACGGGGGTATGGGTGGGTGAAATTCAATAAATATTGACTTGAGTTATAAGTGTGAATAAAATTAGTAGAATTAGTACTACTATTATCCTTGTCATCCTCAACAATGGTTGTTTATAGCATGAAAGAGCTTCAACATTGATCACTCAGAAAACATTCCCTGCCCGAAAGAACAAAACCACGGGAAGAAAAAAACAAAACCCCTACTCTGCACGAAATCTGCTTCACTGCCTTCTGTTTTACGAGACGGTAAGGGAAAAGTTCATTAAAACAACGTTCAAAAACCCTTCTTTGCATAAGCGCGTGGAAAGCGTATGTATATATATATATATATTTGTTTTCCATCCCTCTTATTATCTTCACCCTAGTCGTAACTCAGATCTGGGGTCACAAAGTAGGCTCCTCTCCCTCCCCCCCCCCCCCCCCCCCCGTTGGTGAAAACCCAACGTGCTCCGTCCCGGCATTGTAGGGATGCGAGGGTCGATGGTCATATCGACTACTGACGTGTACCACATGAGTACACCCCCCACCCCCCCCCGTCTCGAAAGGGATGCGGGGTCAATGATGAAATGTGTAAGGCAAGTAACAAACGTACGGTGCCTGCCACAATGATGGTGCCAGTAGGAACGACCTCCCGACCCCGACGATACAGCGCCAACACAAAAAAAACTGTTCGAGCCATCCGCAGCCTCCTTGCAAGGAGGGATGTACATTATTTGTCTTTTTCGCGACACGTGTCGCGACACGTGTCGCGGCAACTGTCGCGGCATGTCGCGTATGGTCATACGACTACGGCCATGCATGAAAATGAAGTTACACCCCCCCCCCCCCCCGCCCGGCCCTCTCTTCCACCCCTTATCACCTCATCGTCCACGGCCGGCACGACGACGACAACGTACATCTGGGTCTCGCTTCCGTCGACACCGTTCGCGTACAGCGTCACCGGTGCCGACTCGAGCCCCCCCCAGTAGTTCCGCTCCGTCGCCGGGAAAAACTTGTGCCAGCATTTAAAGTACTCGTCCGTGCCCGAATCACTGCTGTCAAGGTACGCCGTAACCTTCAAAAACACATTTATTTATTTTTTGCGGATCGGATCCGAGAGGGGTTTTGATGGGTTGGGTTGAGTACATATGGGGTAGGTTTGTTTCATGCGCAAGTCGGCGTTGTTCGTATCAGAGTGTCCGTTGTGTGGATGTCAGAGCCCCCCCTCCCCTTTGTTGTAAGGCTTACATTGGGTGGGTGGTTGGTTAACCTTTTACCAGTAGCCCAACGGACTAATGCCCTAACATATGCTGTCGACGGCAGGACATGGGTTGTAGTGGTCGTCAAATCGAATCTCACGACCCCCATGAAAACGCTTTTTTAAAGAAAAGCGGATTTCCTCATGTCAGAACCTGATAAACACGCTTCCTTGGGTCCCCAGAGATTGATAAGAACTTCGGACTAGGCACGCGCGGCCCCATGCGAACACCAAAGACCCCGCGGTTCGGAAGAGGGGAGAGTGTTATAAGGCTTACCAGGTAGATTAGATGGGTGATTGGTTAACCTTTTACCAGTAGCCCAACGGACTAATGCCTTCACATCTACAGATAGTACCGTCTCATTATACACAATTCCGAGGTCACACCTAAAAGGCCTGTCACTCCGTTCCGTGTACACCCGAGGTACCGACCCCCCGCCACGCCACAAAGCTGCCTGGGGGGCCCGCCTCACATTGGCGTCGTCGGCAGGACGGCATACAGGAACAACAGGCTTCGTCCCTATATACATGTACGGGGAAGACCAGACGCCTGGTTAAAAACTGTAGAGGAAGTAGAAAAAAACGGCTGCATACCTGTCACTACTCTACACCATCACCTTGCATAAGCCTCTTACCGCAACGGAGTATTTACAAGCGGCTTATATAGTAGCGCGGCCATCTAACTGTACGTAGCCTACCATAGTAATATCGACATCTAAGAATAAGGTTCCAAAATTCGGAACACACGTTGAAACCACACCTTCGATGGATTAACTGGAGAAGTGTACGAGGGGAGATCACTTGCGCCTCGTCTCCCCTTGAACGAACTCGATAAAATACGACGAACGAGTGAAACATTCAAGAGGCTATAGCAAGTTACAGATAGATGCGGTCGCCGCCCTTGGCTGCTGTAGACATGTGCACTCACGGTTGTATTTAGCTCCCAACCTTCCGCCACCAGCCAAGATGGATTTCCGTGGTCAAGGGCGTCCGGGTTCCATCTGTGCAACGGTTCACAACGTCAGGCGTATCATGACCTGTCTACGCGTAGATTATGTGCAGATAGATCATCTAGATCATTCAGATCCTATCATGCCGTTATGATTTAGTGTGCAGGATCTGTATCCACTGCAGTACAGATCCAACCCAGGAAACATGCCCTAGATCATACAGATTATATAGATTTCTCATCCGGCCATATGAGCTAAAGATTATACAGATCATACAGATCATACAGGTCTTATAGTTAATATAGATCATACAGATCATACAGATCATACAGATCATACAGACCATACAGATCATACAGATCATACAGATCATACAGATCATACAAATCAGGACTCTATCTTCTCTGAAAGATCTAGGCCATCGAGTGGTCATCGACGATCTATTTGTCCGACGATTTGTGAAACGCTTCAAACACGATGAAACACGCGTGACCACCCGCGACGATCGATTTTTTTTTTTCTCTATGATAACCAGCAAGAATGAAGTACACCCCAGAGGTTAGAGCGAACAAAACAGCCGTTTTATTCGGCGTGCCATTTCAAAGAGGTGGCCTTTTTCTGCTTTGTCCTTATGTTCACTGTGCAACAATGTGCGTGTCAAAACACATACCAGGTATAAATCCCGACGAAGGGACTGACAGATAGCTCTGCCGTGTGCGATTCGTGGTGGTAGTGGTGGTGATGATGCCTAGGACAGATAGTTAGTTTTGCATCACAACCGCCGCTCGGACAAACACGTGTTACTCTTCTAATCATTTTACTAGATCGCAGGGTTCCACACTCTTTGTCCCCAACCCGGATGGCTACGTTCGTAAAGTCACTAACCGGAGGCGACAGGAACGAAAACAAATCGCCCCCCCCCCCCCCCCAAAACAAAAGAAGAGCCTCGTACGTACGTACGTACGTACGTACATACTTACATACATACATGCATGCATACAGTATGCCTTGACCGCAAAAAGAGCAAATCAATCCAGCTTCTTCGTATCCTACCCAGTAAACCTGGACACGAACAAAAGGACTCGTCTCACTCTCACTTGCACACCCAAACCGTAGAGTCGGCGTTGATGGAGAAGTCGACCGCCTTGCTCCCGTCGGCCGTACCCGCAACGCCGGGGTCCGTCCGTACCAGAATGCCACCCCGGAGGGCGTCGAACATAGTGCGGGTTTCCGCGCAATCCAAGAGCTATCATACATACATAAGCGAGCGACGACGACGATAAAAGAAAAAAAGGTGTTTTATGTATACCGGTATGTGATGAGATATATAGAAGGAGCAAAGGACTTAAATTGAAGTAGACAAGAGGTTAGAAGCCGTAGTTTCATCGGTCGTCCACCCGATTTTATCACCGATAGATACTGTAGTCACCCATGAAAAACGCCATCACCACTCATGGCGTACACCACCGACTTTACATGCCGCTCGCTCTCTCGCTCGCAATATCATATCATAATAGCTCGAGACACACATTTTTTTGTTTTTGTGTTTGGTTCCTTCGGGCGATGGATGGTGGGTGGCCATATTCTATGTAGTAGCGAGCTTGTTGTGTTTCATGGGATGTCCGTCAACGATGCGATACGAGCGTTAGATTGAAACTCAATATTTACTCGACAAGATAACCATACGTATATTAGGAGAAAATTAAAAAAAACACACACACACACACAACACAACACAACACAACATAACACACACAAATCTCAGCCGTGATATCGTTTTTTCCCCCCTCAAAATTAGTATGTGCAAGCTTGCATGTGTAGGTTTATATGTATATATATTTATTTTTTTGACCAAGTATAGGTTTTAGAGTGGTCTACAAAATCTGACCGTTTTTTTTTGTGTATGTAACGAACTATCTCTCGTACCCATGGTGGTGGTAGCAATAATGGTCTACAGCGCAGCGGCCGAAGCATGAACGCACCCCACCTGCGACCCTGTGTTGTAGGCGAGGCCGTAGTCTTCGTACGCCGCGTCGCTGATAAACTCCGTGTCGTAGTCGGCCACTGTCACCAGGAAAGGGTCGCCCGTGTACGTCTGTTCTACGTTCACCTTGCAAAAAACAAGCGCAATCGACCGGTGGGTTGACGGGCGTTGAAAAAATGTCAGAAATTTAGCTTGACGGGGCAACGTTTTTTTTTGTTTACCACCGCACTGACTACCTGCGGCGTTTGCCTGTCAGGCCTGTATGTCTTGAGGGACATTCTACCGGTCAAGTCGGCCTTGAGGCGTCTTTCTAGTCAACAACGTCTTGGGAGAACTTTTACCGGATACCGCCGGCTTGAGACATTTTACCGGTCAAGTCCGTCTTGGAAGCATTTTACCGGTCAAGTCCGTCTTTGCGGCATTTTACCGGTCAAGCCCGCCTCGGAGGGCTTTTAACCGGTCAATACCTTCTCGGGGCATTTCACCGGTCAAAACCGTCTTGCGGTATTTGACCGGTGAAGCCCGCGTTGAAGGATGTTACCGGTTGGGTCCGTCTTAAAGGATTTTACCGGTAAAGCTCGGTTTTGGGATATTTTACCGGTCAAGCCCGGGTGTGGAACATTTTCCCGGTCAAGTCTGTTTTGGGAGCATTTTACCGGTCAATCCCGCCTTGCGGCTTTTTGCTGGTCAAGGCTGTCTTGAGGAATTTTACCGGTCAAGCCCGTCTTGGGACATTTTATCGTGGTCAAGCCCACCTTGGAACTCTTACCGGTCAAGTCCGCCATGGGGTGTTTTACCGGTCAATCCCGCCCTGGAAAATTTACCGGTCGAGCCCGTATTGGAACATTTTACCGCGGTCAAGCCCGCCTTGGGACTTTTACCGCGGTGGAGACCGTCTTGGGGCACGTTACCAGTCAAGGCCGTCTTGGGGAATTTTACCGGTCAAGCCCGTCTTGGGACATTTTACCGCGGTCAAGCCCACCTTGGGACTTTTACTGCGGTCAAGCCCGTCTTGAATCACTTTACCGATCAAGCCCACTTTGGGACTTTTACCGCGATCAAGACCGTCTTGGGGCACTTCACCGGTCAAGATCGGCTCGGGACATTTTACCGGTCAAGCCCACCTTGGGACTTTTACCACGGTCAAGACCGTCTTGGGGCACTTTACTGCGGTCAAGTCGGTCTTCGGACATTTTCCCGGTCACGTCCGCCTTGGGATAATTTTACCGGTCAAGCCTACAGCGTAGGGTATTTTTCCGGTCAGATTCGTCTTGGGAGCATTTTGACGGTCAAGTTCGTCCCTGGGGGCAATTTACCGGCCAAACCTTGTCTTGGGGAGATCCACTGAGAGGGAAGGGTTCGCGTGCCCTCGTTAGAAACGCCATCGACTGAAACCTGGAGAGACGGGGCTATTGTACGTACGTAGCATTATCTTTCTTTTACGTCCAGCTGGCTGAATGAAAGTTTGGCAGATGCCTTTTTAGAGAGACTTGAATGGTGCGGTCCTTAACAAGGGGGGCAGGGCATCGTTTCCTGTTTGGTCTCTCTCTCTCTCTCTCTCTCTCTCTCTCCTCGCTGGCCAAAACGACCTTTCAACCACTTGCAATGATGTCGTTGTATCGTATAGTATTTCGAGACCTGACGTTAAAACCGACAAAGGGCAATACAGTTCCACGTCGTATCTCGGACATTAGCCCCGAGATACGTATTCTTACGAGCGGAAAAATGCAAATTTCTAATTTACACGGTGCCAAAGAAACAAGAAGGGGGTTCCTGTCGCGATCTCGCCGGAGACTAAAATCCATGACCGATCGCAGCGCAAGAAATCTCCGAAACTTGTTCAATCAGGAATGTTTTTTTTTGTATTTAAAAGCTTATTTTCCTACGAAGATAAAAACTCCCAACACACACACAAGTTAACGACGACAGTTACAAAAAATGCTGCTGAGCGAGTTCCTGCAGCGATAGCTATATTATATTTGGGTCACACGCGATTTCGTTCGACACAAAAAAAACTAAGAACTTCGATCAACCCCCCCCTCCCCCGCCCCGCCCCGCCCCGCCCCGCCGACCCCCCGATAGCTGAACGACGTACTGGTATGTTGTAAGACTTTGTCACAGCAGTTCCGGTGAGCGGTATCATATACTTGTACACCTGAAACGGTATGATGGTGAATTGGAGCCACAGGCAAGAGTGGTCGCTCTGCACGCCGCACCCGCTCTCTCCGCCCCCATCATCGCTCGCACCCCCGAGGTAGATCCAAGACGTCTCATTGCACCAGGGCTGCGAGGGCATCGACCACGCCATACCCTTCGCGGGACGGACGAAAAACAAACAGCAGCAACGATAACGACAACAACAACAATTATGACAACAACAACAACAACAACAACAACAACGATAACGACAACAACAACAATTATGACAACAACAACAACATCAACAACGATAACGACAACAACAACAATTATGACAACAACAACAAAAACAACAACAACAACAACAATAACAACAACAATAACAGCAACAATATCGCAGCCGGCACACAAGACAGTGACATCGAAGGCACGCATTTTTGTGAGCCACACAAAGAACAGCCGTGGCGTCCAACAAAAAAAAACACACACACACAGCTGTACGTAGTTGGCACAAAAAAACACATGACACACGCCGGACAAGTCAAGATGATCTACAGATCATCTACAGATAGATCTATAGATCGTTACCTTGCCGTGATAAGATGTTGTGCAGGGGCCGCACAAGTACAGATCCAACCCAGGAAACATGTCCTAGATCATGCAGGTTAAACGGCAATGTCTCCGGGGATCGAGATGATTTCGTTCATGACACCCGAGGCACCTACCGCCTTCTTGACAAAACCTGGGCGCGTCGATAAGCTAAATATATACCAGGGGTATATATGTACCACCATTTTGTTTTTAGTAGGTACCCAAACAAAATAACCATTTCTGTGTAACTTTTCATTAGTATTTTAGAACCGATTGGTATATAGCCTTCCCGCACCCCCTCGTACCTTAACAAGAATCCTCCCACACCCCCCCCCCCCCCCCCCCCCCCCCCCCCCCCCCCCCCCCCACATGATTCAACCAAAGATGATGCGAGGGTTCACGGCACTCTTGCTTGCCCCTTGACAGACAGACAGACAGACAGACAGACGGCCGTCAAGGAACTGCCCACACTAAGAGGCATTGCCGGGCAAAAAATAACATGGTTAATCAGGGGTCATTACCCGAACCGCGGTTCGGATTCAGGAGATCTTCAAATATCACGGGTCGGGTCGGGTCGGGTCGGGTCGGGTCGGGTTTCGGCGTCGGCGTCGGGTCGGGTCGGGTCGAGGTCGGGTCGGGTCGGGTCGGGTCGGGGGTCGGTCGTCGGGTCGGGTTTCGGGTCGGTCGGGTCGGGTCGCGGTCGGGTCGGTCGGGGTCGGTCGGGTCGGTGTCGGTCGGTCGGATACGTGTCGGGTCGCGATCGGATCGGGTGCGGGTTCGGATCGGATCGGGTCAGAAGGTTTTCAAAATATCGCGGGTCGGGCCAGGTCACTCTGACCCGACCCGACCCGACGCGATCCGACCCGCGAGGTTCCACCTGACCCGTGAACAGCCCTGACAAAAATAGACCGTCAGCTGACAGCTTTTCAAGTTTAACCCTCCCACGCCCCCCCCGCCCCTCCCCTTTCGTACAACGCTCAACACTCACTACCCACCGTGGTCATGGTCACACCTACCTAACACTGCTGTATACATACATACCTACAGTAGTACACACACCTTCACGTCGCACTCGTAGGCATACCCCCCTTCGCACTCCGCGGCGGCCGCGTCGGCGTGGAAAGCGCTGCACCAGGGCACGTACACGTCCGTGCTGTACAGCAGGTCGTCGTGGAACTCCAACCCGCTGTCCGAATCCTTGACCTCAACCGTTACCTTGTCGCCTGAGTGGTGGAATCCGAGGTCTAATTCTTCTGTCCATACCTTTAAAAAACAAAAAAACGATGTACCAATATATTTGTCGACCCCAAGGTTTGATGGATAACGAGGCGGGGGGGGGAAGGGCAGCGCGGGGGGGGGGGGGTACTCATTTGTTTCCTGCCTTAGTCAGTTGACCATTGACCACGCATCCCTTTCGAGACGGAGCAGGGGGGGGGGGTGTACTCGATATTCATGCATGGCCGTAGTCGTATGACCATAGACCCCCGCATCCCTGCGTACAATGCCGGGACGGAGCATGTCGGGTTTGTCACCGACCAGGCAGACATTTGTAGCACCAAACGCGTAGCGCCGTGAGGTGTTCGGCGAGTCACATGAAGGGTGAGCTCTGCATCCTACTAAGAATCGCTCGTGAGGCGGGGACTTGCATGTGGATGACAGATTCAATGAGTTGGAGCGGGGTCGGTGATCCAGGGTGTTCGAAATAGATACTTATTTGATACAGATAAATTCTTACACAGACGTTTTTGTCGTGTTCCTAATGACCCCACGGTTATACAGGAAAAATTATGACAACAACAGCATCTCACCGGATCTAGAGTTTCGTCCGCTACAGACGTCGCAGCCACGGTGGAACCGACCTGCAGCCGAACGTACGGGTCGCTCAGACCGCTCAGCGGGTAGCTGTCGGCATCGGGCAAGTTTATGGCCTTGTGCACGATGGCGTGCACCCGGCCGCCGGACGAGGCAGCCTGCATTTGCCCAAGGGGGCGAGTTAAGTGTGCGATGGGAGAGAGGGGTTGAGACAATATTCATTAGTAGCTGTGTATATACTTCAGTATATATATATATTAATACAAATATTCGAGTGAGCCACCTGTCTCGAGATGACACCGACAATCACTGGACAATTTCCAACGTACCGTTTTGGCTTGTTGGTTTCCCCGTGGAACTGGGGCTACTCGTATGTACGAAGCGGTCTGCATCGAGACCACTGCTAAAGCCCATCGTAACTTAATGCGCCCCCCAAGTTTTTGGGCACAAATTCGGCGCGAGTCGACGAGGGAAGAAACTTCTGAACCCCCTCCCCGCGATAAAAATACAAGGCGCGTACCGCAGTGCCGGGGGGGGGGGGGGGGGGGGGGGGGGGGGGTGAGAGAGAGTCTATATACTTTGTGACCCCGGATCTGAGATACGACTATTTTTTAACAGGAGGGAGAGAAAAAACATAAAGGCGAACATAATCTATGGGATGGCAAGAAGAAAAAACTGCCGGGTTTTATTTTAGTAGTACAAAAACTATACCCACATTTTATGGGGGAGGAAACTACAGTGCTACTAGGAATTGCTGTCGCACGGGACGGGATATTTTTTGCACCACGTCCAGGTATTTACTACCAGGTACCAGATAGTATCTGGTGGTTCTTTTACCCGTCCTCCTTAAGGGTTTCACAACTCCGACAGATGGATAATCGATTCCTACTTTCGTGGATTCAGATATTTCAGAGCAGATGCATTCCTGATCTGTATGATTTGTATGATCTGTATGATCTGTATGACCTGTAGGATCTGTAGGATCTGTGGGATCTGTGGGATATGTATGGTATGTATGATCTGTATGATCTGTACCTCATGGTGCCCGGTGGGAGTCGTACAACCTGCATAGTGTACTACTGTAGTGTAGCACCTAGTTCCTGTGTTGGATCTGCACTGCACAGGTTCTGCACCGTATAATATCATAACGGCGGGTGAGGATCTAGATCTTTTAGATGATCTCTATTGTAGATACCGTGGTCTGTCCGACGTGTGAATAAATACTTAACGGGAAAACAAAAACGGCTGCTTGCTGTACTGCGACAAACCGACGGCCCTAAAATTACGGGGCAACCTTCGTTACAGTCTGTACTCCAATGATACGCCTTCGCATTTTTATTCGCTTTTCCAGGTGCTTGTATTTACGTGTGGACTGACAACACGGTCCGTGGTCGCCCCAGGGTTATGCGTGCCCTCAATCTTCCGAGAATCCTGCCTATGATACACAAGTTGTCGCGCATACCTTACGCACACACCAGTACTACGAGTACAGCGCTGTGCTGTTCATTTCGGCGGTTACACTGTCTGCAAGAACCAGTGCAGTGCCGTATAATACGTAACGACCAACGGCCAAACGGATTTGCGGGTACAGATATTTCAGTACGAATATTTTCGTATCGTATACACCTCTTCGAGTCGTACCGATATTTGAGTACGATATCTTCGAGTCTGTTCCTGGCGGATTCCGAGCTCGCACTCTGTCGTGTGCATGAAGGGTATTTTGTCGGCGAGCGAATTTTCCGCCTCAGCCGATTATTTCAGCGGGCACTGTCTGAAAGAACCAGTGCAATGTCATACGTAACGTCCAACGGACAGACGGACCTTCGGGTGTGGATCTTTCAGTACGAATCTTAGTGTACAGATCTTTGATTACAGATCTTCGAGTACGAGATCTTCGAGACAGTTTCTGTCGGATTCCGAGCTCGCACTCTCTCGTGCGCATACATGATATTTTCTCGGCGGCCATTTTCCACGTCAGGTGTGCTAATTTCGGCGGTTACTGTTTGAACGAACCAGTGCCGTATCATACGTAACGCCCAACGGACAAAAGGATCTTCGGGTACGGACCTTCCAGTGTGAGTATTCGTGTGCAGATCTTCGAGTACAGATCTTCGAGTGCGATATATTCGAGACAGTTTCTGTCGGATTCCGAGCTTGCACTCTATCGTGTGCATGAAGGGTATTTTGTCGGCGAACAAATTTCCGCTGATAATTTCGGCGGTTTACTGTCTGAAGTAACCAGTGCCATGTCACATACCGATACGTAACGTCCAACGGACGAACGGATATTCGGGTACGGATCTTCAAGTATGAATCTTCGTGTGTGTGCAGATCTTCGAGTACGAAATCTTCGAGTCAGTTTCTGTCGGATTCCGAGCTCGCACTCTCTCGCAGGGCATGAAGGATATTTTGTTGGCCGGCGAATTTTCCGCCTCAGGTCTATGGTCCACACTCCTCAGCGATTATCAAGCTACAGTGCTACATACAGCAGAGTATTACTAATACTACTGTATTGTATTTATAGATAGAGTGCCGTCTCTGGGGTTCCGGTGTCTCTTGACAATTGACAAGCACACAAATGCTGCTGCTGCTGCTGCTGCTGCTGCTGCTGCTGCTGCTGCTGCTGCTGCTGGGGAAACCAGTTCCACAACTATCCAGAGATAGTACCGTACAAGGAGACCGGTGTTTTCGGGCGCGTCAAGAACTTAACACACTGGTTTTAGTGTATGGGGCGGTCAGGGCCGGTCAGTCAACGGGTCAAAGATTTACCTGGCACCTGGCATATGTACTGCTTTGTTCAGTAGTAGTGTATCTTTAATATCTGCATACTGCGCATGCGGATCATACATTAACTAGTATTTGCTACCAGTACGTATCCGTATACCGGTATTTACCAGTGCCTGGTAGTCGTGCAATAACGGCCTGCAGCACGGTGCCGGACGCCAACGCTTACACTTACAGTAGCGCCACAAAGCTTCTGGTATGATTCCTGTCACATGCCGCATGGGCTGGATCTACTACGTACTCAGCAAAATAGGCTACTCTTTCGTGAGCGTTCAACGCAGAGCTACGGTACAAGTACTGTACGTAGTGCCCGTATCTATGTCGGATCCTGTGTGGTTTGTAACCGAAACCACCGTATAACAATACGAGATACAAACCTGTAAATTGGAGTCTGGACAGGAACCGGGACCGGTGGAGCACGTGAACGCCGCCCCCGACGGGCGCAGGGACGCTACGAAGAAGGTCAAGCAGCATCCCGAGAAGAAGTGGCCAGTGACCCGCCGTGGTGGTGCGTTCTGAGAGCCTTCCCACGGCCTGATGATCATCGCTCGGCGAAACAGCAGCACCATTTCCCGATTGCTCGTCGTCCGTTTGCGTGCTCGTGTGGCACACAGAAATAAGAATAGGTCCGCTTCGACAAACTGCTACGTACGTAGATAATGTGTGCCAGACGAACCTTGAATGAGAACCAAGAATGTTATTCCCTCTTTTCATACGAGACCCCTCTCTCTCTCTGCATGGGGCCCACCCTGGAAGCTGGCGCCTCCTCTGGTGTAGAGGGGCTTTTGCGGAGGGGAGTCGCCACCCTTCCCCCGGCCGAGCTCAGCGAATGAAGACTAAATGTAGGAGTACATAAAGGGTTTGCCGCTCACATGCATGACGAAAAATCTGCGCCATTTCAATCCAAGATATACCTGGCAAAAAATGATGTAACCGTCACCAAGAATCAAGAAACGCCTGGTTGATGCATTTCCCGCTTTTTTTTTTTTTAGTTAATTAGAATCAAACCTCACAGCACACACGTATCATATATGCTACTAACCGGTACGCGAGCGATACAGAACTGAAAAAAATGCCCCACACTAATTCCAAGTAGTTTGTCCCCAAGTTCGTGGGACCAGTTCTGAAGGGGTCAAGATTTCTGTTCCGTGCAAGAAACAGCAGGCTAAGTACGTACACAGATCATACAGAATGACGCGCGTCTTCGTAGCCCACATACAATATAATATGCGTTGACGCTTTTTTCGAGGCTCTCACCACATCACCGTCGTCACTCGCTCCAGCGCGAAATAATACCAACTACTTCGCACTCCTGTGTACTGTTAGGCCCGCGACTAAAATCAGAACCTACAGAAAAATAAGAACATGAGGGTCACTTTTTGTTGGACGCTGCGAAAGAAAATTCGATTAAGAAATCGTGCTCAGCGGCGATCGCTACACTAAATCCCATATGATAGCCTATGCTTAAGGCTATGCAAGGATGGGGTCGCAATAAAAGTTTAAGCCTGGCTCAAAACAGTACGACGTAGTGGTTTCTTGTTGGGCCTATACTGGTATCTTCTACTGCTAAACGCAGCACAGGGCATATATATGATACCGGTAGATAGATTCACGCTAAGAAAACAAGCAATAAGAACGCCAGGCTGAGATTTAACAGGATAATAAGCATTTCGGGGTCCGCTTATACTGAATTAAGTGTAGAACGCACACCATTTCCCAAAGAAAATCATCCAGCGTGAGCCATCCTTTTCTGTTTCTTCCTGTGGGAAACTGCCGAGATTTTTCCTCAGACGCTCCAAAGAAAAACACCAGGCATTTAATGTACGTAAACTTATTTTTTGCGCACAAGAGTTGCGGTACTTTCTTGGGCTATCCTTTCTGCAACTAACTACCAGTACAGTAACTACTGTAACAAAAATACAGGCAGCTGTTTCTTACTGCTATCTCTCCTTTCGCTTGCCCTTCTTGCCGTTCCACAACCGGCCGAACAGCCCTTGCTTGCCCCCCTCGCCGGTATCCTCAACACTACCACCACCACCAGCGCCGCCGCCGCTACTCGCTGCCATCATCTCCGCCGGCGTCCTCGCCCCCACCGGCGCCTTCGCCGCCCCCGCCGGCACCCCCCCTGTCACCCCATCCGGCCCTAAACTAAGCCCACTCTTCAACCCCATGCTCGCCAAAATGTCTTCGGCAGACGCTTTCGAGTCTATTGCCGCGGTTCCACCCCCATTACTACTACTACCCCCTCGCCCAGCAGCAGCTACATCAGAACCACCACCACCACCACCAACGTTTTGGGAAGGCTGCGCCCCGCCATTTCCGCCACCAGTTTGCCCGCCACCGCGACCTACGGGCCTACCCCAACCTCTTCTCCTACCGGCATCCGGGTTCGCCGGCGCATCCACCCCGACCGCCTCCCTCCGTCCTGCTCTATCCGACCCTTTCATGTCCCTTGGGTCACCCGTCGCCGGCAATTCCGGCGACGTCTCTCCTCGCGTCCTTCCTGGGATGGCTCCCCGGTTGCTTCCGGGGATCGTTCCTGCTTCTCCCGCCCGAGAGGCAGAAACGCCTCCTCCTCCTCCAACTCCTCCTCCTGCCGGCGGTGGCGATCGCCCGGCAGGCCCGCCCGTGCCCGAAAACGGCCGCCGATCGTTCTTGGCGTTTTCTAACGCCGCCCCTTTCCCGCCCACAGGTAGCTTAGGAGCGGCGTCTCCCGCTTTATTACCCAAGTGGGCGAGGTCTGCCTCGAGGCCTGGCCCGGCACCCTGCGCTCCGTCTCGCATGCTGGCGGCGCGGCCGACACCGCTCCCGCCCCCTGCAGTGCCTGGGGCTGGGTCGTGACTGTCGCCACCGGCGCTGCGACCGGGCAAGGGCTGCTCGCGAGGCGACGCTGGCGACCCGTGGCCCGCCGGTGCGGCGGTAAAGGTCAGGCCTGAGGTGTCCATGGCGGTCTTGAGCAGGCCCGACACCGGCGCTGCCTGCTGTGAAAACATCGGTCGGTGGCACAAGAACGGAAAGGTTGCGACTGATTCAACAAAATATGTATCACCTCGGCTTGGATCAAGAGTCGCGGCGACAATCACAGTAGCGCAAAGGTGGATAACGACCACGACATAATTATGTGGAGGGTTGCCGAACCTATCAAGCGAGGCTGATAGATGCTACAACACACTTTATATATCGCGCGATCGACGTATCCCACCAAGCTCGCAGATACCGGTATGAGTTGTGAGGAAATTTTCCATCTCAGTTTCAGTTTATTTTATTTTTTCATATATAGTTTTTTTTATACACGCAGCTGAGGGTAATATCTCCCGTGTACGAGTTGAGCTGGAAAGCAAAAGTGATACCAGGGTACTATTTAATATTAAGAAATAAAATAAATGGGTTCCCTGCTTTGGAATATCTGCTTGAGCACGACGTAGAGCTGTTTGGGCACATCGCCGCTCCCAGGTACACGTACTATGCTGGATGGCCGTACATGGAGCTCCTCCAAATAAATGCTGTGCAGCACCACCATCAACAACGTTTTCTCTGCGTCGTTGCGCTTTCTGCCCGATGCCCTTCGTCTAAGAGGGCCACTACAAATTAGGAAACGAGAAACACACAATAATACCAGGTCCTCTGCGAGAGGGACAGCACGAGGCGGGGTTCTCTTCTTCGACACAGTTTCAAGACGTCCTCGCGGAAGCTGTGCTAGCGACCTTCAAGAGAACAACCGAAAGGAAGATGAAATCAGCAGCCGGCGCGCACTTCGACCAAAGTAACTGAAAATAGCATGACGTAGACTTTCTCCAACTAAGAAAATATACCTGGTATATTTTAGCCTTGCCATTAAAGTTCTCGTTAAAAAAAGAAGCCGCACGTACAAAAAAACAAATAAATAGATAATGCCCTGGTACGTGAAAGAAGAGCACGCAACTCAATGACGTTGTATACGCCATGTCTTTAGACCTCAACCATTGTCCCTCGTTCCGAATACTTCGTTAGCGACCGCAAAGCTGAGGGGTAAAACTTTCTCACTAAAAATCGACGAAGGCACTGACCTCTTCACCGTCAAGAGAAGCCAACACCTTTGACGATAGTGTCGCAAGCTCCGCAACCTCGCTGGCTTCCGTTGGCGCAGCAACACTTAGCGCAGATGTCAGAGCGCGCCCAGCCGCCTCGGCGTCCCCTAGAGCATCTTGAGCTGCGGGCAAAAGAGGTGGGGACAAATTACGTCAAAAAATTATCTCAAGAACGTTTTGTTGGTGGCTTGAGACGAGACGAAACGCGCTCACATATAGCGGGAATTTCACTGCCACATGGGGGAAAAAAAAACTGGTATGGATACGCTGCTGCATTTCATCAGGGTAAACGATCGTAGGAGGGATTGCTGCCGCAACGTCGAACACGTGCATGCCTAGACCATATGACGAAGGGGGCCGTACACTGCAAAAACATCCCGGTGTAGCCCCGAAACGTCAAGAAAAGCAAGCTCGACTAGAACAAGCGAACGGCGCGAAAATATGAATAGTAGAAGTTATACACCGGAGGGCAAGCGGGGAAACACGTAAAACCTGCTTCTTCAAGTGCTGCAAACGGCTGGAAAAAAAACACTTCAAAAACCTCTCACCAAGCGCCGTGTAGTAGAACCCTCCCCACCACCCTGGATCAATCGAGGCGGCCTTCTCGAACATCAACAGCGCCTTCTTCGTCTGGCCCTTCTGCAAGCGGGCCAGCCCCAGCTTAGCCTTGCTTTTCGCGCGCCTCCCCTCCTCCTCGGAAACAGCAGCCGCGGCAGCGGCGCCCGTTTCCACACCCGCCGCCGCACCAACATCCGCACCGTCCCCGCCGCTTGCACCCGCGACGTCCGTCCCAGCCTCGCTACCAGCCACCACAGGGGGCTCGTCGGCACTCCCCCCTTCTACTGTATCAACCTGCGTCTCTCCTACACCAACGCCTTCCTGTTGTGGAACGGCGGGGTCGGTGTCCGCCTCCGACACCGCTGCCGCGCCCGTACCCTCTTCTTTTGCCCCCCCCTCTTGGCCCCCAGTGGTTACCGGCACGGGGCCAGGGAGTTCCTCTGGCGTTTCACTTGCCGCCCCTGGCGAAATTTCTGGAGCTGACTGATTGGACAGTTTGCCCGGCGCTTGAACAGCACCTTCCATTGAGCTGCCGTCGGCACCGTCTGCGGTTTCCAAATCCGCAGGCCCAGCGATAGACGTCTCTACTGCCTCCGCTTTTTCCGCCCCCCCCTCGCCTTGACCCGCTCCCCCTTCCGCTGAATGTACCGCCTGCTCAAGAACCGTTTCTCCAGGAGGCTCCGAAGCATCACCAGAAGCCGTTACATCGTCGTTTGGTTGGACGCCGTCTTCCTCCCCTACTGCGGCGTCGACCTCACTGGGTGTGCCGGGCGCGCCTGCGGACGACGCGAGTTTATCGGCGTCTGCCAGGGCTTCGCTTCCGTCTTCTACTCCTGACGTCAAAACTTGGCTATCTCTCGTGGTGCCTTCCTCAAGCCCTTCCACGGGAGGATTCCCCTCAGAGGGCACGAGTGTGACGCCGCCTTCCCGTCCGTTGACATCTTGCGCCGTCAAGGCATCTGCACCTGCCGCTTCGGCTACTACTCCCGAAGAGTCGACAACGCTTTCCACGGCAGCCCTGTCTTGCTCGTCTGTTGTGACCGGCGAAAGACCCTCGTGGTCGTCCGTCACGCGCACAGGCGTCTCTGCCAACGGTTGCTCTTCCATATCAGAGTGAGCACTTATCCCTACCGGTAACCCTCCTGCCTCCCCCGCCTTCTCCCCCTTCATACTCCCCTCCGATCCGGAACCAGGCTCAAGACCGCCCGAAGTACCCGCCGCCTGAATCGCAGGGTTTTCGCCCGCCGCATCACCTCCACCAGGCAACCCTACCGTACCGCCCGGAAGCACAAGCTTCTCGACTCCCACGTCTTCATTGCCGGCGGTTTCGTCGGCCGTGGTGACCAGAACCGTCCCCTTGTCGCTCATCGTTGGAACTTCCTCTACGCTCGCGCCGAGGGAACTTTCACCCGCTAATCCCCCACCATTCGCAGCATCCGCACCTTCGCCAATGATTCGCCCGCCGTTCGAAGCCCCCTCCGCGTGTATGGCCGGCATGTTGGCATCGACTTCCCCGGGAGAGCTGTTGTCCGTCACCGCGTCCGGCTGGGCGTGCTCGTGCGCGCCACCTGAATCATCGGCAACACGGTCCGCGGACGGGTGGCCACCCTCCCGTGCTGCTATCGTGTCCCGCGCGGCACCTTCCACGCTCGAGTCCGCACCGGTGAGCTCCACGCCGCCCCCCTTTCCGCCCTCCACGCTAGCTGGAGCACCATCAGCGCCAGTGGCGTCTTCGGAATCGTCTTGCCCGTGCCTCTCCCGCGAAACGAAGAACCCCCGCGCCGGAGTGTCCGTCGCATCGTTGTGGCTGATGGAGTCCGACCGCTTCCGCATTGCTGCCGCAGCTTCCCGCACCGAAGCACCTGCAACGTCCGGAGATCCCTTGGTTGACACGGCGCCTGCGCTACCGCTTTGCGCGTCTACGTCGAGGCTCGCAGTGTCCGCAATATCGGCGGCGTCCACCACCTTCTGCGTCTCGGTTCCAGTCAAAGATGCTGCTGCATCCGAGCCGCTGTGATGGTCATGGTCCGCGTTCGTCCCCTCTGCTGATCCGTCCGTTAAAGCGGTGTCTGTTCGACCGCTTTGCACGTCGATACCGACGCTCGAATCCCTAGCAACCTCGGTGTCCGCGTCCTGCACCTTGCTTCGATCATCGGTGTCCACGACTGCATCATCGGCCCCACCCCGATCCCCACCCTTATTACCACCCCCACCCTCTGTCGCATCCGCACCCTGCTGGTCATGATCCGCGCTCGCCCCTTGTACTACTCCCGGGAACGCCTTGGTTTCAGCGATGTCTGCACTACCGCTTCGCGTGTCAGCGCCGAGGCTCGACGTCCCAACAACACCGGTATTCACCACTTCCTGCGTCTCAGTTCCAGCCACCAATGCGGCTGCATCCTCGTCGCTGCCCTGACCATGATGTTCGTTTCCCCCTTCAACCACACTTTCACGAGGCGCACCTAGCGTTGAGTGGCTACCGTCGGGATGCGCCTGCTCTACGCCGTGTTCAGGCGGTTCCACGACGCTACCAGACGACCCGTCTACTCCCTCCGCGTCACCCCTTCCTGCTCTATGTCCTGCTCCAAGCACAGCTGGCGATGCCCCCTCACCCTTGGTCTCCTCAAACACCCCTGTGCCTACTGCCCCCGCGGCCCGTCCCGGGTCTTGATCACCGCCAGGGTCGTCGCCAACGTCGGGGTTTCCAATCCCGGTGGCAGTTTTAGCTTCTCCCACGGCGGACAGTAGTAGCTCGTAAATTTCGGGGTTATTCGGCTCCAGGCGAGACGCCTTGAGGAACGCATCAAGGGCCTGCCACGGGGGTTGAACGGAAAGAGCAGCGGAAACAAAGCCCACCGTGCGGGTCATAATTCTGAATGCCTTCCAGCGCTTTGCAAATCATAGGGTGAGCGGGAACAACCAGCCCGGTAATATTTACGTACGGAGACAAATGACAACAAGGCGCTGCCGGCACCCGCAGGAACATACCTGGTACAGTAGTATCGCCCTTGTAGCAGAAAACTCGTCCGGACACACAGGCACACAGGCGGGGAACAACTTTTGGCCGCAACAGTGTGCACCACATTTATTAAAACTCGCGTTCCATTGCTGGGCAACGTGCGCCACATTTATTAAAAACCCGCATAGCATTGCTGGGGCGCAAGACATGCCTTTGTCGCGGTAGCTCGAGCGTGGAAATGTCTGACCATTCCTAGGAACTTGCAACCACCAAACCCGTAAACTAGTCATATTCTTATATTTTGAACCGTGTCGCGGCATTGCATGAAATGTAGCCATGATTTTAACTGCGAACCGCGTTTGGGGGGGGTCGACGTACACGTGGCGAGTTAGCTTTCGATTCCCAATCGTTCGGAGGGGTTGGTCGTGACATAGGGACCCCCAGGGTGGGGGGGTGGGGGGGGGTACTACTCGAGCCCCACAAGTTATGCACGCACCTCGTGATGCCGTCCGAGACGTTGCTGGCAGCTCCCGAGGTGCATCGTCGCTTCCAGGTTATCGGCATCTATCTGAGTAACTGCCGCGAAGTTCTCCTTTTGTCACCAGCCGAAACGGGAACGCAAACAACGAGAAGACAAAACAAATACCCACGAAAGTGAGCGGGGGGCAAAAGTCGTGCAATAACTTGACGTTTGCTGCGAGACTCGCAACAACTGCAACCCTTTCGTCGCCCAACTCTTCATGGGCGAAGCTAGCGGCGTTGATATCCCAGACCTACTACCAACATTGCGAGGATGAATCAATCAGCGCGCGCGAAGAGAAGCATAACTCAGGTTCGGTTTGTAGCCACTAGGTGTACCGCCGGAATGACTGCTGTGGGGATCGTGGTGCGCAATTGTCTCACCGCTGCTCCCTCCAGGTCACCAAGGGTCTCCAGCATGAGACCGGCAAGCAGAGGCAGGGAGGTGTCGAGCGGGTCACCGTCCTCCTTCATCGCCCTGCCACAGAGAGAAAACAGCGGCAGACCACGACAGCGCGTCTTTCGCTCAACCGCAACCTTCACGAGAGTACAAAATATAAAACAAAACTGTTGCACCAACCATCTGCCGTCGTAGTGTTGCTGGCAAAACCCGCGGGCAAAACTATCCACCTGATATATACGCGTATATGTAACGCTTGAACGCAAGAAGCGGTCGCAAAAAAGATCATCACTTCAGCTCATCCACTGGGTTAAAATCGTCCAACCGATGACGATTTCTCGATTTCACTCTCATGTCTCGCTCCACATTTTTTCCGCGTCAACGCAAACATGATCACAGCAGCGAGGGCGAGTGCGGCGTCCGCCAAACTCAAGGTCTAGCAAAAGCACACCTTTGAGACGCTTGGAGCGCCTCCTGCGGGTGCCCTAGCTCTTGGTGTATCTTGGCTATGTGCGTCAAGGAAGAACGTCCTGCCCCCCATCGCACTGCCTGGGAGTAGGATTCCAGGGCCTGGAACAAAATACGCATGAATATACGGCGTAACAAGGGAAAGCCAAGGCTTTCAGTTGCGTACCTGGTCCACGCACTGTAAAATATCAAGCCAACAATCCGTGCACAACTCCTACCATAGAAACAGACTCTTGCAGCAGCCATCACACGTTTTTCATACCCTAACAAGAACAGCACAGATGCTCGTCGGTGCAGCAAAAGAAGGACACGTTGAAAAAATTCCGTGCTGAGCGTGAGCAGGGGCGAGCGGTCTCCTCCTGTTCCCCCTCACAACAATTATCTACAACAATCGAAGCACTCTCATCCATTTTTCCCTTTGGCAGGCATCGGCCGAGAATGCCCCTAACACACCTCTTCGGCTCTCCCGCTACGCCGCAGGACCGCCCCGAGGTTGGAGTGCGCCGCCGCCAGGCTGGGGGCGTCGTTCCCAAGGTTCACGGCAGTCAGAAGCACCTTTGGCGTTTTCAGGAGCGCGGCAGGATCGGTCCGGTAGCGCGGGGTGCAAAAGTAAAGCGTTTTGCGTGACGGCAGGGTGGCGTGATCAGGAACGGAAGAATGGCTCCATCGTAGTTGCTCTTAACCGTAACCCAAAAATGTTTATGAGCGGCGATCTATGCTGCTGTTGCTGTACGACATAAACAGGCCGTATCGTGGTACGTAGCACTTTCAAATTGACAACGAAACTTCCATTTTTCTATTACTCTACTCCCTGTTTCTCGACTCCACGCGTTAGGTATGTGTACGTAAATAGCTGCCTTTCGCGCGGACCAATCCCGACCTCGACAGTTTTAACGCTATGGTATAACGCTAACGCTATAACCCCTTACCGCTTCGGCCTCCGGCAAGCGGCCACTCTGCAGCAGCTGTGCGCCGAGGTTGACTCTCGCGGGAGCTAAGGTTGGCGCTAGCTCGACAGCCTGAGCATAGGCAGCGATCGATTTTTTCGTTTCTCCCTGCGCCATTGCCGTGGGTGGGTGGGGGGTGGTCAGGAGCATGTCAGCACGGAAGATAAGAAGGCTGTTAGTGCTTGTTGCGTCAAGGGCGGGCAAAAGCGAATATTTAGCGCCTGCAGTGCAACAGCAGTAATAAAATCATTTTTCCAAATTCTAAGACTACTAGTAGTAAGCCTTTTCGAAAAACAATTCGCTGGTTTCCTGGGGGAGATCGTACTCATGGACTCTCCTTGTGTATCGTGGTAGGGAACATTTGAAGGGCTAATGAGAGGGTCACCCATCCTAAGGTGTTATGTACGATGGTCGGACAGTACGTAGAAACTACGAAGTATATGCGTAGCGCCTGGCCATGCCATTGAGCAACCTCTATTTTACGCAGACACGAACAGTAGTGGTGCCGTCAACCAGACTCTTAACTCCTTAAGAACTGGTCCCACATATTTGGGTACAAACTACTTGGAATTAGTGTGGGATATTTTTTTCAGTTCTGAACGGGTTAACGACGGGAAAAACTACACGTGGTAAATGTTGAAGCACGGTGGAGTGCAAAACCCCTTACCCTTGCGAGTATTTATTACCAGTATATGATACCTCGTATATACTTAACTCATAAAGAACAAGAGTAAAGGACGTTACGCAGCCATAAAACGGTATACCGGGGGTGTTCCGCGCCAGTTAACGGCATGTACGCATGTACGGTAATCCGCCACAGGAAGCACTTTATATCGGAAACTCTCGTCGGCGAAGGCGCCGGTATACCATGATCTGGCCACAAGCCTAACGGTACATCGGTTCCTATTTACCGCTGCAATCAGGCTGGTTTCCACCGCTTCGTCGGCGCAGGTTTCACCGTTTCCTGGTGTTTCAGAACACCGATCGATACTGCTGTTGTACGCCCGTCGGGCCCGGGCAACGTCAACCCAAGTCAACTTTAGCACTACGGTACAATAAAAGACACATTATTGTGTGTGTGTTGTTGTGTCTTGTGTCGATCTGCGTGGAGCTGTGGATATCTGTGCTGCTACGTACAGCAGTAAGCTTTGTGGCCAGATTACGGTACAGAGTAGCGGTGCCTTGGCCAACGGGCGCTGCCGATAAAGGTGCTGTGGCGCTGTGTGGCGGATTTCCTCTCTAAAGTATCAGGTCAACAGGCGCGAACCCACCACGGTATACCGTTTTCTGGCTATTCATGATTACTGTACCAGGGTACTGATAGGAACGCTACAACCACCACCATCGTACCTTGCTCTGCCACGCGACACCGAGGTTATACGCAGCGTGATGGTCCCGCGAATCCAGTGCCGCTCCTTCCAGAGCACGCGTCAAAGCAGGTATCGCCTCGTCCACCTCTCCCGCAGCCAAAAGCGCCGCCCCCAGCCTCCCGTGGATTCCCTCCGCTGAAACGCGACTCATGGTCTTGGTATTTTCTGCCTTCTTTGCTGCGCTGCGCAAAGCCTTCAGCGCGCCGACGATGTCCTCCGATTCGGTCAACAGGGCGCCGACGCATGCAGAAGCTACGGCCAGCTCCGGGTCGAGCCGCTCGGCCTCCTGGCAGGCTTCGAGAGCTTCCTCGGGCCTGCCCGCGGCCCGAAGCGCCAGCCCTAGCCCATGCTTTGCCTCCGCGTGATCCTGGTTTGTTCCTGTTCCTGCCGCAGCGGAGGCGGCCACGCGGAAGGCCAGAGCCGATTCCTCGGTCTCGCCTCGGGCTAGCAGGACCCGCCCTAGACCAAGAGCTTGCGCAACATCAATGGGGACGGGAGCATCACGATTGTGCTTCTCTTGCTGCTCTTGCTGCTCTTGCTGTTCTTGCTGCTGCTGCTGCTGCTGCTGCTGCTGCTCGAGCAGAAGGTCGGCCTCAATTATACTGCTGCTGCTGTCGTCCCCATCATCGGCAGGGATGGGCAGACTGGTGTCTTCAGGAGCAAGCGATGGGCGAGGGTCTACCCGTTGCTGGTACTGCAACGTGGCCCACACTGCCAGGCAGGCGGACAGCGCGGAGAGGAGCAAAGATTTCAGCATAGCATGTGTGCCCTGTCTAGCCACCTTCCATCGGCTGCAGAGAGTGGTGGTGGTGGGGAGCGACGGGAATATATCACCGAAAAACAAAAAGCTACCCCACACTGGCCGCGACATGAAAATCGCATTCTGACAGTCCCGCCGGCTTCCCGCTCGACCAAGGCTCCATCAATTCAACGAAAACCCCTCTCAGATCGCATATCGCCCTCTAAGGCCATACCTGGTACCCAGTACGCCATATGACAGCCACGTCGCAATTCTTGCGCCTACGAACTCCGCCTTGTACGTAGATGCCTTTCGCGTGGCCCAAGCCCTTGCCTCTTGTGTTGCTGGCCGCACCGCTGCTCCTCATGTGGGCCCCGGCAAGAGCTTTTCTTGGGTCTGCCGTTTCCAAACTACCGTCAAGGTTGCTGTCCGAGACCATCTTGCGGCGGAGACACGGCGGTGGCCGCGGCGGTAGTGGGAAACGGCTCTCCTCGTGCAGAGCGATGGCCACGTCGGTGAAAGTCGTCGGAGCAGACGGTGGTGGCGGCGGGGCGAAGAAAGTGATCGTCATCACAGGTGCGAGCAGTGCAGAGCTCATCCCCCTTTTATGGTTCAAACGTTCAAACTGGTCCACAGGCACTACAACTCAAAACTCTTCACAAGCACGAAAGCCAGAGCATGCAGTCGAGTTTGTTGGGCAGCGAGCGGTGAAGCAGCAGCAGCAGCGGTATCTGGTAGTCGGGAATGTCCTCACCAAACGCGGTGGCCTTGCCTGTGCTGAGATGGGATAAACAGCCCGGAGCCATCTTGCGACAGTCGCACGGATGCACATATATTACCATGTGATGTGTTCACTGCTGTGTGTAAAGAACAGGCCACTGCTACGAGTGCTCGTATACATACTCGTTGCTCCATTTTCCTCCCTTTCGTCGCCGACAGGAAAGCGATGTTGTTTCCGTTTGGTCCACGTCCTTCTCGTGCTACTACTTACGAGTATAGATATACCTGGTAATAATATCATACGTACACTTGCACCGCTGTGTTCTGTACAATCCGTACATGCACCGCGGCTCACCACCCGCAGGACCAACCGCCACTGGCAAGTCCTCCATCGCCTTGGCCCTGTGCAAGAGCATCGGCGGCGAGATAGTGTCCTGCGACTCGGTGCAAGTGTACAGGGACGTTTTTATCGGATGCAACAAGCCGTCGGAGGAGGAGATGCGGCAGGTCCGACATCACCTCGTCGACGTTGCCTCGCTCGACGAGACGTTCAACGCGGGTACGTCCAGAATCATCAGACGACGACGAATATGTCGAAAGGTTATAACTACAGTAGTAGGAAGGACACCATGTCATATAGTATGGGTGTGCGAGTATGAGCTGATGCATGGCAACGGCCTGGCTCCCCAGCCGCATACCAGCGTGCCGTCGTCGTTTTCACTCGTACCCAATTTTTTGTGTTTTGAGTTTTGTCGTTTATGCGACCCCTTATCGCCCGCCCGAGACTTGAGCGCTCGCCAACCCACGCCAAGGATATTCCGAGCATAACGGCACTACTGGTACTACTGTTGTACTACCTATTCCACACACGATGTGGCCAACGCTCGGATGCATTACGAGTACGAGTACCTGTTGACATTTTTTGTTACCACGAAGGTTATGGCGATTAGTTACTATTAATACTACTGCTGTACGGTTATGTGAGAACAACAACATCCTATTCGTAAATATCGCCAATTTTGGCCAGGTGATTTCGTCGACCGTGCTCAGGAGGCCATCGACGACATCCTGTCGCGGGGAAGAGTGCCGGTTGTGGTGGGAGGCACAATGATGTACGTCCAGTGGCTCGTGCACGGCAAGCCAGACGCGCCGAAGAGGGTGAGACGAACAGCGAACAGAAAACGCGCGAAAAGCAAAACTCGTACGTATACTACACCGGTACCAGTTTTCGATGGGTGCTGCGGCAAAGGAAGTAGCTCGACATGAGAAGTACGGAGCTCGACATTTGCGCGCATCTGGAAGGTGTTGCGCTCAGTGCATGCGTGCTACATATAACATGTACACGTACGACGTCTAGGTAGGACGGAAGTAGCTTGGGGGGGTCGGCCTCTTGGCATAAATGACGGCACTGCCGGCTGTGTTGCCCGCCAATCATTGTGGCACCTTGATTTCGCTGAGATGCGGTAGCACCACAGCAGTAACTGCGATAATTAGTCTAGCAATACATTGGAGGGATGTCTTGAAGTATATGCTTGTCTCTTTTTCCCTTTCGGGCCTGGTATTGCTGTATTTCCCATGCGCTAACCCCACGAGTACGGATGCGTGCGTCTGGAACCAGGAACCCGCTGTGGCTCAAGCTGTGGCGACGGAGCTTCTCCCCTTCCAGGAGCGAGGGGATTGGGACGGAGCGTTGCAGGTGAGGGCTATGCTACTACGGCCATTATGTTGTGGTGTGTGTTGTGTCTGTTTCGGTGCGGACCCCCCTCATGCTACTGCAAACAGTAGAGGCGCGTTCCATGTTGGTCTGCGCAGCTATCGTTAGGCTCGTTTGTAGCAATGCGCATGGATTTCGTGGTGGAACCCTCTCCGTGCCGCTTGTTGTCCGCAACTGGAGGCATGGGGAGATGGAATAGCTGACATAACGCGGAGGTTTGCACCGTTAATATAGCAGAACGCCTCCTAATTATTTGGCACTACTCATCATTCGCCGTTTACGATGCGTGTGCGTTTCCCCTTTCACAGATCTTGGCAGCTGCCAACGCAACGCGGGCGGCCTCTCTTCACCGGAACGACTGGTATCGTCTGTCCCGCTCTCTCGAGGTGCGTGAATCGACCGCTTTGACCAAGCGTTTCGTTCTGGCAACTTAAAACCCTTTTGCCGCTGCAACAATGATCCCACACATGCCCCCTCCCAAAAAAACATGTATGCAGTTCTCTCGAGGGGTTAATGGCCTCCATCTGTTCCACTCGGTAGCGCTACGAGCACTCACAGCTGACATCGCGGGCTCTCACGGTTTCCACGTCATGGCTGCGACAGGTGCTCCGGGTTCCTAATGGCGAAGAGGCGTACACGGGGCAGCGAACGCCCCTGAACGAAAAGTACGATTTCCGCTCGTTCTTCATAGTCGGGGACAGGGAACGTCTCTTCAGGCGCATTGACAGAAGGTGGAACGATTTTTCCTGGACGGTGGCTTATCCGCTTTGTGCCTTTAGGGTGGCGGCTCTTCTTGCGGAAGAAAGTTGTTCCCGGGCCGTTTTTCCTTGTTTTGTTTTGTTTTTCGATTCACGCGCAGAACTCAGAACCACAGGAGGCTGATACACGGGCTCGTTGTTTTTGTTGTCTGTCAGTGTCCTTGCTCGCCGTATGGCATGCGTTCGTGGCAAACACCGTGAAACTAGTGGCCGCTTCCACGGCTAGCTCAGACGGTCGACGCACCTCTGCGGACAAAGTAACATTTCACGTGTTTTTCTGAAGGAGGTCGTTTACTTGCGCGATGAAAACCGCGAGCATCTAGGAATCTCCCCAGGTTTTAGCCGGTGCTTTCGTCCAGGCCATATGATTTAAATGTGTGCACCCATCCAAACACGATCGTAGCCCCTCCCACATGACCGTGTACTGTTTGGAGAATAATTAGTCTCTTGTAACGTCAAGTCCTCGCTCCGCCCCTCTTGTGACGCCAACCCCTCGCTCCGGCTCTGGTCGTGTGACAACGCTCGAAGGTGCGAAGAGATGCTTCAGCGAGGGATGCTGACCGAAACCGCGGATCTGCTTGTACGAGGTATGCTCGACCCGGCCTCCCCTGCCGGTCGTGCGATCGGCTACCGGCAGGCAATCGACTTCCTGTCTCAAGAAGCACAACTAGCCGGCAGCAACGATGGCGACAAGATAGCATCATCATCAGCAGCAGCAGCAGGGACAGGCTCCAGCTGTGGTGTCGGCGAAAAAGTCCCCGACCCCGATACTCGCTACTTGCAGTTCTTCACGACGTTCGCCGCCAAGACGCGGCAGTACTCGGGCGAGCAGATGAAGTGGTTTCGGTCCCCGAAGGGCCGCGATTTCTCCTGGCAAGCGTGGAGCCTGGGTGGACCGATCGAGGAAGGGTGCCGCAGCGCGAGAGATATTCGCTCGTTCCCGGATCCCGTCGTCAGGGCGGGCGACGGATGTGATTGGCTGGATGTGGCGACGTCGATCGCCGAAAGTTTTGATATTTCACGGGAGGCGTTCGAAGAGGAGTTGGACGGAGAGCGCCAGGCTTCGCTGCGACGGGAGAACCTGAAGCGTGCCGGGGATATGAAGAGATACATACCGCAAGTGTCACTGCTCGGGGACAAGGATACGTTGCGAAGTTTAGTTCAGGAGACGGAAGGGTTGGCGACGAGGTTGTGCGAATCGCAGCGCGAGCGACAGACTGGGGTAGAGGCAGGGGTGCGCGAGGGTGTACAGGGTTGGCACGCGGGAAACCGGTAGAGTGATTGCTGTGGGTGGTAGGGTAACTTGTTTAAGATGGGGAATGCTCAAGAGGCATATGTTATACCAGCTACGTGTTGCCGGGAAAGAGGGCGTTCTGCACCCTGCTCTGGTTTGCCATGCTCGGGCGTGCAGTGACACTTCAACGTTCATTTTGCTGTGTTTTTTGTAACGTCATGGCTAGTAAGGACTGTGAGATTCTATCCCATAGCGTTGTTGCCTCGGGCTGTACACGACCAAATCGCTACGTACACACGAAGCTCAAGCCGATAATCGAATGAAAAGTTGCTACAGTAGTATGATATGTATTTCCCCCCTCCTTAACGCTCCGTATGTAAGTTTTCAGGGCAGATAATTAGTTTGGCGCCTAATTTAAGAGTAACAACTGACGGAGCGAATAGTATAGGGATATCTAGACATGTCCGACAATCGGGACAATTTATGTTGGAGGGGTTTGTCACGCCACAGGGTCTGTAGGTTTCGTAAAACGTGACCCATACACATGCCAACTAACAGGAAGAGCCGTTTTTATTACGGCCAAGGACTGAGCAAAAAATGCTGCTTCTCCCTCTGCCCTCGCATTGTTTTGCGATGATTTCGCGCAAGAAATACCGTAGTGTCGGGAACGCTTGGTACGACGCGAATGGCGTATCCTTGCTTGACCGCCGTCTATTAAGAGTTGAGCGCAAGGAAGAATACACATACCTAAGTTCTTTCGTACGTGCCTTCCGGTCTATTGTGTATTGGGTCCAGCATTCCCGAAGCGCGTAATAATCGACTAGCTGAGTCGACGTGTGGTTACTGTTACCAGAATGTTAAGTAAGCATGCCTCGCGCGATACCTAATAATATGCGTTCCTCTCCGCAGTTATTAGCTGGGGTGTTTCGTGTCGCAGAGAGTACTTGACTCAACAGTCCGGCCAACAACGAAGGGTTATGCGCCAAACCAGACCGTCTTTCTACTGGTAATGGTCATTTATAGTGGGCGATACCGTGCCCATCCTACGTCCGTACACGTGTTGCAGAGTGGTCAAATGCGTCGGGTTCAAGTTCCGGTCCTTCGGGTTCGTGGGTTCGACTCCCACCGCGTGTACTTTTTTTTAACAAGGATACTGACTGACTGAGTATCACACGAGTAGCTCAGTGGTTTATCCTTCAATAAACCATTTTAACGCTTATTGTGTGCATTCATTTAAAAACGAGAGGCAGAATTCAAAGACAGACGTGGATCTGCCGAGTGCTCTCAGCCACTACGAGTGACTGCTGTGTATATATACCAGTACGCAGCAGTACGTATGTTCTCCGCCCACCTCACTCACTCACGCACCGGTGCCTCCCTACTCAAGACGTGCATACAAAGTAACATGTTTTCGTGTGCCAACACATGGTTTGGGTGTTAGTAAGACAATACTAACACCAACCCACCCACCCACCAAACTACGATGTACAGCAGCAGTACGTAAATTCTCAACCACCTACTTGCTCTCCCCATCCACCCCACACGCCCACGCACCGGTACTTACGTAGTGTACGAAATATATTCACGTGAGTTTTAGTATGCCTTTTCCTTCTTTTTTTAATTTTGGAAAGTAACAAAAATGCCCTAACATCATAAAAACGAAAAAAAGTTATACTAAAACCCATACACTAGTAAAGCAAAAAAGAAGTCGTAAGGGGGGCTTGAACCATGTAGTACTTGGCGCGCAGAGTCGAACGTTCTATTATATATACGAGTCTGAGTACCGCTGAGCCAAAATCCGGGGGGGAAGGGTATAATAATAGTGGTGTTACATCCCCCGAAACAGAATACATTTGTGTTCCATACTATAAAGGAAACCCAAAACAGGGACGAAAAAAAATGCTTACGAGCTGGTTCCAGAGACAGCCAGAGCTTTACCCCTACGCAACTTTGCGCTTTGCGCTTTGGTTTTTGAGAGTTGGAAAACGAAACTTGGCAGGGATGTGCGTCACAACACGAAGACAACACTAACGACTGGCCTTTCTTGATTTTTTTGTCTTTTTCGTTCTTTACTGTAGGTACACTTTTTTTCCATATTTTCTGTTTTTTTTGGCAACTTTGACCGTTCCTCATGCACGTGTTTTTTTTTTTTTTTAAAGGCCAGTGCAGTGGCTGCGAAGTTGTTTCGTAATTTTGTTGCGCACAACCGTGTCAAATTTTCATGTTACAACTCTCAAAAACCAAAGCGCAAAAACAATTCCCGTGAGGAGTAAAGATTCCCCTAAGGTGCCGAAATTGCTCCATACATTGTTCTAGTACTTCGGGAGGCGTTTCTTGTAACAGCCCCTCACGGCTTGCGAATCAAAACAAGTGTCATGAAAGAAAGTCTTCCTTCTTGTTGATGCGATCATGTCACACACACATGTCTAGTGTTGAATATGTCGACGGACTGACCGATACATGGCCTGATTTCAAATTATCTTGATTTTTTAATAGGAATATCATCCCTACGTGAAATAGCGCCTCCCCAAGTAGTACGACAATGTCCATATCTCGCGAACTACAACTCGCACGACAAAAACCGCTTCACCGATGTGTCCCCCTTGTTCATCATGCGGTCGTGTAGATATCTGTAGTGTTGCAAAAAACAGCAGCGGTGTATTCCGTTTGTTATTCCCCAAGGGTGGAATTTTACGCCTTTTCGTGGAACCACAGCTCGTAAAAAATGTTGGAAAAACCCATCATCCGCCCCCATCCATCCCTCATTCCTCATTCCCCGGAGCGAATATCACATTATCACAGCATCCTCGTTCGTTGGCGGCGCTGTTACACCTTTTTAGGATGAAGAATCGGCACGGACACTGGGTGTGCTGGATGTCGACGGGTAGAAAGGAAGGTTTAATGTGAAGAACACACACACACACACACTTTAAAATTTTCGTTTCGTCTTTTCTTTTTTTTCTTCATCTCACCCCCGCCAATGAACCCGCTCAAAATGATGCTATTATTGCATACTCGTAGAAGAGCAAGAAAAACGAAAACATGAAAACCTGTGTGCTTATGTATGTGCGCGTAGAGGCGAGAAACAAGGATGGAAACCGAGACTGCATGTATGTATGTATTGTCTGTTGCACTCTTACACAAATATAATATGTTGGCGCATCTTTTAGTATTTATTTGATATTTAAAAGGAAAAAAAATTGGCCACAGTTTCAACAAGTACAACACGTGTTGCAGAGTGGTCAAATGCGTCGGGTTCAAGTTCCGGTCCTTCGGGTTCGTGGGTTCGACTCCCACCGCGTGTACTTTTTTTTTATTTCGTGCACGGCACATTTTTTTTTCGTTTTTTTTTTCTTTGCTGCTAGTATTTTACACGTACATTTATTTACCGCTGTGGCCTGTGACTGTTGCTGTATACATCTTCACGCAAGTGAGGTGGACCTGGTAACCCGCGCGAGAGAGAAATGAAACTTTTTACCTTGCCGGTGCTGAACAGAACTGCGCTGAAGAGGTGACCTTTATATTGTGGGTGTAGAATGTCAAAATGGGTTAATGACGTGCGATGCCGTCGGTAGGTTACCAACACGTGTTGCAGAGTGGTCAAATGCGTCGGGTTCAAGTTCCGGTCCTTCGGGTTCGTGGGTTCGACTCCCACCGCGTGTACTTTTTTTTACAGATTTATACTCAGAGATGCGTTAACGTCCTTGTCTGTACAGGCTCACACATCATCAGTAATGTATCAGCAATGTATGGCGATGTACGAAAAAAACAATAGTACACAAAGGGCTGGACAAGGCCTACTACTCGTACGTCGCACTCCTCGTGGTGTTCTGTTGTTGAGAGCATTAATTATGCTGCAGAGAGGGGCGTAGAGATAGCGTGTCAACGCATGTAGTCTATGTGTGCATTTTGCTTTGAGAAAGCCGACCGTTGTGAGTGGACTCCACTCCCACCGCATGCTGCTGTTTCTGTGTGAATGTGCCGCCTGTATTACAGTAGTATGTGTTTCCTTCGCAATTTTCGTAGTGCGTGTATTTTTCTGCTTTATGGTTCAGTACGTTTGCACGAAAGACATTATCATGGTGTCCTATGTTTCGCAATGTATGCGCTCTGTCTCGTACTACTACGGTACAGCACTGCAGTTTGTCACCACAGGACTTTCCCTATCCCTAGGTAAAGCTAGGGAGTTGCATTGTAGTAGAGGCATGCACAGTAGTAGACACACACTGCATTGGAGGCAACACTCGTCGTAGACGCGGAATCCTATTGCAGGCAGCGAAAGTACATATCGTTACGTTTGAGATCATCAAGCAACAACCAACTGCTACTACATACAGCAAGCAGTGGCACCAGGCACGTGTACTCGTAGTACCAGGTACCTGATAGTAGATGAGAGGTGTGCAACATTCCATATTCAAAGAGTCAAAACGCCCACTCGAGAATACGATGTCCCATGGAGACACACGACTTACAAGCACCATATACACCTGGCTGACAGCTCGCCCACATGTGAAAAAATTATGTCTTCTATGAAGGCTTCTTGCATTTTTACTCGTCCATACAGGGCGATGAACAGATCAGATGGCATGGTGTCGGGTTGCCGCCTCCATGTGAACAAGTTAACTATAACCTCTGCATCGATCAATGTCAAAATGCTTGTGAATACAGAAAAGCAACTACACGACTACTAAAAATCGTCCATCGTGGGTATTTCCAATCAGAACGAGAACGCCGTGGACTGCGGACATCGTTAACGGCTCCGGAGTAGAATCATACGGATTGGTGAAAAACGATGTAAAATGTGGAGCTCTTTCTGATCGCATTCACTCTTTACGACCATGATGACCACCTACCAACAAAACTTAGTTGTCCAGAAAAGCGTTACCTGATTACTTAACTTACAAGGTACACGACCGACCGACGGCCCACGGCCACGTGAAAAGTCGGGCGCATTCACGAACTACTTATGAGCAGGCGCAATCCCGCTACTTTCGATTGGTTGCTTCTGCGCAGCAGTGTCCCCTGACGCAGCCACTAACGGTTTCCGACGCAGCACGAACAGCCGCTCGAAGCACTGAGGAAAAGGATCGAGCTCCAGAACGCTTGTGGCGTCCCACTCGGCGTCTAACCCGTCGAAGAATTCGTCGCTAGCGTTGGCGCCGCCTCTCCCCTCTCCCACGTAGACGAACGTGTCTCCCCGGAACTCCCGCAAACACCGCAGTGCCATATCTCCCGGCGCCGGATACACCAAGAGCAGGGCCTTGTCCCGGTGCTGGCGAAGGGCGCGCTCGTCCCCGGGAAGCACTTTCCCGACGGGAGCTACTTCGGGCGGAACGTCGCTGCCGCTAATGCCGCCGACCCATCTGTCGAAAGAGACTACCGTCGCCCCCGCCGTCGAGAGGGCGCGTTGCCAGTGGCCTCTGCCCGCCTCGATCTCGACCAGCGGAGACAGAGCCGCCACCGTCTGGATGGCCTCCTCCGTATACCGACAGTTGCCAAACTCTGCCTCGTACCGACGCCGGGCGTCCGGCGGGTCGGCCACGCCGAAGATGATCCGGTGGGTGGCAAGCTCGACCTCGTTGTTGAAGACCATCATTCGGGTGTCAAAATCCTCTCGGCTCACCTGGTGCCATGGCGGCGGTTCGGTTCGGTTCGGTTTGATATTGGCGCGGAAGGGGAGCGTCAGTTGGGAGACGGTACGTGAAAGTGGTTAACGAGTAAGTGACGGGTGCGTCGTCGTCTACACAACCGAGTCGGACGAGATAAACTAGCGCACTACAAAGAGGGACATGCAAACGTGTCATCGTATATATAGCGGCCCAAACCCAGGCGGTAGTTTCCTCGCTATTCCACGCTAAGGTTGTATCGGGTGGCACGTTTGAAAGCAGTAGGCAACTGCCGTGTTGCCACTTCACCAGCTGTTGTACTCGTCGAGCCTTGCACCTATTGTATTGTACCTGGTACGTACAGTACGCCAGGCTACAGTAGGAACCAGGCGCGTGCCTGATATTTTGCCATTCGCAATCAATGGTAAACAGGTTCTTCGAGATATTGAAAACACCTTGGCACAAAGGGTGCTGCTGTATATTGCTGCAGTTGTAGTTGGCGCTGCTGCAGTCAACCCGCCTCGTTGGCTTTGAACGAACTCGAGAGGCTTCGCATTCCAGTACACTGCTGTATGCCACACATCAGACATACCATACTCGTACTGCTGTACACTACGTGCCGATACGTACGTAGCACTTCAGGAGGATCTACCGTACCCGCATCACAATAATACCATTCGCATCAAGACCAGCAAGAAGAGGAAGGATCCAAGCGAGCGAGGTCATTTGTCAAGCATACAGCACCACGAGTACAGGCAGGTACTACTACAGTACCTGGCACCTGGCATACATTTCAACACAACAGCTACATACGTACCGATACAGTGGCAAACATATCTATGATATATATGTACGTGAGCCAACAAGAGGCCACGAGGAGGCAAAGTGACGTGCTCTCTACGTCAGGTCCAGCAGCTCACGCCCCAGCGATCTAAACGCAGACTCACCTTCCCCTCCCTCAGCCCAGCAACCAGCTCCTGCACAGGGCCGCGCATCTTCGCCAGGTAAGTCCGCATGTTGACTTCGGCCTGCGCCCTCTGCTTCTTAGCTCTCCGCGGAACCGTATTGTCAAAAGGCGAGGAGGATTTTTTCCGCCCACGCCACCCTCCTTCAGAAAACGGCCACCAACTCGCCTCCGCGGGCGACGATTCTGAGGAGGCAATCAAGGTCGCCGCCAAGAGGACGCACGCTCCTGGAGTGAGGATGGAGTCCCACACCCAACCGGTGCCGTTTGTGTCGGAGGAGTTCTTGGGTTTTGCTGTCAGCGAGGGTTGTTGCCATCGCTTGCTATTGATAGTAGTCGTCGTGGAGCCAGTGAGGCGATTGGCTTGCAAGACCTTCTGACCGCTGCTGCTGCTGCTGCTGCTGCTGTTGCTGCTCCATCGACGAAGTTGGTGCAGGGTTGCTCCACGGAAGAGCAAGCCTGATGCTCGAGTAGTAGGGAAGGCGGTCACGATGCTCATTATGCCTCTCTCTGAGCTGCGTAAACTGACGAGCTACACACTTTCTCGGTCGTACCTAGTTACTCACGGGCAGCTTTAGCAAACAGGCCTCGCTTATGATTGGCTTCAAGACCTTTCAGGGTACGTACTCCTTCCCGGCTTCGGCTCAATGCCCTGGCAAGCTGCCGTGGTAGTCCACAATGACCCCAGGTCCACAACAGGCTCAAAACATCCAAAGTGCAACCCCGCGAAGAATGCCAAGCTAAAATAAGGTGGAACTCCCGTCACATGAACATGAGCAGAGAAACGAGAGCTGTGAGCTGTACTTCCTCTCCTACGTCCGAGCAAGAGGTGTCGATAGGCACGACTATCACACAGCAGTATGCCTTCCTTCCAAGCGACGGCGCTTGCCGTGTCTTGTGCGGTGCTGGCAGCCTCGCCTAGCTCGCTAGTCTCGGGTTTTGTCGTAGCCCCTAGTTCCTCTTCCAGAGGCCTTGCTGGGGCTCGTGTGGTCGCGTCTGAGGGCGTGGCCAAGGCCGCTGTTGGGCGCAGGTCTCAGGCGCTGATGAGGTGAGAGGCAGTGCGGGTGGCAGTCGGTGCTGAATGAAGCGAGAGGTGGTGGGTTTGTGCCGTCTTGCTCGGCGAAGTTTGAGGTTACGTTACACATGATAACGGTGCATATACGTAGTGGTGCTCCCAAACGGGGAGCTGGGAGCTGGGATGACTCGGGAGGTGTGATACTGGTACAGCAGTCAGAGTGTGTTATTTCGTCTGCGGCGTCATTACACGAGATGTTGTTACATACATACTGGTACGCGAGATGCGAGATTGCCTATATTGATCTTGAGGAAGCTGCTGGACAGGAAAGCTTGCGGCAACTACAGCTGTGGGTAGAACGACTTCACTCAAGCAGTAGCGTGGGTATGATGCTACTTTTCGAATCTGGTGTGTTCAACACCGCAGAGTGCGTAACCTTGGCCAGACCGGAAGCTCTTGACACGCGGCTGAAGGGCTGGACTCTCGAGCCGGACTCGGGATGCCGGCGGTATGATAGGCAGTAGACCCCGCCAACCGCAACGTTGCTGAGGTGCTGGGGGCAACCGATTCATGTGGGTCGGCGCCTGAAGAGGGGATTGCCCGATGCAAAGCAGACCTAAACTCATCATCCGGTGTCGTTGACTCGGAGGAAGCCACAGGCAGGCGCCGTATTGCTCCTCTGCTTTACCACGGTACTTGGTATAGAACTGCGAGGACGCATGTACGAGTACTGCCATATGTCGATTGTACCGGTACGGGCGATTGGTGGGACAGCCCCGACGCCTTCGAGGACAGAGTGCTATTAAAACTGCAGCACTAGTGAACGGACCTTAGCCGAGAAAATAGCTAAAAAGCCGAATCGCAAAGCTACACAGCTTCAAACGTTGAGTATCAACCATCCAATCAGTCGAACTCACAGCTGACGTACTTATAATACGTTTTTTTTTACCGATAGACTACGACGCACGAAGTAAAGCCACCGCAGCTAAGCGCATCGCTCGGTTTCTTGCTGGCTTGGCAATGCGTGAACTGCTTCCCCTTGGAAGGCCACTAATGTACGTACTCGTAAATGTTTCACACGACGCCCACTTCCTTGCGGCTGTAATTTTTTTCCGGCAGCGACACGTTGCTCGACAAGGACAAAGAGGAGGTGACGGAGTACTTCAACAACAACGGCTTCGAGCGATGGAACAAGATCTACTCGGAGTCGGACGAGGTCAACGACGTGCAGCGGGATATCCGCACCGGGCACGGCCAGACCATCGACAAGGTCGGTTTGTCGATTTGCAACCCCCCGTATCATAACTTGTGCTACGTAGGTCATCTCGCGCTCGTGGACACGTGAAACTGTCGTCAGCTCGAGTGCGCTGGTGGATGGTGGAAAGCAAGCAGTGGAAAACAAACTGAGCTTTTCGGTCTGACGGCGCGGATCTCCTGCTTCACCCACAGCCCTTAAGGGACCCCTGTATTTTTGGCGACCACGTAAATTTAGCAACTCGCTTAATATCAGAATCTCTCGCAGTGCACCACACCTCTCGTGCAACCCCGTTTCGTAGAGCTGCGAGTCGGCAGGACTTCACGACTAATAATTATTTAAAAGTCGGTAGGTGCCATTAGCCAACTAACTGACTTTAGTCGGAAAAAGTCGGCTGGTGAAGCCAGCTGATGGCCAGCCGACTTGCCAACTTTACGCCAGGCGAGCGAAGCGAGCCAAATCAGCCCTAAGACAAATGCCGTATGCAATCCTTCCTACAAGTGTGGAAACCCAACCATAAGTCGGATAGTCGGCACCTCCGGGAAATGGCTTCACAATTAGTCCGACTGATAACTAGTTGGTGACTCGAGTCGTGCCGACTCACAGTTCCTGTCTCTCTTGGTCGCGACCGGTATGTTCGATCAGGTCTTGCGATGGGTGGAAGAGGACGGGAGCGGCAAGAGCTTCTTCTGCGACGCGGGCTGCGGAGGTGAGAGAACGATTCAACCATAGTCGTACCTTGGTCTTGGGGTCAAGTTGGCGTTTTTTTTCCCCCCCACGCCGAACCATGCTCCGTCTCGAAAGGGGTGCGTGGTCAATGTTCAAATGACTAAGGCAAACAACAAATGAGTACGCCCCCCCCCCCCCCGCCACGCCGAACCGCCTTAAGTTGTGCGTGCGCAGTGGCGGAAAATCAAGCTTTGTTTTGTCCCAGGGGTGTAGGGCTGAAGACACAGGCCGTCGAAGGACTCGTGGCTTTGTCGACGATGTTCTCGCGTTGTTTTCTACCGTTCCAGGTTCAGGCGCGGCGTGAGATGATATGTGCTTAACTCTCGCTAGGTTAACTCGCTGATGGATATGTGCAATCACGGTCACCTGTGTGCCATTGATGGTGGAAGGCATAGAAGAGAAGAAAAAACGTTTATGCTCGGACATTTTCGGTCGGGCAGCGCGCATCTCCGGCTTCGCCTAGCTGAAGAAAGGGACCCCCCTGTATGTTTTGGCAGCTGTGTGCATTAGCAACTCTTTTGCATCTGTATTTCGAGCTGACCGACATGCAGCCAACGTCTAAACCGGTACCGATGCTCCAGGTTATGAAAGGTCGGCGTAGGAGGAGCTATTTTTTGTTGTTGTTGACTGAACGCGCGCTGTCACCTTCTCCTCAAAATAGCGGAAGCTTTGTTCACCGCGCTTGCGCGCTATTATAACTGCTCTTGTCGTAGAAGAAGGACACCGTGCGGGCAAGGTGCTACTCTGGGTGGTCCAACTTCAAAGGGTTTTACCGATGGCCGTTCAAGGGCGAAGTTGTGGGCCTTTATAGTCAAGCATGGGCCAGGCAGACAACGTTTTTTTTTTGTCGAACCGGCAACGTTTACCCATTTTTTTTCTAATTGAACATTCGTGTTTTTTGTGGCTTGGTGGTTCCACGAGGCGATAGGTACCGCCCCCGCCTCCGTGCAGCCTTACGTAGTGCAACCACTCTCCTGTGATATTATCGCTGGTGTATGATATGAACGAAGCCGAGGGGCCAAACGCACAAACTCCTATCCTTTACTCATATCACGATGTATACCCCGTCTCTACGCTCACGTCACACATGTTACTATAACTTTTGACGCTCGTTGCGCCCATCTTTCGTCACCGACCTCCGTGGTTTTATGACGCGACCCCCCCCCCTCCCCCTGTCCCCTCCCTTTCAATGGAAACCTACTTTAGTGGGTTCCCTGACGATTCCGCTTGTGAAGCTTGGAGCAAAGGTGGCCTCGTCCGACATTTCGGCGGCCATGACCAAGGAATGCGAAGCAAGGGCGAAGGTGCGTCGGCCTGAAAAAGGGGGCGCATGTGATAGTATGCGTCGGTTCGCTTTCGCGCGTGACGTGGACCGAACTTTTGCGGGGTATAACACGAGATGATAGGGTAGTTATAGCCTGCCCTTTCGGAAACATTACACGCCTCGGACAGATCATCTACAGATAGATCATCTAGATAATCTAGATAATCTAGATGCGAACCAGGCGTTGTGAGATGTTGTGCGGGATCTGTGTAGTACAGATCCAACATAGGAACTATGTGCTACAGTAGATCATGCAGATTGTACGGCTCCCACCCGGCGATATGTGCTAGATCGTACAGATCATACAGATCATCTTCCCTGACAAAGATCTATACAGATGGTCAAGTGTTGATCTGTCAGATGGTCTGTGCGAGGTGTGGAACATTGCAAGCCACATCCTGGCACCGTTTTGTTTTTTCTCCCCGCTGTTGCGTTTTTTTTTCCAGCTGCGTCGCGTTTTTGATGTTGGCCTACGCACCGACTTAAGGACGAACGCGCGCGCCTGACAGAGATGGTGGTTTCGTCAGCACCTTTCTCCCCGCCTAATTGTGCTTTTTTATGGGCGTCGGGTGCGCTGTTGACAGTGCCACGTGTCGGAGCGCTCTTTTGGTATACCCCTAACTCGACGATTTCCCCTGCCGTGCACGCGTACTTGTACACGCCCAGTACTGGCCCCGAATCATCACGCCAATATGAATATTTGTTTTGTAGGCTTTTCGCTGACATCTGTTATATTCGTAGAATTAGCTCAAGGTTAGACGGCGTAGTGAAGGTGGTGCATCGAGGCTGTTAGCTCGTAAAACGATCATGTTACTGTGCTGAACGGCAAAGACGAATATTTTTACACTACTCGTACGTGTGATCGGCTTTCGCGAACAATGTTTTTTTTTTCCCGTTTTGGGAATAGCTCGAGAATAAATGGCGTAGACTATGTATGTAGGAGAGGTGGCGCATCGAAGAGAGGTGTTCTCGTGAATCGACCACGTTTCTGTGAACGCGCTTTTTGAGGGTTCTCGCTCGATGGCGTCTCGTGACTTTTATGCCTGAGCAGAGTGCATCTCGCGGTGGAAGGAAGACTCGGTCTGCGCGACAAGGCGTTTACTTTAAATCGTCTCCCGAAAGCACACGAATTACGAGCCCGACAACGATTATAAGCTCGATCCTCTGGTATATCTTTTATGATCCATTGCTTGAGAAAAACTGTCGCCGGACATCCTTGGCGCCCGCGTCGCCAACTCGTACATGGCGATAGTGGTACCCTCGAACGCTTCTAAGAGTTGATTTACTGAGTTCAAACCCCACCACTTGCATGTACTTGGTTTAGGTCTTCTAACCCTGTCCTCGTCGACTAAAAGGAGGCTTTGAAACGGCATCCTCTAGTGCTGGTATTTATTTCAAGTATCTTGTCCCCCAAAAGTGGGTGTAGATGAAAAAGGGATAGCGCCTCCTGAAAAATACGTTTACCCGGTATGATACGTTGTTAGTACTATTTCACCCCTCCCCATTTGTTCTACGTTTTGCATTGTTACCAAATAGAATAACCCCTTTGAAGTCTGACCGAACCAAATTCGTTAGGGGTTTGTCGGGCGGCTTAATCAGTTGTACCATCATCTATATGTTGCGCGCTCCTAACGATTGAAATTGTTTTTGTTTTTTGTTTTGTTTTGTTCTTCCTCTTGCAGGATGTTGCGCGCTGCTAACGATTTATTTTTGTTTTTGTTTTTGTCTTGTTTTGTTTTTTTCCTCTTGCAGGCCGAGCTAGGCAAGGACGCCAAGCGGATACAGTTCACGACGTCCGACCTGGAAAACCTCACGGGAAAGTATGACACCGTCCTCTGCATCGACGTCATGATCCACTACCCCACCGACAAGGTACTACTCTTAAGCAGTGGTGTTTTACGACCTGGCCCAGCTGCGACTAAACGGTTGATAGTCCACACTATAGCAACATTCCTAGAAGTTTCCTATAGGTTTTCCAGGTGGTCGGGAATAGGTTTGTCGAGAGGGGGGGGAGGGGAAACTCAGCTGTTGATATCGATTTTTTCCTACAAAATCATCTAGGGTTGAATCAAGTATCTCCCGACCATCTTGTCGAAGCTGGCCCAAAGTTCATTCAGCCCTTAAATACGAGTAGGGTAAAGGCGGCAGCGGCAGCGGACACGAAGTCTCGGGTGCAGCCGTGTGCGTAGGTCAGCCGTGGCGTTTCGCCTTTCTTCTTGATGGACGACCGCCCGACGGTTCGTGCGAGAGAGCGTGAACACAGCAGAAGAAAGGCGAAAAAAGACGAGCCCCCCAGTCGCTTTCGATTGTCCTGGGGCAGGTAGCGGCTTTTGTGCGTTATTTTTGCGGCATGGTTCTCGCGAGGTTCTGAAACCTCTGAAACCTTTGCTGTGGCAAAATATGGTGTGCTCGCTTTTCGTTTCGCGGCCGCACCCAAAAGGCCGCGTGCTGTGTCTGCGGAAGCGTGTGGTGGGGCTAGCGTAAGCGAGGGGTACCCGACCACGTGTTGTGGAGCTAGCGTACGCGAGTCATGTCCGGCGGCGAGCAAAGCAGCGCTTGTCGTTAATTATGTCGTCGTCGAGAGAGATGTTGCCCTACTTGAGAGTACCCTGCACCGCGCAATGCCCCCCGCCCGCCCGCCATCCACGACCACGGCCGTGTATGACATGAGTACACCCCCCCTGGTCATATGACTACGGCCGTGCACGACATGAGTACACCCCCCCCCCCCCCCCCCCCCCCCCCCCCCCCCCCCCGCCGCCCCCCCCCCCCCCGGGTACAACAGCCCCCCCCCCACCCCCCCCCCCGCCGCCCCCCCCCCCCCCGGGTACAACAGCCCCCCCCCCACCCCCCCCCCCGCCGCCCCCCCCCCCCCCGGGCCCGCCCCCCGGCCCCCCCCCCCCCCCCCCCCGCCACGAAGCAATGTCTGCCTGGTTGGTGAAAACCCGACATGCTCCGTCCCGACATTGTAGCGATGCGAGGGTCTATGGCCTTACGACTACGGCCATGCATGGCACGCGGCTAATGAGTACACCCCCCACGAGTGCGGTGCCGCGTGTCATGTGCAAGCAGGACACACAACGCGAAAAAATATACCGGTATTCTTCTTGTTACAGCTTTTTTTTTGTTTTGTTTTTTTGTTTCGTGTCGATTTTGTTTTGTAGCCGCCTTTGTGTCCTCGCCATCCTGGATTGGATTGACTCTTTAAGGGGGTTCACCAGGCCCGCTCTCGCTACTCGTAGTGCACCTCCCTCTGATCTCTATGTATATCTCTCTCTCTCTCTCCCTCTCTTGTGTGAGAGAGGGGCAAGAAGAGACGAGCTTGAAAAGTCGGTCGAGCTGTTTTTTTTTATGCGGCGGTTTGTTGCGTGTTTTTTTTGTTTTCGTCCCGACCCTGCCCCTACAGATGTCCGACATGGTGAGCCAGCTGTGCAGCCTGTCCAAGGGCCGAGTGATCCTGTCCTTCGCGCCCAACACGTGGTACTACTCGATCCTCAAGAAGGTGAGGGTTAATGAGGCGGGAGGGGGGGGGGGACGTCGAGAGTATGTTTTGACAAAAGCCGTATAAAGTTGGGCGTTTTGGGGGGCGATCTCAAGGTGTGTTGCGTTGTGATTTTGACGTATATGTATAGCGCAAAACGCACTCTATTTTGATTTGAGGTTCAGCCCAAGACCAGTTTACAGCGTTTCTTCATTTTAACAAGAGCCACGCAGACGCTATATAGGCGTTTGGGGACTGTTTCACGGTGTAGTACTTCATATTTACGGAGGACCATAGTAAATAGGACCACATTTTGTTACTACGGGGGGAGCCATAGTAAATAACACCTACGGTACACACAAAAACCTATATATTCACCAATTGTTACTAGAAATATTTGGTCCTATTTACTATGACCCCCCGTATTAGTAAAAATAAGGAAAATTTAGTTTTTTGTGTGTACCGTAGCTGACCGTAGATCCTATTTACCTTGGTCCCCCGTAGTCGTAAGCGTTGGTGATAACACTTAAATAAACTGCACCCAATTTCGGAGCCAAGATGCTTGGTATAAATTTGGACAATTTCGACCGTCGTCAAACGGGTGAATGCGCGTTCTTTTACACAACATTGATGTGAGCTTTCAGCAGGGACGATTTTTTTCCCGGCTCTCAATCTTGTGCAAGGGGTGCGTGTGTTTCGCCGTCCATTTGTGGCCCTGGCGTGTATCTCCTCTTGCAGGCGTTTGATCGTCTCTTGTAACGCGGCGGGCCGACATGTCGTCCACTACCAATCCTGCGCCGCGCCTTTGATCCCCTCGGGATCAGGACGGGTTAACACGCTCACGCGCCGGAGGTAACAATCAGCCCGTTCTGATGTTGCAATGGGAGCGACGGGTTAAAATGACACACGGCACGTATTAATATGTGGAAGTGTGATGATTTTTACCTATCCGACGGAAGATATATATATATATATATATATTTCAAGTCTCGAACTTAAGAGAAGCGCTTGCTTGCCTGACCTCGGCGCCGCTCTCGCGTTTTAACGCTGCCCTTCAGATCGGCGAGCTGTTCCCCGGCCCTTCAAAGACCACGCGGGCGTACCTCCACACGGAGGAGGCCGTGAGGAAGGCCCTGGGAGACGCGGGGTTCGCCGTGAAGAGGACGGAGATGACCTCCACCAACTTTTACTTCTCCCGCATGCTCGAGGCCGTGCGCGAGTAAGCGACGATGCGTTGTTTAATGGGGTTGGACGGAGCGCTGTGCGTGCGCGGGCAAGCGAGTGACGCATGTGATTAGACGGAGCACGGGGGGGGGGGGGGGGGGGGGGGGGGCGGGGGGGGGGGGGGGGGGGAGCAGAGGGGGCAGACGAGTAGTGGGGGTGCTGCCACGGCCCCGCCGGCACCGCACTTGCGCGTCCTCCCCGTGTGCATTTTTGGACCACCACTCCCCCTTCGTGGCGGCCGAACGCTTGCGCTCGGGGCTGCGTTTTTTAGGCTTTTAGTAGTCGTAGGGAGGGGCAGGGGGCGCGCGGGGGAGGGGGAAATCGAGGGTGGAGACAGAAGCCAAGGCTGGTGGTGTGTCGGGTGCCACATTTTTTGTAAGGCAAGGCTGAGACATTGACCCTGTCACCCATTTAGGGTTTTTGTTTAATTTTGAGTCGCATTTTCAACAGGGAGAAAGCGGGTGGCTTCGGAGTCAACTCACAGCGGTGGGGGGGGGGGGGCGGGGGGGGGAGATGCCTCTCTCTCGCCCACGCACTGGGTAAGGGTACGATTGTCCCCTTGAACTGTTCCCCCGTTTCCTTTTTTTTATTTATTTACCGCGGCGTGGTGGGAGACAAAGGGCCGCAAGTCGTTGCGGATAATAAGAGTGTCGAGTTTGCAGAGTTTGCGCTAACCCTGGAAAACTGTTCTTGCTTATTCGGCGACTTCGTTGTTTTTTTTTCTCTTTTACCGTGCAAATTATATCCCCCACTGAGTCCAAGATGTTTTCCCGAAAAATCGTGGGTGTAGTTCTTGAGGGCGACAGATTCGCGTCAATGTTTTGGGCTTGATGAACAAAAAAATGGCCAGGTTGTCTGAATGTGTTTCTGGGTGGTTCGCTGCCCATCCACAGAGGTGGTGGTGGGCGGCCCGTTGTTATGCTTGCACGATGATGGGAGAACGAGGCTCCGCAGCGCCACAAAGTACTGTAGTAACAGCAGTGGTAATAATTATGTATTCTCCCGTGCGACCGGGCAACCTCACAGCGTGCCGCGCGCAAGCAAGCACGCATGCACGCACAGTAGCCTTTACCGCACCACTGAATTATTATCTAGGATAAAGTATGGAAATCGGGGAATATTTTATACCTTCTAGTGTGGTCGACCAATTTTTCAAAAAAAAAAAAACGCCTGGTTTTTTCGAGACAAAGCTCATAAGGGTCGGGGCGGGGACGGGGTTGGGGTTAGGGTTAGGGTCTAAAGTAGTGTTTTAGGCGTTTTCCTAAATTTTCGGTATCATAACACTGGAACCACACGCGGGCCACAACCAAGTCCCCGATTTCTATACTGTATCCTATATAATAATTCAGAATTGCGGTAAAAGCGACTCTGCACGCACGAACAAACGAACGCATGGACACACCCCACCTACCCTCCTTCTTTTCGCCAGAAAAGAAAACTTTTACAACAGCAGCCACGAACGATGCCAGCGAGGAGCATCCGGGAGTTACTCGCCCTATTTTATCTCCAAATGAGCGGGTGCAACACGCAGCAGAGGGCGGTGAATTTGCTCTCAGATAACAGCGCGGGCGCAAGCAAAAGGCGCTATTTTATGTCCAACGTAAAAGAGCTTTTCCAGGCTCGATCGAGTAGACCCTTGTAGACTACTCTAGAGGCACAAAACCGCAGATGACAGTTGTTGCGGCATGCTTTTTAGTGTTGTCCGTGATAATGTTTTAGCGTCCCTACATTATCGAGCCTCTGGGGCGTGATAGGTCTTACGCAGTTAGGCGAGGTAAACAACACTCATGATAAAGGTTGGAAGGACTCTCGTGTTGGATTATATCGAGGAGGAGAAGTGAGTTCTCCTGGGACGTCGGGGGTCGGTCACAATGACAGTTACATCCTGGACAGAAACCTCCCCCGGAATAAACATGCCTTCTACCATGATACGTATCCCACGTACTCCGCCGCACATGGCTGTGCGATACTCCCAGGTCACAGCTGTACTCCGAGCATACTCAACACTACAGGTGAACGGGCTTCGCCCGGAGAGGTGGCACGCACGCAACGCCGTGCCACAGCCCAATTCCTGATTGTTGAGTAAACGGTCGCGCTCGCTGTCACCAAGAAGCTTATCCTTGCGGGGCCACGTGTCGCAATCGAGTGCGTCTTGCGCGAATGCCAGAGGCAAACCCTCAGATGCCAATCCAATCAACCTGGGGTCTCTAAAACATAGATATGTAAAACACGGTGTTTTGTGTTAAAATAGTTTATTTTCCGCCGCATGCAGAGCTTCACCCTACACCCCACTTCGGTTTAAAAAAAAAAGGCGGTGTTGTAGCGAAAAATCGACACACCATCTACCACGCATTCCGTGTCAGCGCAGCGCATCGTGCCTCTACTAATAGTCTACATCCATCGTCACCAACGGCAACTCTTTAAGCCGCGAAGATAAGCGATGACACGCGTTGAAAAAAGGCGTTGAAAGGGCTGCATCAGAAGAAGTCGCTATCGCAATGAAGTCGAAAACGACGCCTCAAAAGTACACAGCGAGCGGGATGAGTACCGGTACCCAAACGGCGATCGGCTTGTTCTTCATCCTGCGCGTCACATACTCTGCTCGCGCTCTCGTCCCAGTCGGTTGATCCGACTGATGTCGGGGCGAAGCTTCACGAGCTTTGTCCCCACGTTCATCATGCAGTACGGGGACAGCGGGTTGTTGGCGTAGTAGTTTTGGTGCACCTATCAAAAACAAAATCAGCACCAGCGCGAAAAAAGAAAGAAAAAATAACAGGAGTAACGTGAGAGAATCAAGGCAAGCGCGGAACGGGCCAGAGAGAAAGTGGTTCCCTCTCCAGCATACCTTACACCGACACGTTGTTCACGAGGCAGACAGAGGGGAGGAAAAAAAACGCGAACATATACAGCAAAAATTGCAGCTGTTCTATACCTACAGCGCTGTACGGCGGTGGATCGCTTCCACCGTATTATTCGCGTAGTTGGTCAAAACTCCTAGCGTGTGTGTGCATTGCCTCTTCAAGAATGGGGTCAAGAAACTCGCCATCTACCATAACTCTTGATGCGTGCTACGATAGAGACAGCACTTTTTGGCTGAAATTATTTCTGAATGATCTAGCTGCTTAGGGCCCGTTTTAACGAAGAAGAAAAAAAAACAATTTGGAAAAAAATATGTTCAAATCCGCTTTTCATTGGTCAACACACGCACCAGCACCAAAGATTAGGATCTTGGGGCATAAAATTTGATGCTGGTGCGTGTGTTGACCAATGAAAAGCGTATTTGAATTTTATTTTTTCCGAATTGAATTTATTTTGTACTCGTTAAGATGGGCCCTTCACCCTAAATCGGCGAAATGTCATTTTTTTGTTGCAATATCGTTCCTTGTATGCCTCGCCCATGGGATTTGTGTATCGGATAGCACTTTCACTTTCCTCCCTTAATGATCACTTCGGGGTGAGGTATAGAGCTCTTCAAGTAACCACCCTTCCAAGGCAAAAACACACGGTGCACCTCTATCGTAGCACGCGTCTCTTTCCTACACATATAGCGCTGACGCTCATGTACTCGCAGGTGCGACGAAATTTCTGTTGAACTTTCGAAAAATCCGAGACACGCGGTACGACGAGCGAGAGCCTTTCGAAAACTTATTTGCTCTGCAGGTCGTATATGTACACCCTGCGTGAGGGCATATAAAACCCGTAGTAAGTACGCGCGATCGAAGTATCACACTCAGCTAGCAAATATGGCTTTCGACGAAATCCTCGATCTCACAGCTGTTATTTTTTCGTTTTTTTTAAATACATTACGGGTTCGACCTCGACAGGGAAAAAAATGCTCGGATGAATATACCCCTTTCAACCCCAGCGTTACCAGTACAACAACAACAACAACAACAACATACCCCAGAGCAAGCCTCCATGGGAGTAGCTAGCATGTGTATCCCTGCGACTCTACAGATGATGGCGTCAGCTTCTGCCGGACGCAAACAGCTGCACTTCTCTTAGTCTCCTCGTGCAAAAAAACGCTAGCTAGAAGGAGCAGCATCTCCGAGATGACCGACCCGGGTGTGTAAATGAAGGGCGAAAATCAAATCACCTTTTCTGCTTCCCAGAACACGGGTAGCAAGTCGATCGTCGTGGTGATATCAACGACGTTCTCTCCTTCCTTCTTTCCCGTGACGGCCCCTACCACCTTCCCCAGTATGGCCTCCTTGTTGACCTTCGCCTGCCATGCGAACGCGGCGGCGGTGGCAATACAGTGGGGGTATACCCCGATTTAAGAGCACCACCCCCGTGACAAGCCGAAACAAATACATAGCTCTTAACTGCATACCAGGTACTACAATTGACGCATGCTACGATAGAGGTGCGCCATGTTTTTTTCTGAGCTCCTCACTTAAGGAGCGTCATACCTCGCCGAAAAAAAAAGGATTTTGGAGGAAAAAATAAAAGCGCTGCCGGATGAGAAATATCATGACCGAAGTATACTCTGAAACATCATTCGTCACAAGAAATGAAAAAAAACGACGAATTTGGGTTAAGGAGCCCGATTCGTTCAGAAAACCATTCAGCCAAAAAGTGCTCGTACCTCTACCGTATGTAGCACGCGTCAATTATCTGTTAGACGCGTGCTACAATGGAGGTGCACCATGTTTTTTTTTCAAGATGGTGGTCACTTGGGGAGGCTCAATACCTTTTTTACCCAAACTCTGGTTTTGGAGGAAAACCTGAAAGTGCTACGAATCGACGAACTACAGTATCTACCCCATGGTCCCAAGTATAAAAATGAAAATATTTTTTTCAACCAAGAATGAGAGTCCGACGATTTTGTGTTAAGAAGCCTTTAATAGGCCCCATTCGGAAAACGTTTCAGCCAAAAAAAGGTATACCTTATACCTCTATCGTAGCACGCGTCTGTAGTGGGTAGTATATATATAGCTTTTAGTATAGGCGGGACATGCCGATTTGACCGCTCTTATGTCCCGAACTCTCTTATCTTGGGTGCTCTCTTTTAGTATAGGCGGGACATGCCGATTTGACCGCTCTTATGTCCCGAACTCTCTTATCTTGGATAGTCAGAGCAGCGACGGCAGAAACGCGCGGAGCACCAGAGACGGTTCGAAGGTGAGCGATGCTCACGGAAAAACAGAGGCAATCATGGCCTGGTTAGGGCTACGTGTAAATGCCCCCGGGGCTATATAGCCATGTAAAGGACGGGCGCTAGAGAGAAACACATTACCAACATATATATACCGGGTAAATTCGTTCGATCGAGCAATTCCAGCACTGGCAGTCACGTGAGACACAGCCCCTTTAGCCAGCGGTGACGAGGTTTTTGTTTGAACGAATATCCCGCCCCCCCCCCCCCCCTTCTCTCATGTCGGTTTTATCTGGGAAAGTTAGCCTTGGGGAGTCACCCGCCTAGTTTTTTTTTTAATATTTCCGCCCCCCACAGCACTTGTATTTTCCCGTTTTGTCGTCGCTGTGAGGAACCTGTGGGCTGCTATTTTTATCTGCCGATCATCTGTCACGATAACATCCATCAGGTGGGAAACATGGCCATCCCTCGGCAGGTATTACAGCGGTGTGTTCGAGGTATGACGGTGTGGGGGGGGAGAAACGGCTCTCTTCCCCCTCTTTCTCTCTCGGCAAAACCGAATAGACACGAAAAGGGGACATCATGCACACAACTGTTATCATCTCGGTACTTCGAGGCATCAGAGCAGGGGGGGGGGGGGGGGGGGGGGGGGTGTACTCATGTCGTGCACGGCCGTAGTCGTATGACCATAGACCCTCGCAGAGCAGGGGGGGGGGGGCATCGCACGCTCCTATATACCGACAGGCTTCATAGCTCCGTCGCTCTTACGAACGCATGTTGATCCTTCATGCAGTCAAAAACAAAACAAAAACAAACCAGCAAGAGAGGCACACCCATCGAGTACAACCGCAGTAGTAGAATGCCGGTATATAGGCGGGAACGATTTTTTCTCGCAACGGGCTACCCGGTATGTCGGGGGGGGGAAAGGGTCGCGTGGAAAAACCGTACCGTACCTGCCTCGCCTCCTTCGACGCGCGCGCGGTCTCAAGCTGCTCCTCATCTTCGCACAAGATGATGCTCCGATACTCCGTGCCCATGTCGAGCCCTTGCCGGTTACCCTGCGAGAAAAGGAGGAACGAGGGCGCGCGGGCCGGCATATCCACAACTTTGAAACGGCTGTATGTCGGTGTTTCCGCCGGACGCACAAACAGCCAAAAGGATATTCGGAACATTTCAACTTCAATATACCTGGTAGGTGCTGTAGTGCTCTCACTCTAAACAAGAACAACAGGAGCACCGAACTCATTTGTTTTATGCCTCTCAATATACATAGCACTCCCTTTACTTGGCGCTTTGTTCAAATACCTCAAAGCAGGACGTTCTGCCGGACATGAAAAAAAAAAAAAAAACCATCTCCTCGTCCGGCCTTAAGACAAGAGGCGGAGGCAAACACAACGCGGGGGCAGGCATCCAGAGAAAACCCCAGCGAGTCCCTCAAAACTACACATCCGCTTCCGACTACGCTTCCCAAAAAGCGGCTCGAAGCCAGTCTATCTAGAAGCCCACTTGGCGAGCATTGCGTGCATACCAACCCCGCAGGCAGCTTCCGAACTTTCAGACGCCCGTACCAAACACCCCGGACCCGGAAAAGGGTAACGACAGAGTGAGCCGACCTACGGCAAGGGGGTTGATTTTTTTAGCCTCCAAATATTTATCACTGACCGAGCTTCTCGACTCTCAAAACTACACAATACCTTTGGAATCCGATGTTGCCTATTTTACTATAACCATCCACACCTCGGACAGATCATCTGACAGATCAACACTTTATGATCTAGATCTTTCAGGGAAGATATACCTCTGATCTGTATGATCTGTATGATCTGTATGATCTAGCTCATGTGGCAGGGTGGGAGTCGTATATACATATGTACAACCTGCATGATCTACAGTAGGACATGTCTCCTGGGTGAGACCTGTACGATACAGACCCTGCACAGCACCTCAGAATGGCGGGTTAGGATCTAGACGATCTAGATGGTCTATATGTAGATGATCTGTATGATCTGTATGATCTGTAGATGATATATCTGTAGATGATATATCTGTAGATGATCTATCTGTAGATGATCTATCTGTAGATCATCTATCTGTAGATGATCTATCTGTAGATGATCTATCTGTAGATGGTCTATCTGTAGATCATCTATCTGCAGATAGATCTGTCCGCCGTGTGTGTGGGAATATTCGACGCATTCCTAGCCCATCGGGTTTCATATCGGGCCGAGCTTTCACATTTCTCAAAAGTCGGTTGCTAGGTGACTTTACTTACTAATAATATAGAGCTCACGTTAGGAGGAACACCAGGAGAAAAAAAACTCCTATCATATCATACCCTTACAGCAGTATATATAGCACGCGTCGAGCGGGCACCTGCGTGGGGTTGTGGCTTTTCCAAAAGACGTCGAGAAGTTCGTCGTAGGTCACGACCGACGGGTCGTACTCCAGCAAGACCACCTCCGCGTGTCCCGATCGCCCCGAACAAACGTCCTGGCGGGGCAAGGGCAAACGGAAATAAAAAAAAGCAAGCCAATGCAAGGAAACAAAGACAAACACGACGCATGCACGCATGCATGCATGCATGCATGGGACGGCCAAAAAAAGGGGAATTAGACCACGCTCGGCGTTAGGGTGCCGACTACGTACGGTAGCACAGCAGCGCGCTCTGTAATACGTCTGGGGCCGAACTGTTCGCTGAGACGTTGAAAACCATCGAGCGCGAGCGGCACTGCTGCTGTATACAACGGTAAGGCGCGGGTATGAGTGCGATGATGCCCTCAAGCACAGGACAACGCACGCCGTATCGATGGTTTTCCGTTGGGAAATATGCCCCCACGAGCGTCTTAGACTTCCTAGCGGGCAGCGACTGCCTGCGGCGCGAAACGACCGGTGGACGGGGGCAGCAGCTCGTGGCGCAAGCCAACTACTCGCAGTGCAAGTAGTCCGAGGGCTGCTGCTGGAAAACGCCGATAGCACATCGCGCGGGAGGTGCGTTGTAGCGCGAGTCACCACAACTTCGACGCAAGCCGACGAGCGTAGTAAGTGCTGGACCCGACGCCGGCAAAAAAAAAACGCTCAGAGCAGGCATCGGGGTAGGTCTCGCGCGGGCACTCTGCTGTCTGTGATCCCCGGGTTTGCGCAATGAAAGGGCTTCACAGGGCGAATAAACAAAGGAGGACGCTTACAATGTGGTAACTACGGGACATTGGCAGAACTGGTATACTACAGCAGCAGGTACGAGCGCTTTGCCGAAAACGAAGACATTGCTTGTGACCAAACCATCCACAAGACACGCGAACTTCAGTTTGCACGTGTTGTACGTGCAAAACATGAATACTCGTAAGGTGAGGGGGGCGACTCCACATGTATATTATACGAGTACACGCACCCTGTAGGTCGGGTTCTCCAGCGTACCGCCCGCATAGCCCGAGACTACCTTCCTGACTCCTTTTAGCTCCTTGTACACGGCTTCGATGCACCTTCGTGTGAATCAAGTGGAGCAACAACAACAACAACAACAACAACAAAAATAAACGGGAATCAGAAGGAGAAGCTGGCGCAAAACGCCCAGCGCGATCGAAAAAACCGGCGTTCCTTTCAGCACTCGCCAGGAAATCGCTGGCGGGGCTCATGTTGTCGTAGAGCTCACAATCCTGCGCCGCAAGCGCTTGATCCAGGAACCGTCATGCGTATATATGATAAAGGGGTCCCACGAGTACAGTATTATATACTTATGATATGTAGGCTATGTGTAGTGCATCACATGTATCCCCACTCTTGTAATCTTGTCCGTGTTCATGTTTATGTAGACTACTGCTGTAGACTACGTACAGTTCTACCGGGACGTGTGCTCAAAGTTGGTAAGTTGGTGTGTTCACATGTTTTGGATTTCGAAAGGTATCAATCACCGAATAGGTTATGCGCGTATCATACCTGCAGCAGTCATCGCTTTTTACGACAGCACCCTCCTCTAGCCGGGGGGGGCGGGCACGCACGCACGCACGCTTCTGAACATCGGCAGACCCTTATCAGCACGAAAACAAGTGCTGGTACATATATAGCTTTATTACACACTGAACCTGGTTCGTACCTCTGGTACGTGGGTATGTACATACCAGGTACGAGTACAACAGAAGTACGAGTACGTAGCAGTACGAGCCTTGCGTAGAAAAGCGTCACACGTAAAAAAAGCGGAAGCACATGAAGAAAATGCAAATACGCAATTTCGATTCAGCAGTCATCGATACCACCACCTCCAAAGCCTTGCTCGCACGCGCTACCATCTACACACGGATGTGCGACTCACCAAAAGCAGCCTCCACCGAACACGGCCTTCTTCTCCGTGGACACCTCGCCTGCCATCCTTGGCCGGTGTGACACCACTCTCGCTCTCCGGTTTGGCTGTGCTGGTAATCGCGCCGCATTTTTAGGGTTGTTGTGGGAAGTCAAGCTTCCCGTGCTCCCAAGCGGGGACACGAATGCGAAGGCCCCGGCAGGAGAGAAGAGAGAAAATATGGCAGCCATGGCCGGAACAAATCTGGCCATTGTGGTTTAGGTTCGCCTGATCGCGTGATGTGATCAGGAGGCCGCAGCAACGCAACAAGCGCAAGCACAATCGTACACATGTTGTTTTCGGTTCAGAGCGAAACGCCTTCCCAAAAATACTGAAAACCGCGCCGCAGACCCGGTGTGCGCGCGATCTTTGCGATCTTTGATCGTTTATCTTTTGTTTCTCGATCTAAATAGATCTACCCTTGAGGCAAAGATGCACACTTCTCGCTGCTCCTATGCTTCGTCCCGCCGCCGTGAATGGTGACGGTGTGGTAGTAGTATGTTGCCTGGCATGAGCAAATGGACGACGATTCCAGTTTGGAACGAGAGTTAGAACGGCTGCTGGAGGACGAATTATTGGTGTCGACACCTCGGCAAAGGCTGGAGGACGCGAGGGCCATGGCCGACGGTGTGGTACTCGACTGCTGTGACGACGGGTCGCTAGACCGCTGCTCCGAGGAGGAAGGAGAGCCAGTTGCCCATGGTGGTATGGGTGGCGTTCATAGAGATGCAGAAACAGAGGAGAAGGATCAAGAGACATCGACGCATCTTTTGCAGGTATCACACGCAGTATCATACATAACCCTCAAAGCGCTATACCTGGTATACGAAGTATACGTACGTACTAGGGAATAAGAGGCCCCCCCTCCCCCACGGCGGTATATTCGTATAGGGCCACAAGTGTGAGCGGCTCGTATTAAAAATAGTAGCTCTATAGGAAGGACACTAAGTATTTATTTCCGTTGTTTTATTATTTCGGGTGCTTATGAGTGATGAACGTCGAAGCTCATGCTACACATTGTCGGATGTCAAGATACTATTAATAATGATTATTTGTGTGCAAAAATATCGAAGGATTGCTTGGCTTGTTTCTGTCTCAAGGCAGGATAATCATCATAATGCAGCAGTTGCGAACAAGGAAATTATATGGAGAGGGGGTTGTCGTTCGATGCTTCCTCGGAAGTCAACGGGGAGGAGGTTGAAGGTGTAAGGCTAATGGAACACGGAGGTGGACACCTAGTTTTCGTAGTATTCGGCGGTTGCAAATCACCGTTTTGGGTGTGGACTTATTGGGTATTGGGGCCTGGGTGAATGAAGTATGTGAGATTTCATCATGTTGGCACAGCAGCAGTATTTTTCACTAACGCCACACGTTGTCGAGTGACAAATGAAATACGATAATATACCATGTACTTCGAAGTACAATATACCTACCAGTAAGTCCCAAATTGAAATAGGAAAGACGAACAGTTGTGACATACCCATAGATCTCCTTCTCCCCCATTGCTCGTGCTTGCATGGTTTTGATGAGTCACTTAGTGTTCTGTACGTGAATCGTCATACAACGCAGCAACCCCGTGATCGCGCGCATGCAAGAGAAAAATAAGAAAAAAGTAAACTGATAACAGAGTGGAAAACAGGGGAAGAAATAGTATTACAATACGTAGCAAGAACACAACTGAAGATAAAAGAGCTGCCACAATAATCTGTCTATTATATATAGTTCGTCTGATGCCCAAAAAACAATACTTTAATCAAGTGATCTTTGATGCCCACTTTATCATAGCTACTTAGAGTGGAGCAAATGCAAACAAACATTTTTTTTTTTTTGTCCCACACACGTTCAAAACGCACGCTTATCCCTACGCCGGCATGCCCGGCACCGTCTTCTTACGTCGCAGGCTGGGATACTGTACTCGTAGTACAACTCGTACGTGCGCCGTGCCTGTCGTCGTGGCCACAGCGATTCGCGGCTGCTCTGCGTACGGGTATTGCAGCAGTGCGGTTGCTGCTTTTAACCTTTGCTGAGATTGTATCGTTCATCCTCGTTCTGATCGTACTCGTATCGTATGATACGTACGTGGCCTTCTGTCACCGTACGCGACGAAAGCACCACTGCTTTAGAAACGGACGGGGTCTCTGAAGGCCCCTAGATAACGCCCCCTCCTCCTACCTCTGCTCGTGTTCAAAGCCGTCCCGAGTTCGCGAAGCTTGGTCATGTCGCATGGCCTACTTACCAGGTACCACGGGTGGTCCTCGGGAAAACAAGCATACGTATTCCACCCCATACCAGGTACCAGGTACGAGCAGGTACCAGAGATCACCAACAACCATCCTCAAGTCAAGCACCGCCACCATTACCACACCACTAGCTGAGCACCAGCACCAGCAGAAACGTGTCGCTGGTGGTGGTGGTGGTGGTGGTGGTGGTGGTGGTGGTGGTGGTGGTGGTGGTGGTGGTGGTGGCTGTGGTGGCTTGTTTTGGTTTCTAAAACAAATCTCGATCACTCTGCGATGGCGAGAAATAGACGATTTTTGTGAATGCGGCGCAATAAGGTGATACCAGGATACCAGGTATCATACCAGGCTAGACGGTGCCGCGAGACACCATATAGTAGCTCTTCAACACCAACAACCATCCTCAAGTCAAGCACCGCCACCATTACCACACCACTAGCTGAGCACCAGCACCAGCAGAAACGTGTCGCTGGTGGTGGTGGTGGTGGTGGTGGCTGGGTTTGCTTGTTTTGGTTTCTAAAACAAACCTCGATCACTCTGCGATGGCAAGCAATAGACGATTTTTGTGAATGCGGCGCAATAAGGTGATACCAGGATACCAGGTATCATACCAGGCTCGTAGACGGTGCCGCGAGACACCATATAGTAGCTCTTCAACGACACACCACGTTCAGAGCCATGCCCAGGTGACATGCTCACGTGACATCCTTGCGAGCCTGCATCATGCTGTAATCATGCTGTCTGTGCACGCACGTATATCTATCTATTATATATAGTTCGTCTGATGCCCAAAAAACAATACTTTAATCAAGTGATCTTTGATGCCCACTTTATCATAGCAACTTAGAGTTGAGCAAATAAATGCAAACAAAAAAAACTTTTTTTTTGTCCCACACACGTTCAAAACGCACGCTTATCCCTACGCCGGCATGCCTGGCACCGTCTTCTTACGTCGCAGGCTGGGATACTGTAGTACAACTCGTACGTGCGCCGTGCCTGTCGTCGTGGCCACAGCGATTCGCGGCTGCTCTGCGTACGGGTATTGCAGCAGTGCGGTTGCTGCTTTTAACCTTTGCTGAGATTGTATCGTTCATCCTCGTTCTGATCGTACTCGTATCGTATGATACGTACGTGGCCTTCTGTCACCGTACGCGACGAAAGCACCACTGCTTTAGAAACGGACGGGGTCTCTGAAGGCCCCTAGATAACGCCCCCTCCTCCTACCTCTGCTCGTGTTCAAAGCCGTCCCGAGTTCGCGAAGCTTGGTCATGTCGCATGGCCTACTTACCAGGTACCACGGGTGGTCCTCGGGAAAACAAGCATACGTATTCCACCCCATACCAGGTACCAGGTACGAGCAGGTACCAGAGATCACCAACAACCATCCTCAAGTCAAGCACCGCCACCATTACCACACCACTAGCTGAGCACCAGCACCAGCAGAAACGTGTCGCTGGTGGTGGTGGTGGTGGTGGTGGCTGGGTTTGCTTGTTTTGGTTTCTAAAACAAACCTCGATCACTCTGCGATGGCAAGAAATAGACGATTTTTGTGAATGCGGCGCAATAAGGTGATACCAGGATACCAGGTATCATACCAGGCTCGTAGACGGTGCCGCGAGACACCATATAGTAGCTCTTCAACGACACACCACGTTCAGAGCCATGCCCAGGTGACATGCTCACGTGACATCCTTGCGAGCCTGCATCATGCTGTAATCATGCTGTCTGTGCACGCACGTATATACGTATATACATAACCCTAACTTAGTATTGTTGCGCATGTCTTCAAAAAGGTATGCGTATATGTTTCCAATCTGTCTTGTCCGTTCACGGAAGAGCAACGTACCGCCTTGCGGTTTTTCGTTTAGCGCAATCCTCTGCTGTGCGGTGCTGTGCGACTTTTTCTCTTGAATTTTATTTCATTGTACGTACGTACAATGTGCCTGCTGTATGACGTACATACAATGTGCCTGCTGTATATACGTAAGCAGAGTATGCAGTATTTGTGCCCTGTTATAGTTTTCACGAAAAACTCGGTATGCATGCATGCACGAGTCAAATGATCTCGATCATCAGCACAGCCACAGTCTCGCGAGGGATTTTGCAAGGCCCTTTCGCTATGACCGCAAGACAACCGACAACAACAAACAACGAGCTCTCAGGAACAGCCAGCCCCCCCCCTGTCCCCCCTGGCCACATCTATTTCAAATATGTTTTCCATCAAACAACCCGCATTGATTCGGAGTCAATCCCCTTCGTTTCTATTTCCTCAACCATTTGTACTCCTATTAAGAATCTTCCCCAGATGCTCCGAGTATACTCGATACTCCGAGTATCGAGTATTTTTCGTACTCCGAGTACTGAGAGTATTAGAGTACTGGTGGCCTAAATACTCGGAGTACTTGGAGTATGAACAGTACTGAAGGCCCAAATACTCCGAGTACTGGGAGTATGAGCAGTACTTATACTCGAGTATACAACAAGCAGTACTCGGAGTAAAAACATCTACTACGTAAATTACTCGGAGTACTCCGAGTATCGAGAGTATTGGACACCGAAATACTGCGAGTGCACAAAGTACTGTACCTGAAGTATCTTTTCTCGAAAATACTCTAATATTACTCCGAGGTAATGAGAGTATCTGTGAATTGTGAAATGCTATAAACGCCAGTCACATGCTCCCAGAACCTGGGGGGAATGACGGCCGAGTCTTTCAAATGATGCAAAGATGCTCTTAACGTACTTCACACTCCGAGTATACTCCGAGTATCGAGTACATTTCGTACTCCGAGTACATAGAGTATTAGAGTACTGGCGGCCTGAATACTCGGAGTACTTGGAGTATGAGCAGTACTGAAGCCCCAAATACTCGGAGTACAAGGAATGAGTATGCGCAGTCTCGGACCCCGAAATACTCGGAGTACAAGCAGTATCGAGAGTGTTCATACCGAAAATACTCCGAGTACGAGCAGAGTATCCCGGAGTATTGAACCCCGAAATACTCCGAGTACACGAAGTACCTGAAGTATGCTTTCTCCAATACTCCTTACTTTACTTCAAGGTACTCGGAGCATCTGTGGAATCTTCGTCGTCAATTTGTTTCCAATTTTATTCCTATTATATTTATTTGAGCCTCTATCATCTTTACTACTTGCTTCAATGGCCCTACCGCCGTGGGGGCGGGAGGGCCTCTTATTCCCTAGTAAGGTATACTACGCAGAAGAAGAGGAGAAGGCAAGGAACAATAACAAACATTCAAACACAAGACTGTCAATCTAACAGCTCTAGCACAAAGCGTGTACCAGGTAGGGACAAATCCCACAGATTTTGTGCATACCGTCATGTACAACAAGTACGCACAGGCGTACGCTGGCCTAATAGTTGTAATACTGTTATACAATACAATACTCCTACGTACTCTTTTCCCTTTTCGCCGCTTCTGTTTTGTCACAAGCAACTACTGTAGGAAGCCATGAGGAAAAGCACCGGCGGCACGCCGACAACGCCGGAGCTTTCGACACCCGAGACACCCGCCTCTCCTCCGAGGAGAGGCGGGTGTCTCGGGTGTCGAAAGCTCCGCGTTGTCGGCGCGCCGCCGGTGCTTTTCCTCATGGAGGAGAGGCGGGTGTCTCGGGTGTCGAAAGCTCCGGCGTTGTCGGCGTGCCGCCGGTGTTTTTCCTCATGGCTTCCTACAGTAGTTGCTTGTGACAAAACAGTATATATACGTATCGTACGTAGTGGTTGTTTGGCTACGCTCACGGCTGTTGAACTCGGTCCGCGATGTTGAGCAGAGACTACCGTAAGTTGGCGTATTTGTACAGCAACCTGACAGCAATGTACAGCAGCAGCAGCAGTTTCTGCTGCAATACGTTCGTAGAAATATTAAAGGGTCTGGATGCACATCTACGTTTTCATATCGCACCACGGCAGTCCCTATGGCGTGCCATGACTTGTCGTGGTATACACGGTAATGGCACTGGGGTCCCATGGCACCGCCACGGGCTCCCATGGCAATATCATGGCGGTACCATGGCACCATCATGGTGATTCCATGGATTTTTTATGATATGTCAGCCGCGTTCATACCATTTCATGGGCGTTGATGGGCTTGCACGAACTGTCATGGGCTCATGGGCTCATGGCATGTCATGGGGGGTTTCATGACACCGATCGTCATGGCATGTTACTATTAATAGAAATGTTATGGCACTACCATGAATAGGGCCTCGCCATGGGACTGCCATTGCCTTATTATGGTACACCCATGAGTATCCCACGGCCTGCGGTGCCACGGGAGTGGCATTGTTGTCTATGTCGTTGAAATGCATGGGAGTCGATTCAGACAGTGCAATGAATGGCAGTACAGCCACGGGCCGTATGGCGGTGCCATGGCAATGCACTGCTGCCTGCCATGGCATGAACCCTGAATTTTTCATGGTACTGTCATGGGACTTTGTGGCACCGCCGTGGCACCGCCGTGGCAGCGCCATGACAGGCGGCAGTGCCATGGCATGCCATGGTGGTACCATGGCACCGCCATGAAGGCCCCCATGGTAGGGTCATGGTATTGCCACGGAAATATAACACAATCTGCATCATTGGCTTCACTCGCATTATTTTGTTTTTCCACCGAAAATTTGGACGACACCAGCTCCGCCGTATTGTGCCAGTTACCTCATGGGTATGTAATAAGAAGGATTTTGCCAATCCACTGGTGTGACAACAACCCCAACCCGCACGCTTGGATTTCAGAGGCTTTCGCGCGACATGGCCGACAGCGGGGAATGGAAGCGGTTTCACGACATCAACCACGAGAGCCAAGGAGCGCTCGCCGAGATGAACGTGGCGCTCGGGTCGCTTCAGCAGTGGCGGAAACAACGCAGCGTGGAGCCAACACGGCAGCAGTCGAGCGCCTCGCCACAAACACCGAACACGGAAACGTCGGGAGAGGATGTGATCAGAGCTTGCGATGCGGACAACGTACCCCCAACACCTGCCGAAGAAGACCCGCTTCTGGCCCTGTGGCAGGTACAACATACAACGTACCTGATAGAAACGGACAATGCTATCTAAATGCGACGACGACCTATTGCTTTAACTGCGTTAGTGTAATCGAAGCGTTGTTTATGTATTGACCACGTTATTAACACTTTTGTTTCGTGAGATGGGGAGCACAGCAGTAGCATGCTGTGTACGATATGCACTACACTACAGTAGATTTAAACACTTTTTCTTTCAATATTATCTCTTCTTTGTTTGCGATTTTGGAAGCGTTGGGAAAGCTGTACATTTTCAACTTTCTTTCGTATTCGACTTGTTTGAGCTTACGGTCGGCATTGTGTCTGTATGTTGCCGCCAAGTCCAACGTAGTCATAAACTAAGGTTGGATAGTGAGGTGAAGTTCTGACATCCTGGAGTCTTGAGCACATATGCTTGAGCGTGGTTTGCGGCAGACATCACTCCACCGTTTGTCGCTTCATCTTCCCGTCATGTTTTGTTTTGTGCCGCATACTTCTAAAACCCTCCCGAGTCACCGATCTTTGCGTCCCAACTTGCGAATAATCTAAACAAGGCTCATTAATCGTGCTGTATACGTACGTACAGCTCTTTTTGTTTCCGTGGCTTTCTTCTTTCGACCTGCTTATGAGTGACCAATGCTGAAGCTAACCATGCTGCACGCTGTCGGGTGGCAAGGATACTAATAAAAATACTAATAATACTATACAGTAGTCTCAATTTGGTATTCGGAGTGCTCAGAACAAAACGATAGCTAGGCGCCCGGTTACAGAGTCTAAAAAGGTGGGCATCTACAAACAGTAATGACTCGTACGAAGAATATTATAGCTACCTGGTACCAAATACCCCTTCTCTGGCGCCCGCAAGGACCCCCGCTTCAACAACCCCCAAAGAACGATCTAGACCATGAACAAAAAGAAAAGGGTGAACAATGCTCTGAACAAAGGACACAATGTAGACATTCCTGTATCCTCAGCGGTAGTTTCACCGGCGCGGACATGCCATATACACCGGGTAAACCAGGGTTGTATATCTGCCCCGACAAGTTCGAGATCATCAAATGGGGGTCGCAAAGCTTATCTCCGTGGGTTGCGGATTCGGGTGCCGTCTTGAAAACCGATTTTGAAACGGATGGACAAACTTAACCCTGCCCCTAATTAACGTTGGTGTCTCCCCCCTGACAGGGGCACCATCTTCGGGCGCAAGAGGCGGCCAAGAAACTGCAGAAGCAGCTCGGCTTCATCCCGAGGCCTCGCGATGAGTTCTCCACCATCGCCACGGGAACTGCCGGAACTGACGTCCCGGCAACGCACGAAACGGCGCTCCATGCCCTTGCGCAAGAAAGAAGAGCGTCCGAGCAGGCTAGCGACAGCGATCGCGTACTAAACCTTCGTCGAGAGGTTGAAAGCCTCGAAATGCAGCAACTGGTCGAAAACGTGAGGGTGCAGGCGTCTGACCATGCCGTAGAATTAGCCCGCGAGGCATGCGATGATATCTGGCGCGGCACGCAGTCCGTGGGAGAGATGGAGGGCGAGCTCGTGGGCTTCACGGATGAGCTGGATTCGTTGCTGTTGAGATTGGATTTGGATGGCGAGGAACGCACTGTCGAGGATGACGTGGCGGTTGATACTGGAGGCGAACGCGCGCCCGCTGCAGACATGCACATCGGTTGCGCGGGATGACGTGTGCGCCCCCAGCCCCGTACACTCACTGATGACCGTGTTGCACCGTATTCTCAACAATACGTAGCCACTCACAAAGTTTCCAGGCTACGAGTATAATGGCTGTTGTGTCGCAAACAATTACAGTCGTACGCGTTGTCATCTTGAGTCTAGCAAATGGAAACGCTTATATAGCGGCGACATTTTGTGTGTGTGTGTGTTTTTTTTTGTTGTTGCTATAGTTTTCGTCTGGCGTCAAAGGCTATATAGCCGCTTGGAGAGAAGCGATGTCCTGGAAAATACCGTTCAACAGGAAGAGCTGCACGCCTCTCAAACATTTATTCTTGGTGTATTTAAAGCTCATATATATTTAAAAAAAAAACAGACTGTTATCTCATAGGGGGGAAAAGTCTCACTTTGAGTTACATGCAAGTCAGCCATCCTATGTGCACCTGGTCGGTTTTCGGTGTAGGTAGGAATCTCAAGATTTTTCAGCACTTGAAATCAGGTAAACAATCGCCCAGGCATTTGATTCCTCCAAGCATGAATGAGAGGGAAAGGCTATGTGTTTGACCCCTCGAGTGCCGCAACAGGCCCTGTTTAAAAGGCAAAGCCCTCCTGGAGGAATAAGTTTGATTGGTGTCTGCATTATTATTTATACGAGTTTGTGCAGTAGTACAGTAGTAGTGCCTCTCAACATTGAATGGTTGACGGCATATCAAGGGCTCCCTTCGTTCAAGAAAAAAAACACGTGAAAAAATGGGTGAAAAAAAACAGCGCGTGTTTATGTACTACTGTTGTGTCTTCGGGAAAATATACCTGGTACTCGCACGTACATATTTCCGTTTTTCTTTTGCTGCGACCGCAGTAGTATTCCTGGTATGCTGATAACATACCTGCCTCCCTACCAAGAACGGCATAGTTCCACGACTCGCAAAAACCTGCCTAGAGGACTGTATTTGATTGGTGCCTCTGCAGTATTATTTTTATGAGGTATTACAGCAGTAGTACAGTGTACAAGCGTAGTACCTCTCAATAATGAATGGTTGGCGGCATATTAAGGGCCCCCTTCGTCCAATAAAATTATAACAGTACGACGTATATGTACGACTGCACTTGTGTCTTCGAAAAAATATACCTGGTACCTGGTATGATACTCGTGCGTGTACAATTCCGTTTTTTTTATAGCTGCGGCTGCAATAGTATTTCTGGTTTACTTAATGACATAACATGCCTCCCTACAAAAAAAAGGCGTAGCTTCACAACTATTTAATAGGCCTCGGATTATCGACCGAGGAACGCATTCGCTGTTCGTGGTGGCCTCTATCACAGAGGGCCATAGTAAATGGAACCAAATGTTGACATTAAAAAGAGGTGAATATATAAGTATTTGTGTATGCAGTAGGTCCTATTTACTATGGTCCCTCGTTTTAGGAGGTGTTGGGGCCTTTGCACCAGCAAGGCTGTGTTTGCTCCATGAAGCGGTATTGCTCAGCAGCAGCAGAAACTTTGATAATTCTGGAGCTCGTGTTTGGTATCTACACACTGCTGTGTCTGCGCAGGACGCTACCAACGGCTCAACTAGGGGGGCAGGTAGGTTTGCCTACGTAAAATGCTTAGCCTTGTCGCCGAAATCTGGATTTGAAGCGGTGTCAGCAGCGCGAGAAACGGCTCTGTTTCCAATTCGACCAAGGGTAGCAGAGGTATGATACGTTCTGTTTGAGTAAGAGGCTTTGCTCGTGTTGAACAGGCACCGGATCGATCCGGTGCCTAACACAAAAAAATATATGTATTTGACCTACGCTCTCTTTAGCTGTCGTGCGGGCGATACTTCGAGCCTTAGAACGGGAGAACTGTCGTTCTCGGCAGAGAGTCACGGAAGGCGGCAATTTCATCAGAAGTCGTATTGCAGCTATTAATAGCCGTAAAACATATTTTTTCTGACTTTATTTATTTTTGACCAACGGAGGCCCTTAAAACCACTGAGTACGAGTATCTCTCAGGAATCTGTTGTTGAGTAGGCGCGCGGGAAAGTTTCGCCAAAAATTGCAAACGGCTTGGAAATAAGAGTATGGGTTTTGCAAACAAGATCCGTATTTCGATAATAGAAAAACGTACTGAAAATAAACCATAATAGAGAGTTTTTAGGCCTTCTAGTTTTTTTTGGGGGGGCCCAATAACTTACTACGCGTAATGTCAATGCTCTCTTTGACAGCTGCTTCGGCTACGTCCCTCCTTAACACTTGGAGGGCAGCGAACTTTTGGTGAACGCTACTTTTTCAGCGGTGAAGTAGCCATCGTGCTCCCGCGCGTGAAATTAAATAATTATCGATTTTGGAAGTCCCGTTTTTTGTGCTGCTTGCCGTCTCACGACTTCGAGTTCACGAAAACACCTCGTGCGTCGTTTCTGGCTGTCTACGAGTGCTGTCTGGCTGTCTGGCGCACCCGACGCCCTCACACACCCCATCAGGGACGTCCCTTAATTTCGCGGGCTGTATCGCGGGCTGTAGTTTCCTGCGAGGAGCTGCCGTAGCTGTCCGCAAGTGGAGTGCAAAAACGTTTAGTTGGGGGTTGTTTTTTTGTATCATTTTGTGTACTCCAAATTTCGAGCAATTTCGAGCAATTTCGACCAGTTTCGAGTAATTTCGAGCAATTTTGACCAATTTCGACTAATTTCGACCAGCGCAGCACCTCAAAAGTCGAGGTGTAGGCCTCTCTGTTGAGAAGCTGACAAAGGCCAATCTGAAGAGAAGCACAAACTGCTGTGGATTTAAACACTTCGAGTCGCCACCCGTTCTCTGCTAAGGCACGAACCAACACAAGGTGCAAACGCAGCGTGTCAAAATCACGGCGTAAGTTTTCTATTCCGACGATAAGAAATCTAGATATTTTTATAGAGTAACCCGGAAACCCGGGGATGGGGGGTGGATAAGATTATCCGTGCCCTTGACTCATTCATAACTGAAAAAAGTATCCCACACTAATTTCAAGTACTTTGTCCCCAAATATGTGGGACCAGTTCTTACGGGGTTAAGGAATGATTTACTATTTACAGCAGTATCATCAATTTGAATACCACCTCAGAGTATCCGGAGTATCGAAGCTTGTTGGCTAGGATGTAACGCAGAGCCTCTGCTCCCTCTTTCGTCTATATATGCATACGCCGCTTAAGACACGCCATATACTGCTTGTACGTACAGTACTTGTATACAGTACGCGACAGATGATAAGAATCTCCTATTTTGGTTGAGGCTCGCGTCTTATCTTCTCTCCGACTAAAGCAGAAATGCTTATGTCCACATTCTTATTTCGCGAAAGGGTGCAGAACGCCAAATTCTTAAAAACCAAATGCTTATATGCCAAAGGCGTTCCAAACGCCCTTATAGTTCAGCAAAGGCTTACGTACAACTTGTTTTTTCTTGAGCGGTTGTTGTTAAGATATACAGTTCATATGTGTTCTTGAACGGTTGTTACTGTAGTAGTAAGATATACATTTCAGCATAGTCGGCGTCTGAGGCGTGTCCTTCCGTCAAAGCACCCCATGCATGGGTAAAGCCATGCCAAGTCCTCCCTTGCTACGGACATGAACACGGCGTTGGTCGTTGATGACATGCTCATTGGGCGGCAAGAAGTGTCGCTCAAGGATCCCTCCGTCGGCCTTCAACTCGGTAAGCGCCGGAAGGTCCTTCAAAGCGTCGCGAGATACATTCATCGCCGCGGACTCTCACCACGGCAAATCGTCCGCCACATAATCCAGCGCAGGTCAAGGTATTTATATGCTCTATTCCGAATGTCCGCAGTACTGTACACAGTCCTTTGCTGTACAAGCGACACAACATGCCCAAGCAGCAAGGAGTGCACCGAGCTCAAGCGATACGCCGAGCTGGTTACATCCGCATCACTGGGAAAGGGGTGGGAATCAAGGCTTTTCGTGTTTTACTGACGAGACGGTATTAGCGGTAGTAACGACTGGACAGGATGGTAAAACCGTCGTCGAAATGAACCCGCTGTGCCGTTTCGTTTCGTCGACAATGTCACCTACAGTTAACTCGTACTGTCCCGTCCCGCCAATACAATTTTCCCATTGCAACTTTGCCGTCCCGTGCTGCCGAGAAACACTTCTCTTACCGTCCGGTCCCGTCGACTAAACCTGCCTCTAGTACGTCCCGCCCAGCCGTCGAAAACAGCCCGAACCGTCCGGTCCAGCTATTGCCGTCACTCCTTCCCTTCGATATACCGTTGATACTGATACTTCTTCTGTCCGTCAAATATGTCGGGAAGGCGGCGGCTGTGACGGACGGCCGTCTAGACCTAATGCACTCTGAAATTACTATTTTTTACGAGATTATCCCGTCCCGACGAGAAAAACAAATGTAACATCCCATCTCGCCGAGAAATAAATATGTATCGTCCCGTTCCGTCGACCAATAAACAATGCTGGCTCGTCCCGTCGTGAAAAAATACATTTACCGTCTCCGTCCGCGTCATGAAAAACAAAAGTCATCGTATTGTACCGCCCCGTCCCGCCTAGGATATTCGCACCAACCGTCCCCTCCCGCCACGTTCCATCCTGTCCAGACAACAACTATAGTTTTCATTGTTTTACCGTCCCGTCGTCATTTGTTTTCCCGGCACACATGTTGAAACAGTCCCGTCCCGTTCCGTCTCGAATTTTACCAGCCATGAAAAACGTTTAAGGGGAAAAAACAAACTGTTGCTTAGTTAGGTATTTACATGCTTGAGGAGGGGACGGGGTTTATTTTGGCGAAAAATTCCATAAGTTTGCAAAAATATCTTGGAGGAAACGTCACATGTGAGGTCGATGTTTGATAGAAAAGGCAGCTTGGCTGGGAGACTCATGTGGCCTTAAGTAGTGTGTGCACAGCTAGTTTCTTATTCTTCTGGACTGCAGTGCAAGTGGAAAACGCTTATGCGCCGATCCCTTGCAATTCCCCAAGTGCTAATTCTTATTTCCTCATCGAGTTCAGCACAATTGCTTAGCTGTAAATTCTTAATTTTCGCAAAATCTCAGCCTGAAATTCTTAATTATCAGATTCTTAACATCTGTCGCGTACTGTATTGTATATACCCTGTACATATAAACAACTCCGCCCGTCAAACGGAAAACGAAAAGCGGATCGGATCGTTTCTTCGGAAAAAAAGACGTATCATACCTTACATACTATTAATAGCATGTACACTAAACTTTACCGTATACCTGGTACCAGATACCAGGTACTGGTACGTATACGATTTTGGGGGTGGAAAAAAAAAAAAAAAGAATCCATGCCGGGGCTCGAACCCGGAATCTTCTGCTTCGAAGGCAGACGCCTTATCCATTGGGCCACACGGACCATTGTAATTCCTATATTAAAAAGTGTACAGCTACTGTTCGAGACGGACACACATTCTTCGGTTCACATGCAGGATTTTCCTCCATCTGGTCCTCCCCAAGCAACCAAGAAGACCGGCTTTGAGGACCGCCCCCACATGCGCAGCCCCCACATGCGCAGCCCCCACTACTTTTGCGTCTCCTTTGAAGTACGTACTTGTAATCCGTCGTCAAGCCCTCCACCTCCGTTTCTGCTTCGAGGCTTTACACGCCCCTAACTCTGGCAGCACCCAATGTATCTCTACTTATTATCTGGTCTTACCCTTCTTCACCACCGCCGGCGAATTTACAGTTACGTACGTACTGCCGGCTTTTCATCCCCCCACTTTACCCCCGACAGCTTTCAGATAGTCATGGCATATACTCGGCTACCTTCGATTCCACACAACGAACGGCCGATAACCGACAGTTACCGATGATATAACCGACGGAAACCGACGACAACTAACCGACGACAACCGACGACACCCCGCGTTCCTTGTTCGGCACCTACTTACTATTTGTTAATAGGCGGCACAGCCTGTCTCCGCGCATCTATATACTACGCCCCAATGCTGATGGGACCAGTGCGAAGTACCAGCCTAGTATGTTTTACTGTTTCGTATGAATAATTGGTGGAGCCTGCACTTCTCCGCACCTTCTAGATATGTATACGAATACGTATCTGTTTATTTTGTGTTTTCTGTGTGTGCTGTCTTCACATTAAACCCGTCCTTTCTACCCAACCACATCAGTACACCCATAGTGCCTGTCCTGATTCCTAATCCTAGAGAGGTACAGATTATGTGGTCACAGACTGTGAAACAGAGAAAACCCAAAACAAAATAAACGCAAATGTATGGATAAAGCAAGTGAGATGCTAACGTACCGGGTACGAGACACAACGACACGAGCCGAACCGAAAAATAAGAACAAAAATACAATAAAAAATAATCCTGAAATGAAACAGAATACAAATGACGCAGGGAGACAGAAAAGCGCCCCTAGAAGAAAAGCACACGTGCCCAAGAGGAACAGATAACTGCTGCACGGACGAAGTAACACGAAGAAGAGGAAGACACCGGCATAGGGCGGTAACAAAGGGAGAAACAAGGCAAAGCAAGAAAGAAGACACTAGAAGAGAGGAAAAGAGTAAAATCGTTCTCAAGGCGATGATAGCAAGTTCCCGTCTCTGCTACAAAACCGATACGGGGACCATGTCACACACCTTCTGCCATCTCCTTCCTACTCTCATCAATAGCGGTGACAAGAGCCGGTGCTACCTCTGCCGCGCCCCCCCCGTGAACAACTCAACAAGAAACAATGATACGGCGTTTTACCAGCAGTGGTTCCGCCTCCGGTATGTATCATACGAACGGGAAAAAAATATGTACGACTCGTACTCGATACGTACTCGTATATACGTGGGCGCATCACTCGCTCGCTTGCAAAAAAATACAAATACAAATAAAAATAAAAAATAAAAAATAAAAATCCATGCCGGGGCTCGAACCCGGAATCTTCTGCTTCGTAGGCAGACGCCTTATCCATTGGGCCACACGGACAATCGACGGAAAGCAGGCATAATTTATGTTATATATACATATTTATGTATACTCGTTTCAATGGACAAATGACCCGGCGCTTACCTTTCGGATGACGTAACTTCAGCTATGTTCTCATCGTCGGCGTCCGTGTGGCCCAATGGATAAGGCGTCTGCCTACGAAGCAGAAGATTCCGGGTTCGAGCCCCGGCATGGATTTAGTTTTGCACCCCTCCCTCTACAACGGGCTTAAAGGTTAAAGGTATGCCTGTCCGGTATCATACACTGATGCTCTGACCACAGCAACGAACGTGTACAGCTCATTTCATGCGGAAAACAACTGGTTGTGTACGTAGGTACATACCAGGTACCGGTATACCAGGTATACACGTATGTATGTACAGAGGACTGCCGACATGCCCCGAGCATGAACACGAACACTTATATATGTTAGTCGTGGGAAACTGACACAAGGCTATCTCGTATCGTACGTACGAACTGACGTGAACACGCGAACGCTTGAGCTCTCCCAGGGAAACGGCAGGAACAAGCTGATACTTGTTACCTGGTGGTCGTTTGCGACAACAAGCCGATCGATGTACTGCTGCTGCTGTAATAGTCCGCTCTACGAACTGTAATGCTGTAGAAGCATCGTATATCATCGAAACAACGCACATAAGTTGGTTAGGATCTATAGTGCATGCCAACGTCAGGCTACCGCAACCAGAGCTCACCAGTATCGTCGTTTTCTCTCGCAACTCGTAACTATCGAAGGTACCCGCAGGGCTTTGGGCTGCTTTTGGCTGGCTGTTTTCTCATTTTACGTTGGCGCCATCCAGGAGGGTGCAGGGTACACTATGAGTGGAAATATAAGCACCGTTTAATAATTACTATGTATACACAACGGTCCTTTTAATCCGCCCAGATTGGACTGTTTTTTAGTCCTGTTTCTGGTTGCTGATTGGGTGTGGAGTTGTGCCGCATATCAAATCGGAACCAAAGATTCAAGATCGACCGGGAGCTCCTGATTCCCATCTCCTTGTTGTGTAGCTATTGTTGAGGCCAAAAGGATAAATTATGTCAACCACACCATGCCCTCCACGGACGGGCGTGTTTCCTGTCTGGCTGTTCTGGCTGTGCAACCCCAGCTGCGTGTGTGTACACCTGCAGCACTGAAATGGAAACTGGAGTTTTTTCTTCCCCCGATGATCCAGACGCATACCCATCGGTCCGTGGTGGGTTGGTGCAGACTTCGAGGACCAACGTTGAACGTTGGTCTTGTTCGTCAGAGATCGCACATAGACGAAATTCACCGCTGGTACATACCGAGAGGCAAACGAGGCAAGTGGAAAAGCTGGCTGGTGTGTAGGGAACGTTCATTGTGATTGGTGTGCTCGTATGTACGCTATACACTTCTTGTGCGAGATCGGTACCGATCACAGAAGAAATACATGATGTGTGTCCATCCCCACGATCTTCTCGAGATCGTTTACTGCTTGCTGTACATATAGTTGCCCGTTTTGTCATGTGCAAACTTTGGAACGTTGGACGTTGGTCTTTAGCTCGTCAGAGATCGCACTTTGCCGAAATTCGTCGGACGTCAAAGAGGCAAACAAGGCAAGTGAAACTGCTCGCGCTGCTAGATGGCGTGTCGGGAGCGTTTACTGGTAGTAGTGTGCTCGTAGGCTATGCATGTACTTCTTGTGCGAGATCGGCACCGATAACAGAAATAATTAGATGTGTCCATCCATCCCCACGACCCTAAGATCGTTAGTTGCCCGTTTGGAATTATCTACAGGTAAAGCATCAGTATCCCAGAACCCAGAGAGCAAATGACGTCCATGGCCAGTTAATTGCGAGGTCGTCCCTCGGCACAAAACCCACGCTCACTCCCTATGCATACTCTGTTTCCCGTCGCGTGTATGGGCTCACACAGTGCAACTGCTGTAGTACGGGGAGACTTGCGAGAAAACGATACGTGTACGCACGTATCGGCTGTGTTTGTTTGTGGAAGTTGACCAGAGCCTGCCGATGTGCTACTGCTTTCTGCTGCTGCTGCGAATATGTTACGTATCGGATACCAGTAGTATGTCCCTAAATATAAGCATCATTTGGGTAGTATTTGTGTAGTAATTTACAATCTAAAACGTGCTTATATTTCAGAACATCTACATCGTGCCATTGCCACACTACAGCAGTAAAGTATACCAGGTACCTGGTATCCGAGCTTCCTGCAGTTCAAGTCAAAGTGTACAGCGGCGTCATCTAGCGCGACGAGCAGCGCAATCAAAAGGCACACTCGCGGGCGTGTCTGACCTACAGTAAGCAAGGTACGTGTCCGCCACTGTACAGGGGCCGGGGGGGGGGGGGGGGGGGGGTACTGCATCGTTGTGCACGGGTAGTCATATGACCATAGACCCTCGCATCCTACAATGCCGGGACGGAGCACGGTGGGTTTTCACCAACCAGGCAGACATTGCTTGCACCAAGCGCGAAGCGCCGTGAGGTATTGGGCGAGTCGCATGGAGGGTGAGCTGCATCCTGCTAAGAACCGCCTCTGAGGCGGACTTGCATATGGACGACAGCTTCAATGAGTTAATTTAATTTCTGGTGTGGCCACTTCGGAACAGCAATAGGGTTTTAGCTATGGTAAGCTGGCCTCGCGGGGATGCGTTAACCATATTAACACTACGTGATACGACCATTCCCCTTGTGCGGAACAAAGGTTCTCCACCCCGCACAAATGATCTACTCGACCGCCAGCTTTGGTGACCGCCAAAAAAAAATAACAAAAAAAAACGGCACCCTGGTTGTCTAGCTCACGCAGCGAGTGGCGTGTTTTACAGCGTCGTTGCGGGGGGGGCGTTTTTGGGGATCGATTGCCGTGCCTGAAAAAAAGGAACCCGAAGCAGAGAGATGCCGTGTTCGCAATACGTATGTATTCCGTGTTATGTTCGTTGACATTTCGCTGCTCCGACGCGAGGCGTCACTTTTTTTGTATGACCAACCACTCTCGAAGCCCGTGGGGATTTGCTTACTACTGTAGATTTCCTGTTTTATCATATCTCCTGGCGCGGGTACTGAAACCGTCATTGTGTCCATGACGGAGAGTGTTATTTATGTCGGTTGAGCTGTGCTGGTGTGCCCAGCTGTACGAGTAGTCACCAGCATGATATAATATGTGGGCCCAGACCCCCGGACGTTGTTTTGATTTGTGCGCGCGCCGGTGTTACATGCCTATGCTTCGAGTGTCTTTCGTGTGATTTCCCACCACACGCGGCAATATTTTAACATTTTTTCGAACCCCTCGGTGTGTCTTGGCGGTAGGATAGGCACACACGCTCGACAAATAGATACGGCGTTCGGGGTCTACTGTGCCTACTGTCGTAGTGATTTCTGCCACTCACTGATGACAGAGTATATGATGCGATGAAAGCCAAGCGCGACAAAGAATTACAAAGAAAGACTGGGGAGGCAGTTCGTTTTCATCGATCTTGTCCGCGTGTTTTCACGTGAAACAATTTTGGCCGGCCTTGGGTAGCGCGGGTAGCCCGCAGCGCCCACTTTTTTTCAGAGTGGAACAACATGTCCTCGCAGTCTACTATTAAATGCCTCGCAGGAGGTTAAGCCGCTCGCGTTAGTTTCCAGCACTCGCGAAGGCACGGCACGATACGGCCGGTGAACCAATACAATCCACTGCTGGACGCAAGTATAATCCCCGTTCAGACTCTCATGTCAATAATATCAAACGCTGATTGTATTTCCGGCCGGGGTGGTATCTGGTATCATACATGAATATATGCGCGTCAAAGCAACCAAAATGCTTTACTCCTCGAACAAGTATTTTTCGAACTCCACCGCTGTTCGAAGCGCTTACATGTAACGGATCGCTCCAACTACGGAACATGCTTCCCGTGGGACTGTTGAGGAGAGTAAGGCGAGGAGGGGGTCATCAGAACGGGCCGAAGGCATCAGGGGGGGGGAAGAGAGGTAGGAGACTTGCATAGCGAGCTGATGAAGGGCGTCAGGTAAGGGGAGGCGGGGCATCAGGGCGGGGCAGTAGAGTCAAGGAGATGGAATGATGCTAAAGGGGGTTGCATCATGACGGGGGAGAGGCATCTCGGCGGAAGAAGGAGGAACCACGAGGCGGGGGGGCGGTGGATTTGTTGTATGGGCTAATGGAGACCGTCAGGGGAGGCGGGGCTCATGAAGATAGGCGGGGAACATGAGGACGGGAAGGGGTGGCGGTGGAGCTGCTTAGCGAGCTG
>MEHQ01001674.1:375778-403713 GCA_008828725.1 Saccharina japonica | reverse complement strand
AGCAGCAGCAGCAGCAGCAGCACGATCGATGAGTTGGATGGTGACACAGCGACGTTGCTTCGCGCCCGACGCGCAGCCGGCGATCGATGCGTCTCTCCGTCGCCAGACTACAGTCGGCTGGCGCGGGCTCGGGCATAGATACGAAGGGAAGCGCACTCGGCGCGCGCCTCTCCGTACTCGTACTCGTAGACTTTACAGCAGCAGCAGCAGCAGCAGCAGCAGTCAGTCAGGCAACGTGCTGGGCTCGGATGCTTCGTTGTGTCAAAATACAAAATACCAAGACAGGTCGACTCGAGCGCACTCGGCGCGTCGCCGCCAGACCAGGGGCAGCCAGCGTGGCTTCGGACGCTTGGGTCCTACGCCCAGTACAGCGCACTCGGCGCGTCTCTTCGCGGCGCCAGACCACAACAACAGCAGTTAGTTGGTCTCGCCGTTTGCTCAAATATCTGCACTTACAATAAATCCGTGTTTTCTCGCATAGGAAGGGTGTTTCGATTTTCGAACAAGGTCGCTGAAAAATCGATCGGACCATAATCTGAAGCTCAAAAATCGAACCGCATAGGAAACGGCCTTACTCTTTATCTGTGGTACGGTACATACATGAGTGCCCAAATATTTTCATATTTTACTCAAGGAATACCATACCAGGTATGGTATGGTATCTGGTATATAGTCCCAGGTCCCAGGTATTACGTAGCAGTAGCGTGCAGTGAGCTATTGACAGCGGCACCTATGATATTTAGAAAGGTTTTCTGTTTCTTTCTGATGTTGATGCCTGATGTGGCGGATGTCGTGATGTCGTGAGTCGTGAAAGGTCGAAGTAGATTCATTGTTACGAGAACCAGAACAGCAGAAGGGATTCAGGGATTCCATCCCACGCACGATCAAGATCAAGTACGAATTGATTTCGTGCACGAGCGTCATCATCAGTGCACGCACCTGTTCTTATCTTGCGGGCCTTCCTCCAGGTTCCGTCCGGTCTCTGTGATGCTGGAATCATGGGTAGGGAGTAGGGAGCAGGGAGTAGAGCCTGGTGCTGCCAACAGCGCCGCAGGAGTTTCCGGAGAGAAATGGAGAACCATCACGCCAACATATCTCGTGCAAAACTCGATTTTCTGTTTTTCTGGTTTTTTTTCGTGCTTTTCTCGGTCGGACATGCCCCACTGCGACGCCGTACCGCGACTCCGCTGGTTGAACTGCTCATAGGCAAGGAAAATCAGGTGAAAGCAGGCGGATTGAAGCAGGACCTCATCACCGCGAGTGGAAATCTGGGTGCCAATCTGAGATTGCAAAGAGGGCAGCCATCAGAGATTTCCTGTCATTTGCTGTTTGTGTTTTTTCCATCGCATTCAAGATACGAACAGCAGCACAGCACCCAAGCCAAAGAGACGGAGATTCGGATTGCATTGTTTGCGACGAGAGGCAGCTCACAGGAGAGCGACCCCAATCGGAGAGACCTCCTGAATCTACTCGCTTCCGGGCAAGATGGAGCAGACGCAGCCAGGTGAGCGTCTCGCCACATCCATCGCTACGGCCCTAGATACATCAACACGGGATGTGTGACACGTCATAATATCGTACGGAGCTGAACTGCAGATCTCCGTACGAGTACGACAAGTATCATTTTGATTTTGATGTTCCGGTTTACACGAGTATGTGTCTTGTGGCCTGCGACATGCGGTGATGCATTTCGCTCGCTCGGGTTGCATTTACGGTTCGGTCGGCGAGGCCGATAAGCCTTGAAGCCGCGTGCGGCAGGCACCCCAAGGCTCTGGATTCCTTTCGGGCTTGGTTGTCTCGTACGTAGACGGCACTCCAGTACATGTGATGCGGAGTGTCTCTGAGTTCAAAGAAAAAGTGAGGCCGAGCTATACTTACAGTCAGTAAAACTAGGTCGTGCCATCGTGCCGTTGTGCCGATATGTATGATGGAAAATGCTCCACACAGGATATTTTGATATTTTGCCAGCAGATTACAAGTGGAAGATCAGATTGCGTGTGGCGTTTGGCGTGCGCCTGCGGTGTTGTTGCGCACAGCTTCGCGCCGTCCCATCACGTTATGGCTGACGTCGCTGCTAAACAAGCACCGGTTGTGCCCCCCCCCCCACCCTTTGCGTGGTCAATGCTCCGTCTCGAAAGGGATGCGTGGTCAATGGTCAAATGACTAAGGCAAGCAACAAATGAGTACGCCCCCTCCCCCCCCATACCACCAGCGGCTCCACGTCCGCCGGCATTGTAGGGAATGCGAGGTCGTATGGTCATATGACTTACGGGCCCGTGCAGCAACTGAAGTAGCGACGCGCCCAAAGCTGGCGGTCGAGTAGATCATTTGTGCGGGGTGGAGATCCTTTGCTCCGCACAAGGGGAATGGTCGTATCACGTAGTGTTGATATGGTAAGGCATCCGCGAGGCAGTTACATAGTAAAACCCATTGCTTCTCCGGAAGTGGCCACACCAGAAATTAAATCAGCTCATTGAAGCTGTCGTCCATATGCAAGTCCGCCTCAGAGGCGGTTGTTAGCAGGATGCAGCTCACCCTCCATGCGACTCGCCCAATACCTCACGGCGCTTCGCGCTTGGTGCAAGCAATGTCTGCCTGGTTGGTGAAAACCCAACGTGCTCCTTCTGGCTTCGGCAATTAGAGGCTGAGAGTGGCTGTGAGGTGCCAAGATATGCCGAGGAAAGCTTCCGAACCAAAGAAGATAAAGCTATGACTGTAGCCTTGCCTTGAACTGGAGTTATTGGCTGCATGATGCGGAAAGTATCAGGCACATTGAGCAATGGAATGGAACGGTACGTGGAATGGCTGCAGCTCAATAAAGCACTTTTCGGTTTTCAGGGGCGAGCCGCGAAACAGATCACCACAGACCGATACTCCGATGTTATTGCCAACCCTATTATCGTGAAACGAATGCAAAACACGTATATACCAGACATCATACCTGGCACGCTGCTGTGGTTATATGGTACAGCAAGCAGTGTTCTGTGGAGTGTATGTTTGATTCGTGGGATACAACTATTAATACCCAGTCCTATCACACTCGTACCTGGTAACTATTAATACAGTATGCTGCTGTACCTTTAGTGCGGGATCGTAAGTTGGCCTGTGGGTAGTTCGATGATGGTCGCCTCTACTATTTACGGGGGGGGCATTGTAAATAGGACCAAGTAGTGTTATTAAAAATAGGTAAACATATGTTACTGTCAGGTCCCCTGGGCCAACATACCACACGTATATGTGGAAACCCCTTGGTTAGAACTCAACTAGGATTTCGGATACACGGTAGTAGGTCCTTTATTTACTATGGCCCCCCGTAATACTACTGCTGTACGTATATAGGTATAATACCTTACAAGGGCTCCGCTGCGCGGGCGGCTAACGCCGCCCGCTACGCTCGCGGAAGGAATAATAGAACCAAATGTGAAAAGGGTAAAAGAGGAGCATATATTATTGTAGCTGCAACTGGCGACTTGATAATGCCAAGAGCTCCATATGTATGACGGCAAATACAGGACAAAAACGATAGTGGTGAACAACACGAAAAAATATCGCTAAAAGAAAGCAAAGCTTCGCTCCGAGGGTGGTTGACGCCGCCCGCTACGCTCGCGCAAGGAAAGGGGCAGAAGAAGTCCACTATGTGTAAAGACCGACTTGAAAAGGCCAAAGAGATTCATGGTGCAATGCAACGAAATACTTATTGCTGTACGCAACTGAACGTACAGTACCCGTCTACTACTGCTGTATTGTGATGCATGAGTACTGGTATGCGGCATGTATGTGGCAAAGCAACTATCATACCTGTACGGCGACAGCAGTTGTACACCACAAACAAAGCAAAAAACACAAAGAACAAACGAACGTACAGGCGACTTGCAAAAGTATACGACAGTAGATCTCCATACTCCAGGACAACAAAGCTGTATGTTCGAAAGGAAGAGAAAGCACAGCAACATGGCTCGCAGGACGGCGCTGCGCTGGCTGCTAGGGGTGTGAATTGTGCCTTTTTCGTGACTGCTATGTGTGGTAGTACAACAACAGCAGTAGTAGTAGTACCTTCGATCTTTATATATATAGAGAGAGTATGAAAGAGAAAGCACAGCATAGCACGAGCGTCAATCAAGTTGTACAAAAATCCACAAAACTGAGAAAGACGTACATTACGTACTCGTACTCGAACAAAACGCTCCCCGCCCACCCGCGATCACCTCGCCATCGATTCGGTCCGGGTCGAGCTCTACTGCCTCTCTGCCCCAGTGAGCCCCGTGGCCCACCTCGCGTGAAGCCCGGTACTCACAGTGCCTCTCGTTCGCCCGCTCGAGGTTGCTGATGCCTCTGTAAAAATAATGTTTGTTCGATAAATAAAGCACCGCTTGAACTTGGCTTAAATGTTCTTTTATTACAGACAAAACGATCATTATAATGTCGGACATACTGGATTCATTGCAGCAGCAGCAACAGCAAGGACCTTCATGCTCCCCTCGTGTCTCGATGGAGACGCCACGCCTAGCCACGAAAAAGCGACCGCGCTCCTTCTGACCCCACCTCTACTGGCCAGCGCCCTCCCATACCCGCGATAGTGCCGGGCTCGCACGCGCTGTCGTGCTCACTGGGTACACGCAGGAACCCGAAACCGGAAGAAAAGGGAAACATGATCTCGCCGACAAAGTAAAAACTGGTACCATAGGAAACAGGAAGCAGCAAGTAACGAAAATAGGAGAAAACAAAGAAAGCCAAGAACCTCCGGAAAAGGCAAGTAACTTCTGGCTTCGGCAATTAGAGGCTGAGAGTGGCTGTGAGGTGCCAAGATATGCCGAGGAAAGCTTCCGAACCAAAGAAGATAAAGCTATGTATGTCTATTTTCGACTGGTGGTAAATACGTATGACACCGGGAGTAGACAGTAGTAAACTATTGCTGAACACTACTACTACTACTACTACTGCTGTAGTAACTAACGTACGTATTGCATTTAGAAGTGAAGTACGCTATAAACGCAAACTGCTGTAAGCATATACGACGTCGAAAAGAAGGTTTACGTAGGTGTGTACTGTAATAGTTACTGGTAGATATTACAAGGCTTCCCTCCGGGAAGTGCCCACGTATGCCTATTTACGGGCGACCATAGTAAATAGGACCAAATATCGTTAGTAAAAATATCTAAATATATAGGTTTTTGTGTGTACCGTAGGTTCTATTTACTACATTAGCCCACCCGTAATAGGGGAGTGGCGCAAGAACGAACATGAAAACCAAACAGCATGTATATATATACTGACTTGATTTTTGTGAGCGGGCCTGTTATGTGAAGATGCAGACTGAAGTGCCACCGCCGCAAAATAATACAACAGCCATTCATTGCTATCACCAAAATCGGAATCCGAACAGTAGTAGTAGTAATGGCGATCAAGAGGCGATGCGCGTGTATTGGACGTGCCGTAGGTATACTTGATGAGGATTTATTGCGCTAATAAGGACGCTCGGTGACATATACGAGCTGGGCCAGCTATAAAACGGATTTTTTGTTGTGAGGTAGTATCTTGTGAACCACTGCGAATTAGACTGAACAAAAGACACCGCTGTGATCGGCAGATCATCGTGAATATATGCAGCTCCACGCGGCCAGGTGATTGGAGGTGACTGGGCGCCATTTTTCCAAATGATCAGTTCGTACGAAAACATACTTGTACGTACAACAGACAGTACGTACTGCTGCAGTTGTACGTAGTACTCGTATCATAGTCTGATGCTCTCACTTGGCTGCTGCCGTCTGCTGCCGGCTCCATAAATACTCGTGAGCTATTTTATGTTTGTCTTTCTTCCTCGGCGGACCCCATTGGCATCCCTCTGGCCTCTCAGAGCTTCCACTTGAACAACGCCTTCCTATACGTACCGTACACGGCGGTGTATATCACACCCCCGGTGTTAACATTTGGGGCTCTAAAAACCTTACTACCCGGTGTGTTACACTCCGGGGGTGTGATATACAGTAGCGTACCCCGGTGATAAAGTAGGTGATTAATACGGGGTATGATAAAGCATACCAGGTATCACCGGGGTGGTATAATTCTAGGGGGTGTGATAGAATGGGTGTGGTAATAACAGTGATCGCAAAGGAGTTTGGCTGCCACACTCTAAGCAGGTAGAGGTGTGATAGCAGTTACGTAATGGTTGGAGGTTTTGCTGCCAAACTCCAGGAAGGCAGTGAGGGGTGTGACAGCAAGGGGTGTGGTAGCAGTGGTTGATCTCTTTTGCTGCCAGCTTGCACACCTGTTGTGGCGGCCCCAGCAGCAGATGCCGTGCCTAGCTTGTCTGTGGGCTCTGCTGTGGGAGCCTTGGTGGCAGACGCTGGCGCTGACTTATCAATGAGGCATGCAATAGGGGACTTGCATCAGCAAGAGGCACAGCTCGGTGTGGGTTTCCGCAAAAGTAAAAACGTGATCGAGCGTCGAGTGCCGGTAGCAGCAGTCGCTGGTGGCCGAAGACGTGGGTTTGCCCACTGCGATGGGCCACGCGTTCGCAAGGTCTTTGCACCTCCCCCACCTCCATGTTGCTGGTCTCCTTTTTATGTTGTGGTACACTCGCACGCCTTGGAGTCCTGCATGCTCACTCACATCACGGTATCACCCCTGGGTGATTACGGTATCACCCCTGCGTGATTGGGGCTGTCATACTATGAGGCATGACACCGCAGAGGGTGTGGTATACAACGTACCCCGGTGGTAAATTAGGTGGTTGTTTTGGGATACCATTTATTTGTATCCCCTGATTGGTATACTCCAGCGGTGTGGTATACAACGTATATATATAGGGTGATGTACACCATCGTATACGGTATTCACGTGCCGGCGGGTTTGTTTCCTTGTTCACGCTTTTTTAGAATAGGAGCCTTCTTTTTCCACCTTTTTTGTTTTTGTTTTTTTCGCCCTTTCTTTTTTATACGAACGTAAGAGCATGTTGTCGTCGAGCATCTACGGCAAGCACAACACAACACAGCACAGCACAATCAGCCCTGCACAAAGCAGCAAAGGAAATACGTGCCGATCAGAGAGCGACAACCCAAGTAAGCAGACACGGCTGGCAAGAGCCACGATGTCGTGGAACATTTAATTGCACAGGTCGCTGCGTTCTCCAAAACGAACGAAAAAAACGATATCTGCCCAGCCTGCAAAAAAATAAATTGCGTTGAGCTCTTGGCATTTGCAAGTCGTCAGCTTGCACCTAAAATCGTGGACCTCTCTGTCCACTTAATTCGCATTTTTTCAGTCCTTGTGAGCGAGCGTAGCGGGCGGCGGAAGCCGCCCGCGAAGCGAAGCGTCTTGTATATAAATACAATTACGATAATGTTAATGTTGACCGTGTGCTCTCAGCTCTCTAAATTTCGGTCTTAGACAAGGTTTCGAGCCGCTTTCAAGCTTCCTCGCGATGAGGTCTACCTCTCGGCCCGCTGTGTCCTCGTCGTGGCTGATCGTGCTCGCCCCTCCCGACTCTGCCAGTGCCGGCCTCGGCCATGCTCGCACCGTGTCCCGGCGTGGCTTGCTGTTTTCGCTTTTTTAGCCAAAATCTGCTGTTTTTCACCCGATCTCCTATATACCGCCTCACTATCACTGACGTTAAGTTTCGTCGCTGAGGCCGACTATTATGGGAGACGAATCTAGAACATGATTTTTCATCTCCTTCGCAGGCTTTTTTTCCCGGGGGGGCGTTTAAAAATGCCACCTTCTCTATCAACGATATTTTGGTCAATTTTCGAGAGGAATCTACTGTAGTGGTATTGGTCAATTTTGCAAGCTCGAATTTCCAACGGATGGCCAACTGGCCCAGTTTCGATTATCGCCCGTTTTCGATAAAAAGTCGAAACTGGCCGCCTGTTTCGTATTTTTTGTATGTTTCACCTGGTTTCGATGAAAAAAAACGAAACTGGGTCAGTTGGTCCGAGCTAGCAATCCGTTGGAATTTCGAGCCTGCAAAATCGGTCAGTACCACTAGATTCTCTAAAAAATTGCCCAATGCCTCGTTGAGATAGCAGGGGACATTTTTTAGCGTTCCCAGTAAAAAACTTGTGAACGTGTTGAAAAATCCGGATTATGTTCCGTCTCCCATAACAGTCGGCCTGACCTCCGAGAGCATGTTTCCTCTCGATGAGGCCTACCTTTCGGTGCGTTGTTTCCTCGCCGTACTTGATCGAGCTCGCCTCAACCGACTCTGCCGGGGGTGGCCTCGGCCATGGTCGCGCCGTGTCCTGGCGGAGCGTGCTGTTTTCGATTTTTAGCGAGAATTTGCTTTGTTTGTGTGAGTGGAGCAAACTTCAAGATGTCAGTCTACACATTTTCGCTGCTGACTACCGAGAGTACGTTCCCTCTCGGTGCGCTGTTTCCTCGTCGTGTCTAATCGTGCTCGCCTCTCCGGGCTCTGACGGGGGTGGCCTTGGCCGTGATGGCGCCGTGTCCTGGCGGAGCGTGCTATATTGCTGGGGCCTCGGCTGCGACTCCGAAAGTGCCTACCACGTGTACGAAATTGCTACGCTGTCTTTTGCACTCATGCACTCGTCGGCGCTACCGACTATTGGCTGATGCATGTATGTACTGTTGTTGTACTGCTGTGCTGCAACAGGCTGCTCAACATGTAGTATTATGTGGCGAGAACGCACTACTACTGTTGCTGTGCTGCTGTGTTACTTACTGGCTTGATGCTGCTGTGTTGTTGTTTGCAGTACCTCGTACGTGTATAATTTTTTCACCAACCCAGTGCCCTACCGGCACGTTATCTTGCCCCAGGTTATTTGGCGCAGCTTTGCACCCAACGCGCTCGCTAAAGCAGGCGGAGAAGTATATTCTACATAGAAGAGCCAATTTGAAGCACTGGTATGATAGCGGTTCTGGCCACCCTTCCGCACTGGCGCCCGCGTGCTTTAGTATTCCTGTTAATTCTTCATATTAGCACAGCTGAGGGCTCGGCCTATGTTTTTCTATCGACGTGTGTATCTTCTGGATAACCCACGATGTTGCTGGCCGATGATATCGTACGTAGTGCTTTCGTTGTGGCACACCACCGTCGGTCTGCGATCATCCATAGGATATTGGATGTGCGGTTTCAACCATGAGTACTCGCCGCCTGTTTCCTTTCCCCTCTCGTATACACTGCAGCAACGCCCTCGGTCTTCGGCTTGGGCGGTCGGGACGCTACCCGTACATCAGCTTGGGTTGGCGACATATCACCCCCTCGCACTGCGCTATTCATACCAAAAATATACGTGTTCGCACTGCGAAAAGGCTAAGCTGTTCGCTAAGCTACTTTTCTGTGTCCCCGCCCCCCCCCCTTGTCCCACGTGGGACATTTATAGGTGCCGGGCGATATCTGGACGCCTTCGTCGTCGCCCTCAACGGGGCTTCCGGCGACCAGCGATGGTACACCCCGACGCTTGAGCTCCAGATCGCGTCGCGGCAGCTGTGCATCGCCTGCCGGGCAGTGTGCACGTTCCACTTGAGAGTGACCCCTGACACGCCCAGGTATATGTGGGCTTCTTCTGTCGCCACAAGCTCGGTCGCCACCTCCACCGAAGACCGCCGTCGCCGTAGCTGTGTGAAGCCTTGCTTGACACGGGTCCCCGCCCTCCGAGTGCGCGGGCTGACGTGGGACCTCCCGGCTTCGATGCTGCGGCGCAGGAGCGACGCTTTGGAGAATATCGAGCGCTTCGCGTTCGGCGACCGGTTCGCCTGCCGCGTGGAGGACGTCGAGTGGCCGCGGGGGGTGAGAAGCTTGGTGCTCGGCGAGAGGTTTGACAGCTCCCTGGAGAACGTGACGTGGCCGGCGCTGCTGCAGCGGCTGACGCTGAGGAACAGCTTCAACCAACCCATCGACAAGGTGGTGTGGCCGACCACGTTGCAGCAGCTGACCTTCGACTACTCTTTCGACCAGCCGATCGAGAGGGTCGCCTGGCCCGCGTCGCTGCAGACGCTGTCGTTCGGGTGGCAGTTCAAGCAGCCGATCGCGGAGGTCTCGTGGCCCGCGGCTCTGCAGAAGCTGACCTTCCACTGCTGCTTCAACGAGCCGATCGCGACGGTCACCTGGCCGCCCTCCCTCCGCCAGCTGACTTTCGGCTGCATCTTCAACCGGCCGATCCACGGAGTCTCGTGGCCGGACTCTCTCCAGCAGCTTGCGTTCGGCTTCTCGTTCAATCAGCCCGTCGACAAGGTTTCGTGGCCACCCTCGCTGCGGAAGCTGCGGTTCGGCTTCTCGTTCAATCAGCCCGTCGACCGAGTGACGTGGCCGCAGTCGCTGCAGCAGATCGTCTTCGGGGTCTGCTTCACGCAGCCGACCGACGCGGTGGTGTGGCCCGCGTCGATAGAGAGGCCGACCTTCGACATCTATGATGTTTTTGATTAGCTGGGCGGTCGACGGGCGCCAACCTGGCTTGGCCCGAATATTTATATGTATCGTGCTTTTAGATACAGTAGGTTCCCATGAAAAGTCCCATGGGTCCCCACGCTATCCGGCGGGATCAAGTCCCAGGTGGGGTCCCAGGTGGGGTCTCAGGTGGGGTCCCCGGTGGGGTCGCACGGGATCTCGTGCTGTGACAGCTGTCGACTATTTTTCGTTCTCTTGTTGCGGTTTCAAATGTCTTTTTCGTTTTTTGCCGTGGTTTGGCCTAGATTCTCGGGGGTAGCCGACGCCGCTGGAGGGCAGGAGGTCGCAAGGGTGTGTTCAGTTGGAGTATATATGTCGCTGGTGTACCCAGGCACCGAACCTTGGCTGCTTGGGGTCGTACTCGGGTGAGTACCCGGACATTCCCACGACGGTATACACTACGAAATACATCTGGTCGATCGAGACGGCCGAGCAACCGGCGCTTGTGCAGTGGGGTAGTTTTGTTTTTGTGTGTTGGTGTGATGAAGCACAGGTAACAAAAACCCCCTCGGCAACTTTTGAGGTGTTATAAGTTGCGCGATAGGCCACCAGGCGGTAGGCAGGGTATACGGAAAAGTTGATGTAATATAATGAAATGCTGATGTAAGTGTCGTCGTATTAGAATAGTATATTTTGTCCGAAGTACATTAGGGGGCCGGTGACCGGGTTTGCAAAAAGAGGCTTTTTCGCCAGAAACCCACCGTTTTTTTTGTCGGTGCTTTGATTAACGGTGGGTTCCTAACGAACAAAAACAACTGTCACGAATCGTGACAGAACAACGTGACTTTTGTTTTTGGAAACCGTGACATTGCGCCAATTTACACCTGTCACGCGGATCATGCTTTTTTAGATCATAAAAACATGTTTTGTTTTGTTTTTGCCTTTGTTAGGAACTACCACAACTCCATTACGGATAGGCAACGTACACCGCCGCGAGAACGTGTTGCGGCGGGTGATACCGAAAAGAGTGTTCAGGATGACGAATGATAAATTTGCCCGGGGTGAAAAATGAAGCGGTTTTGGAACGGCAAGGTGTTTTGAGGTCGGGGCTAAAAAGGTTCGGCCCGGTGTCGAAGCGTTCTCTGGTGGGCATGTTGGATAGGTTTTACCGAGACGCTCAAACACTTTTCCCGGCTGGCCGCAAGATTTGGTTGCATTGTATGGGAGTCTCGGTATAACCATGTTGTTGCGACGATGCATATTGTAGATTACGTGTTGCAATGGTGAGGCATGTGGCAGATTTCCCCGCTTGCTGCGCTGGCGTCGGGCACCTGACTAGCTTTGTTCACGCGTTTCGCTCCGAGTGGGATGCGGTTGGATTTTGTGGCGGGTCTAGAGCGGAGGGGACAGGGGGGATCGCCCGAACCAAAACGAGCGCGGTAAAGAACGAGGAGTGATTATGAAGCAAAGTGTGAGCCGCGTGATAGACGCGTGTCCATCCCGGCAGAGAGTACCACTGCCATTGTCATTGTCGTTGTCGCGTACCAGGAGCTATATAGTTAGTATCACTTTTGCTTCAAGAAGAGGGCAAACACCCCGAGCGCTTTGTAGATAGACCAGCAGTGTGGTCCGAAAATGGAAAAGGGACATTGTTTGTACTTGTTGCTCACAGCAGTGCTGCACTTCTTGCCCTTCTTTCTGTACGTTCTTAGGTTTGAAAGACAAAATAATGCCTTTCTCGGTTGTGAATTGATTCCACCTTGTTCAGGTCCTCGACTGTGTGCAGGCTGAGTTAATACACCTGCCGCGCGGTCTGTACAGTGTTGCGCGATGAAGGGCGTCGATTTAGAGGGCCAGTGGCTCCCGCGTTAGTGGTGTTTTTTGTCAGTCAGGGTGAATAGGGCCGTGTGGCCTACGGAGACGGTATGTACTCGGAAGAAATACGGTAGAAAGTAGATAGGGGGCTGAGTAAGGACAACGACGGAGTTGCAATGCACGGCGTCTGTTTTTGTTTTTTGTCAGTTTTTGTTATTGTTGTGTTGGTGTGGTGGTTTGCACGGAGAGAGAGAAAAAAGGTGTTATTTTGGTGCACAACCAAATAGCTGCCCGTGACATTGTCCGCGGTCTCAAGAAGGACGGTGATGATGGTGTGTGGTTCCTGGTACTGTAGTTTATTCGGAAAAATGCTGAGCCTCTATTTTTTCTCGCCGGGTATATCCCTGTAGAAAAATCCGTATAATGCGTACCTGGCACTACATCCGACGATCGGATAATTTTCTGTACAATACATGTTATAGAGCTCGCGCTCGGGTATTAGGGTCGGGGGGTGTACTCCCGCGCCAGTATTTGTGTGCACACGTATGAAAAATGTATGCATGTTTTGGCAATCGGTGTGTCGCCCAAGGAGTCAATTTGAAGAAAACCATGTATGCACCGCGCCGAGGATCAATTTTCACCTCCACGGGTCTCGCCATCTGGGCCGCTTGCGCTGGTTTGGTTAGAACTGGTGGCGAAGTGATCAACGGGAAGCCGTGTTGCCTATAGGGAGATGAACCTCGTGTCGAAAAGCTTCCCTCTTCTTTTTGTGCCTTGCCGTTATTGTTGTTCGTTTTGTTTGCCGGATGCGTCGTATGATATGCTATGTTGTGCACATGTAGGGTGTTTACGTGTATTAAGACAAGAAGAGTTTATTAGTAAAATGGTCTTTCGTGCTAAAATACAACGAAGAACGGTGGTAGAAGGTCATCTTCCCTGCCCGTTTTTGAGAGCTCTGCTATTAAGCTCCGCGCGATGTTTGTGTGTGTATGTCGTTTTCTTTTCATCGGCTTGTTTCTTTCCCCCCCCCACACTAATTGTCGCATTGTTTGCGCATATTACTACGACTTACTCCCAGTTTTTTTCTGTTCTGGAACTTGAAGTGATCAGCTTTTCTCCGTTTCCTAATTTTTCGAGCTATATGTATATACTGTTGTAACATTGCGTCGTAGGTTAAATCGTATATAGTTTGGGATCAATGAGGCCTCCTGCTGCGATCAGCCGGAGACGCTCACCCAGGGTTACTACTCCCGCGTTGATTGTCTAGCAATCAACGCGGCACCTCGTCGCAGAGAGTAGGTACCCCGGTAAAATAAACACTAACAAAACTGATGTCGTTGTCGACGGTACAACCTCGCTACCAACGATGGGCGGGCGGGATGGTCTGTTTTTTTTCCTAGCCTCTTTCTACTTTGTCGTGCTGTTGTAGAGCTGCGATATCGCTCGCGGAGTGATACTCAATCACTGTCTCCCAGTACAACAAGGAGACTTTTTTGAAAAGGGGATCTGCCCTGCGGGCTTCGCCTCTTTTCTGTGTCAGATTACTGTTGTAACATTGCGTCGTAGGTTAAATCGTATATAGTTTGGGACCAATGAGCCCTCTCTGCTGCGGCATGAGATCACACCCATACTTGTTGACCTTTCTCTTATCTCAATGACGTCGCTCGTTTGACTCTTATCCTTTCTGCGGGTTTTTTTCTTTCTTATTGTCCCCAAACTTCTAGCCTAGCTGCATCTGGGCTCTGCTACCGTTGGTTGTCCCGTGGGAAAGTCGTGTACGAGTTTTTCGAACCCCTACGAGTAGAACTGCCATGGGAAAAGTAGGAGGCGTTTTTTTTGCATTGTGAAAACGGCCAACAACCCCCTTCGTTCTCGTTTGGCAAAGTTTCCTAGTGAATCTAACTCCCTTGAGCAAGAAGCTTATTAGCCTCAAAATACGAGGTATATGTCGCCTTACTTCGTGCTCCCTTATTGTTGAACTCTGGGCCTCTGAAGGGCCTTTACCTTCTCGATTCTGCCACTCTGTTCCGAGACATAAACATCGTGTGTGTTAAATTGTTTAATACAAACGATCCTCATATTTTGGAACAGAGTTGGTGTTTATTTCGCATTTCCAGCTTCGGCTACCGTTGCCTTCCTCGTGTCGTCGCAATCTGCGTTTAGTGCTTTTAGGGATGGTCTAAGAATGTTATGGAGTACGGCATTGAGGCATGTGCATGACATGCATACCCTTACGAAGCACCACACTCTGGATAAAAATGTACCAGGGTAATAACCTTTGGGGTACACATATCAGTACGTATCGGTCCTAATATATACGCCCAGAGAGGTATATATCTACAGAGATAGGCTTAGAGTCTAGATTAGTACCAGATACGTAGTAAAGTGTATATCACGTAGAGAAAGACATTTCGAGCTCGCAATTATCTGATCGGTTAATGTATTGTTTTGTATTGATCCCCGTAGGAACGTTGAGCTAAATGTTGCGCTGGTGGGAGGGAATATGGGCGTGGGGTGTTGCTCCCGTTCGTTTATAATGGACAAAGCGCTGAAGCTACCCAGTCAGCGCTGACCGAGTAGCTTCGTGTACTGTCCATGATGAACGAATAGGGCTTGCATCGGATGACACAAATCACCGCGGTGTTGTTTCCCTTCCTCATCAGGCACGTCGAAAGACAGGGCGTTGACGAGAGGCCTGCTTGCTCCGCAGAGGAAAGGGGTCGGATGGGTGCCGACATCGAGCCGACGGCATAACAACCGATCATGCACTCGGGGGGAGAGCTTTGTCTTGAGTACATGTGTTATGGTGGCATCGAAGCCTTTTCGAGCGTCTTTATAATGCTAGCAGATATATGGGTGCGGAATTTGCTTTCGAGCATCATCCTATTAGCAGATAGATGGTGGCAGGAAGCGTTTCGAGCATCTACTTTTTAGCAGGTGGTGGTGGCAGCGTGATTTTCGTGTTTCGAACCCGCGCCCACAACCCCACATACATCGAAAACTGGGAACTGGCGTAAGCAGTTTAGGTTGCGGCGTTCTCTGGGCGAGAGGGGTTGAAGGCGTAATACCGGTATATTGTCTACATGGCAGGCGCTAAATATTTTGCGGTACCGAAGATGGCGATTAGTAGGTCGCAGAGGGCGAACTGGTTTAACAAAAGAGTCCAAGCTTTTCAATGTGATACCCCCTCTAAGATAGTGACGCTCAAAAAATGCGAGGGGTGGGTGTGGCGTCCGGTAAGTGTACATTTTCGTTCTGTAGGAGCGAACCCCGTAACGGCGTTGACACAGCAGAGTTAGTTGTTGCTGTTGTTGTAGGCAAGCTCGTCGTATGTTTGTGGGGAGAGAGGGGGTCTCGATGTGTGCAGGTTTGTTTGTCGTTGACCACTCCCTCCTTGCAAGGAAAGGTTCTTCTCCGGTGCATGATAGCAGGGTGTAGTGTATGTAGTGCGACTTACATAGAAACAGGAGTTTCGGCGCCGGCTTTATTGGTTTCGTGGGTGTTTGGCGTCCTGGAGGTCTTTTTTTGTGAGCACCCAATCGCTGTTTGTTTGTTGAAGGGCGCAGTGTTTTGTAGCACAACTCAAACGGACAGAACTGTCGGCAATACGTTTATGCTGTAACAGTAAGCGTCTTGTTGGAAAATGGAGAATAAGACGGACGGGGCAATCCTCATAACCCCCTTTGTAGAACTGCACCGAATCCCCCACACTAAATACAAGTACGGTAGTAGTTCCCCTCATAAAACGTGGGTGCAGTTCTCAAGGCATTAAGAGGGTTGCAGCAAAGTAAAATATGGGCGGTGCGGGTCGGCATATTGCACGGCGGAGACACAGGACACAGCCCATTCTAGTTTGTGCCCCAACTCGGCGGAAGTCGGTAACGAAAAGACTGCTGCACCTATCAGGCAGTACTGGTATACCGGTATGCGGTACTACTGTGGGACGTGGCCGGGATGGGCCCGGCGAAGTCCGATGTAGTTTTCGACGCCGAAAGGCCTGACACCAGTTGCACCAGGACCGCTGTGGCAAGCTGCAAGGACAACATCTGTGTGCGTAGTACGTGTTGGACTAGCAACGGAATCGTCTTAACATCGTCTGACGGTGTAAACTCTGCGCGCGTACGATTGAGGCGACACTACAGTAATAATGAGTAGCAAAGCTGTACCAACGGTCATAAGATTATTTACAACTCTACAACCTGGTATAATACGACGAATGCGTATGTCAAAAACATAATACATGAACATGAGCAAATAAATCGTTGCTAGATGCCTGATGAGGAAAGCGCGGCCAACAATTGCCCTGGTGGTAGGCACCAGTAGTACTAATAGCGACAGCGCAGGCGTTCGTGGGTTAGTCTATATACAAGCAAGCATGGCTGTTCATGGGGGGGGGTGGTTACTTTTATTAATAAAAAAGTAGATAACGTGATAAGTGTCTATTTTATCGAGCAAAAGAACGGCGTCGCCATCGTTCTACGAGATACTATTAATAATAGCAAGCAAGCATGGAGTTAGTAGTTGATGTTGGCGTTCTTGTGGTAAGGGCAAGAACCTCGGAGAGCTGTCTGCGCGGGCGAAGATAATACCGGATGGTATTTGGATACTATCACACTGCATTGATTCATAAAATTTACAAGGGCGACGGCGGGCGAGCGACCGAGCGAGCGGCGGCGGCGGCGGGCGATCGACGAACGAACGCGGCCCAAGGCCGCCGCGATCCACCAACCGGCGGCGGGCGCGACGGCGAGCGACGGCGAGCGACGACGGCGGCGGACGGGCCACCACGCCACGAGAGGGTCGGTTTCATCAACAGCTGTGATATCGAGGATTTCGCCGAAACTCATTTTGCAAGCTGTGTGTGATACTTCCATCGCGGGGACTTACGGGTTTTGGATGCCCCCTCGTGATCATGCAGTTTACTGGTCTGGACGAGACCAATCACGGTCCACGGGCCAAGTGCCATCTTGCCTACATACCTAATGCTAGCCTGCTTATATCTGCTGTGTATATCTGTGGTTGTGTACCGTTACATGTGTGTATGATACGTAACGTGCAAAGAAGATGGGCAAATCCAAAGTATTGTAGTGTCCGTTTGGATCTGACAGCTGTTCGGATCCAGGATAGAAACAGGCGCCACCACCATGATATACCATGCGTTGATTGTGCGTAGTCGACAACCTTATTGCAGTCATGGAATAGTAGAACATCTACCACCATGACACAGAGTTCTGCGTACAGCTCTAGCCGTAGTTGTAGAGTTACTCTGTCTCCTGTACGTAGCTCCACAGCGGGCTGGAGCACAAGCTGCACCTTCAAGATTTAGATTTTTCCCAGTGACTTTAGTTACTGGGCTCTGTCGCGGAAATTATTTAATTTCCCAAATCCCCTGCCTTTCAACTCTGTTTCGAGGTCTAATTCCATCTTTTTTTAGTAATCCCCTCCCCTACTTAGTTCAACTCCAAACACGATTTGGCTCTGTAGCCCATCAATCCCTCTACTTCATGTTACACCTGGCATAGAAATTTGACTCTGTAGCCTTTGGCTAGATAAAGTTATACACATTCGATACTTAACCCGACTAGGTAATATCAGCTCTGGGTCGAGGCGATTATTGTGTCGGACGTACTCGTACTGAGCTTTACATGGGAAGTGGGAAGTGCAGCTGTACAAAGCGACGGCGCAACCAACTGACGATAACGTGGAGGACTGCTGCAGCAGCGTGCTGCTGTGCTGCTGCTGCTGTGCTGCTTGCTGCTGCTGAGCCTAGGTGATATACGCTGCGTTGTGCGCTAGCACCCGGCGATAATGTGGAGGACGCTGATTTAAGCTGCGTTGTGCGCAAGCGCCTGACGTACTCGTCGTACTGAGCTTTTCATGGGAAGTGGGAAGTGCAGCTGTGCAAAGCGACGGCGCAGCCACCTGAAGATAACGTGGAGGACTGCTGCAGCAGCGTACTGCTGTGCTGCTGCTGCTGTTCTGCTGCTGCTGAGCCTGGGTGATATACGCTGCGTTGTGCGCTAGCACCCGGCGATAATGTGGAGGACGCTGATTTAAGCTGCGTTGTGCGCAAGCGCCTGACGTACTCGTACTGAGCTTTACATGGGAAGTGGGAAGTGCAGCTGTGCAAAGCGACGGCGCAGCCACCTGACGATAACGTGGAGGACTGCTGCAGCAGCGTGCTGCTGTGCTGCTGCTGCTGTGCTGCTGCTGCTGAGCCTAGGTGATATACGCTGCGTTGTGCGCTAGCACCCGGCGATAATGTGGAGGACGCTGATTTAAGCTGCGTTGTGCGCAAGCGCCTGACGTACTCGTACTGAGCTTTACATGGGAAGTGGGAAGTGCAGCTGTGCAAAGCGACGGCGCAGCCACCTGACGATAACGTGGAGGACTGCTGCAGCAGCGTGCTGCTGTGCTGCTGCTGCTGTGCTGCTGCTGCTGAGCCTAGGTGATATACGCTGCGTTGTGCGCTAGCACCCGGCGATAATGTGGAGGACGCTGATTTAAGCTGCGTTGTGCGCAAGCGCCTGACGTACTCGTACTGAGCTTTACATGGGAAGTGGGAAGTGCAGCTGTGCAAAGCGACGGCGCAGCCACCTGACGATAACGTGGAGGACTGCTGCAGCAGCGTACTGCTGTGCTGCTGCTGCTGTGCTGCTGCTGCTGAGCCTGGGTGATATACGCTGCGTTGTGCGCTAGCACCCGGCGATAATGTGGAGGACGCTGATTTAAGCTGCGTTGTGCGCAAGCGCCTGACGAGCACATACATACATGGAGGACGCCAAGGCAGCATTACAAAAAAAGCTGCTGTATGTACATGATGAATACCAGGCATAGCTGCGTACAAGCTACAACAATACATAATACTTCACAGGCGAGGCAAGGCGGGTAGCCACCTGAAGATAACGTGGAGGACTACTGCAGCAGCGTGCTGCTGTGCTGCTGCTGCTGCTGCTGCTGCTGCTGCTGCTGCTGCTGCTGCTGAGCCTAGGTGATATACGCTGCGTTGTGCGCTAGCACCCGACGATAATGTGGAGGACGCTGATTTTTAAGCTGCGTTGTGCGCAAGCACATACTACATACATCGAGGACGCCAAGGCAGCATTATACAAAAGCTGCTGTATGTACATGATGAATACCAGGCATAGCTGCGTACAAGCTACAACAATACATAATACTTCACAGGCGAGGCGGCGGGCAGCGGGTCGGGGCGCAGCCCCGACCCCCGTGCCCCGCCCAGCTGGCAACCCTGTGTATGCGCGTCCGTGGAATATTGTTTGAATGGAATTGCCAGGAAGCGGAGTGGGTCAGACGGCGTTCGGGTGTGTGATCCGAAACACACAATCAATCGTCATGATTTCTACGAGTATGGCCCATAGGGCCCATGCCTTGGGAGAGAGTCCGAGTCGATCCACGATTTCATGATCCATGATCCATGGTCCATGGTCCATGATCCATGATGTTCGTGCGAAATGTAACGCCACATGAAACGACACAACAAGTTACGCCGCTCGACATCACATGCGCTTCGACGAAATCCTCGAGCTCACAGCTGTTTTTTTTTTTATTTTTTTTAATACGAGACTCGAGTACATACTTGACATCTTGACATCTTGACATGCTGTACACTACCGGCCCTCCCACGAGAAAGTGCCCTACAACAAACTCAGCCTAAACAGTTCGGGGGAAATAAGAAAGTCGACAGCTATTATACTGAAGTTAGTGCGGGACACACCCCTTTCTAAAATAAGAAAGTAAGCCTAAGCCCGATTTCTGGTTTCTTATGAGCGGGCCGGTACTGTACTCGTACTCACTCGTACGGACACACACGGAATGGAATATTTACGATTGATGCGATTGATGGCGAATTGAATGCAGTACGTATACGTATTATTCGTACAGCCCGTCAAGTGCAAGAAGAAGAGTATTCTTGTCGGTGCAAAAAGAAGAGTATTCTTGTCGCCACACATCACAGACTTTGCGGCGGGGAGCGGGTCGGGGCAGCGCCCCGACCCGCTCCCCGCCCAGCCGACAAACCCCGTGTGCGAGTCAAAAGGATTGTTGCCTCTCTCTACTACTACGAGTACTATGGATTCTATCGATGCGATAGAAGCGCCAAGTAGCGGAGTGCGTCGTCAGACGTATTATACGCGTAGTAAGTAAGCAGCATCAAATGGATTCAGTACAGCAGTGCAGACAGGCACAACAACAGTAGTTCTAGATCTTCGAATACAAATCATTTTGCAGCAGGATGAAGGGGGTAGACCCACTGACACACAGACGACACACAGTAGTAGTGCAGTACGTCAATGCAGCATCATCGCTGTGGCCGTCGATCATGGAAAAGTACGGATACGTAATAATATATTATTCAGTGCAGCAGTACTCGTGCTACACAATAGTGCGTACTCGTACTGCTGTAAGCGCGTCAAACGATTATATCGATACGATGGTGGCGAAGTGTCACTGGGACCCGCGTGCAGAGCAACCCCTCTGCGCGCTATAACTATAGATTTTAGATTTCGTCAGTAGCGGTTCAGGATTTCGTGTCCCCCAACACCCGCATATGGCACATGACACGAAAGCCACATAATTGCAGTGCAACTCCCCATTTCCACAAATTGCCGTCTGCTTGGTGGACGCGAAACAGGACAGAGTCAAGGAAAGCAACCTGTGATCCCGTGCCTACCTCGTACATGCCCCACCATGGAGGAGCGACCTGCAGCTCGTTGCCGCATGCACCGCTCGATTCGCGTGGCAGCAGCGGCGGCGGCAGCAGCAGCAGCAACAGCAACAGCAGCAACAACATCCACCTCTCTTTTTGCGTCTCCTTCGTCTCGAGTGCAGGCCTTTATCTGCGGCCCCGCGACGACCACCACTAGCAGCGGTGGCCGTCGACTACCCCACCACACCCAGCGCCGCTCGTCCCGGTGCGCCCTTCACACCACCACCACCACCACCACCAACTCCATAAGCAGTAGCAGCTATCATGATCGAAATGGCGACAGGCAGGGCGGCGCAAGCAGCAGCAGCAGCAGCAGCAACGGTAGCAGCGGCAGTCGACGGCGGCGGCGGTTGCCAGCAAGGACTGGCACCGTTCACCCTAGCAGGGGGGGTCTGGGTCTGCCCTGGGGGGGGGCAGTAGCGCCGTTGAGCGCAGGAGGTGGCGATGATCAGTATTTTGACGCGGGGGCAGGGGAAGGTCCGCCAAGGGACAGGACAAGCCCAGCCCCCGCTTCGCCTGCACCAAAGGCAAGGGCGGGGGTGGCGGACGGAGTACAGCAGGCAGGCAGGCAGCAGCAGCAGCGACAGCAGCAGGGGGGGGGGAGGGGGAGGTAGACGGAGACCGTTCGGCCATATCACAGACGAAACGCTGGACCTCATCCGTGCGGAGACGAGCATCACCGAGGTCATCGGCCAGTGAGTTGTCGATAATTTATCAACAGCAGTAGTCCTTGTATCATAGTGCTACGTACGTAAGCATGTACCAGGTACCTACGTGGTAAAAAAGTGTGTGTGGGTTGGCTGGTTGTGCTTGGAATAGGACATCACGACATCACTGCTGCTGCTGCTGCTGGCGTAAATACGCTGTCCTACCGCATGTTTTCGTCGATTGCCTCATTCTTATGCCTGGTATCTACAACAGCAGTAGTATTAATATGATATAAATACGAGTACAACAGCAGTATCTTTACAATTATCAGGTATCATAGGCAGCGTTCCTGTGTCACAGCAGTATCTTTACAATTATCAGGTATCATAGGCAGCGTTCCTGTGTCACGGCCATTTGTACTGCTGTACGTGTGTACATAAAAACACCCAACGAAGTAAGTTTGAGCTTCACCGCGTATTTATGTCAAGGCCACCGCGTACAGATGTCTCCACGTGTCCACCCACCACGCGTTGCAGCAGCACCGCCGGATGCTGCTGTAAACCTGCCCCTCAGAGACAGAGCTGTACAGCACCAGTGCTCTTGCGAGGAATAACGCTGCTGCTGCTGCTGCTGCTGGCTGTAGACCTGGCAGCAAGCACCAAAGCTTAACCGTCTTGGAAACAGCAGTGACGACAAAAAAACATCGCTCTTAACCCATACTCGTACAGAACTGAAAACAAATATCCCCCACTAATTCCAAGTGGTGTGTCCCCAAATGCGTGGGACCAGTTCTTAAAGGGGTTAACGGGTCATGATCCGACCTGCGGGTTGGGTCAGATTTTTTTTGGAATACTGTATCACGGGTCGGGTCGGGTCGGGTCGGATCGGATCGGGAGGTTTTCAAACTCTCACGGAGCGGATCGGGCCACCCTTACTCGACCTTACCCGACTTGACCCGCGAGGTTTGACCCCGACCCGTGAACCGTGAACAGCCCTGCTGCAAAAAATAACGTCAAAGTACGAAGTATGATACCACGTACCGCTCTGTCCCGAAATATAATCTCCTTTTATATGTTAATATTCAATAAAAACGGTTATCATATTTCGGTACAGAGTGGTATGTACTCGTAATAGTCAGCTTCGGTCACTGCTTGGTTGGCGGATGGCAGCTTTGGTTGGTGTTCATACTACTGCTGCTGTACACTGCTGTACAGCAACGCAAGCAGTTGGATGAGAATGGCGCGAAAAAAATTGACACAACTAAATAGATCGATAGACCATGCTCTCACAGCAGTGTTGCCATACGTCCTTTGCTTCGTATGCTTGAGTGCGTCAGCAGTATACTTGAGTATAGGAGTACGTTGTATAAACTTGTATACCGGCTGTGGTACAGTACAGCAAGTACGCACGTAGTGTTGTATATAACAGCTGCGGTATTTTCTTTATCGTCTTGCACGCTCACTTGCGTCACGCAGGCACGTAGAGATGAAACCTGCCGGGAGGGGGATGATCGGCTGCTGCCCGTTCCACGAGGACCGCACCCCTTCCTTCTCCGTCGACGACTCGAGAGGCTCGTACCACTGCTTCGGCTGCGGCGCCAGCGGCGACGTGATCACCTTCTTGATGCAGGCGAGTGCTTTGGTGGGCCTCGGTGGCCATGCTCCAGTAGAGCAGTAGTGGTTGGGGGAGGGGGGAGGGGGGAGGGGGCGGGGCGGAGGGGGGGGTGGTGGTATTGGTGGCAATGGTATTGGATGTGGTGTTGGTGTTGGTGTTGGTGTTGGTGTTGTTGGCGTTGGTGTTGGTGGTATTGGCGTTGGTGTTGGTGTTGGTGTTGGTGTTGGTGGCGTTGGTGTTGGTGTTGTTGGCGTTCGTGTTGGTGTTGGTGGTGTTGGTGGCGGTGGTTGTGTTGGTATTTGGTGGCGTTAGTATTGGTGGTGTTGGTGCTGATGGTGGCCTGTGGTGGCGGTCGCGGCGGCGGCGGTGGCGATGTCAGTGGGAGTGGTTGGTGCCTCGCGCCTAACCGTGATGACCGCGTGGTTACACACCACCACAGAGCCGCTTGCTGTACCACGGGCGGGCACACTGCACCGTTTTCGCCCCTGCTAACGTCATTCGGTGGGGAGGGGTGTCCCGCATGTCATGCATGGCCGTAGTCGTATGACCATAGACCCTCGCAGCCCTGCGATGCCGGGACAGAGCAAGCTGGGTGTTCACCAGGCAGGCAGACATTGTCTGGGGGGGGGGGGGGGGGGTTACTCATGTTGTGCACGGCCGTAGTCGTATGACCATAGACCCTCGCATCCCTACAATGCCGGGACGGAGCGCGTTGGGGTTTCACCAACCAGGCTGGGGGGGGGGGGGGGGGGGTTGTCTGCCCAGGCGGGGGGGGGGGGGGGGGGGATATTTACGTCAGTTGTACTGTACGTAGTACTCTGTAATATACCGGTATTAATGTGCAGTCGCGCTTCCGTCGTCCGCGTTTTTTTTCATGACGCATTTTTTTTTTTTTTTTGGTGTGGTGGTTTTGTTTTATTTGCTTCGATCTGTTTCGCTTTGCCGTTGTTTCGGTTTTATTCGGTTGAATTTTTGTTTTATATTATTTATTTTTTTGTTTTTGTTTTCGAGTTCGTTTTGATCTTTAGTGTTGCTTCTGTTTTTGTCTTTTGTGTTGTGTTTTGTTTTGATGTGTGTGGGTTTTCTTCTTCTCAACGTATCTGAACCTTTTTTTTCGCTCGCTTCTTCTTTTTTTGTTGTCTCGTGGAATGGATGGATTTGTTGGATGGATGGATGGATGTACTATGCGGATATCCCCAGATCGACGGCCTGGGGTTCCGGGAGGTCGTCCGCGACCTCGCCGAAGAGGCAGGGGTCTCCCTCGGGTTCGACAACGCCCCCGAAGGTGCGAGCGGGGGATGGGGAGGGGACACCGGGGACGAGAAGGCGAGGAGGGAGGCTAGGGAGAGGCTCAGCGTGGTGCTGCAGATGGCGGCGCAGTTTTACACGAGGTGTCTCGTGGAGATGCCTGTGGCAGGAGGCGCTAGGTGAGGGAGGGGAGAGGGAGGGAAGGAAGGGAGGGGATGGGAAGGAGGGAACAGGACGGGGGAGGGGGGGGGGAGGGGGCGGGGGTACTTGTTTGTTGCTTGCCTTAGTCATTTGACCATATTGACGACGCATCCCGTTCGAGACGGAGCAAGGACCGTTCCTACTCTTAATCGAGACACCTACAACGGTTGGGCGCTCGTTACGTTGTTTCCATATATTACATAGAATGAAGGTTTTGCTAACCCTATCCCCTTTCTGTTTCGCCGCCTGTGGCCATCATGGCGAGGGGGGGGGGGGGGGGGGGGGGTTACACGAGGTGTCTCGTGGAGATGCCTGTGGCAGGAGGCGCTAGGTGAGGGAGGGGAGAGGGAGGGAAGGAAGGGAGGGGATGGGAAGGAGGGAACAGGACGGGGGAGGGAGGGGGGGGGCAACGAGCTAATGGCAGCGCCGTGTTGGTTTATTAATATTCACACGCGGCGAAGGGGTGGGTGGAGGCGCCCTTATGGGTTTCCTGGAGGACGATTGCAGCAGGCGTTTAGAGGAGGGTTCAGGGGAATACTTCCGGAATAAGGTTGTTTAATACACGGCTTGTGTCTCTGCGAGAGAAACTCTCAGAGCTGAACCCAAGTGACTTACGTAGACTCCTGCTTGCAGAGATAATTATCTAGATCATCTAGTTCCTCACCCGCGTTTGTTGTTGTAATGTTCACGAAAGCAAGAAACTGTTGCAAGATAACGAGACAGCAGTGCAAGATACCGAGAAAAAGTTCAAGATAAGGAGAAACAACGCAAGCTACTGTACGTACGCACTTATCGAGAATCAGTTCAAGGGAACGATAAACAGTTCCCCAAGATAACGAGGAGAAAAAAACGATTTTGGTTGAAGAGTGGCGTAAGCCTCCAGAACGGGATAAAATTCCGCGGAACGTTCCAACGAAGAAGGCGTTGTGAGTTGTGAGTGCCCTCGCTCACTAGCTCACCCGTTCGATCGGTCGCATGCTTGCTCGGCGTGTACATGTGAGAAACAAGCGGTTACGATGGCGCGGTTACATACCTATCATACGGATATATTAAATATCGGCGACGATGTTTTTTTTTTTTTTTCCCCGTCGTTTTGTTTTTTTTGTTCCCCCCTTTGCTCTCTCCTCAGGGCGCACATTTTGGGGCGGGGCATCTCTCCCGCGACGGTGATGGACTTTCAGTTGGGGTACAGCCCCGAGGACTTCGCGAGCCCTCTTGTGGAGTACCTCGACCAGGTATACATATACCTGGTATATATATATACTTGTATATATATACGCAAAAAAATGCTACAGCAGTACGACCGGTCTTTTTTTCTTTTTGACCGCGTCGAGGCCTGTTTTTTTGGCCTGAATATGTTAGTTTTAGTGTGGGAGAGAAAAATCAGTCAATGGGGGTCAAAAACCGTCAAATCGCGGTTTCCCATATAAATACATGTACAAAATTGCGGCTGCTGCTCGGAGAGAGCTTGACAGCTTTTCTTAGACGTAGATTTTTGCCCTTTTCGCGATAACTGGCGATGACGTCCACCCGGCGACACGCAACTCCCCCATCGTGCTCGCCGACCCCTGCTCTGCCTACTCTGCCAAGGGCGGTCTCGGCCGTGCCCAACTCAAGTCTCACGGGGCTGCGATTTTTCCAGGATTCCATGCCCTTTTTGTCACGTGCACATAACATAACAACCAGTACACGCTTTTTTGTTCTACACGCAAACCGCATTATTCAAGATTCCGTTTTTTTATGTACGAGTAGACGACCAACCCGGAATTTTATCGTACCGGCTCCTTTTACTGCGGATATACACGTACGTATTATATGTACGAGTACCAGTACCGCTGCAAGCAGTAACAGAGTATCATATACCAGGTAATTTTTAATATGCGATGATATCTGTACAGTATTCATGCGTGCGTGGTATTCAGCAGTACGATAGTGGTCGGTGTGTGCCTGGATATAGTACCGGGCAGGGCCTCGCGTGCGCTCGCGGGCGTGGACATGAGGGCGGTGGGCGCTGCAGCAACGTTTACCAAGAATATGGTGATGGAGAGCGCACATACAAAACACGCACGCTCTTTTTTTTTACACGCAGCTACTACTGTACATGCATATACCCGTACGTACGTACGTACGTACGTATCATAACACCTCAGTACCATAGGGTGATATTTACAAGAAATAAGAAATTCGGAAGCCGTTATATTGAAGCTAGTATAAAACGCATCCTCTCCTCTCATGTAAATAAGAAACCTAGCCTCCGTTTGTGAGTGTTTTTCATTATTAGGTGTCATGTACTACTGCTGTACACCCCTTGGCAGTACAGAGTCGCTTTGTTCGCCCTAAGCTTAGCTCCCAATCTACCTCAGTAGGCTACTCCTCGCCGTTACGGGCATTGCGCGTAGCCGCAGGCGGGCGTCAGCCCGCCGCGGCGAAGCCCCCCTTGTATATCATCATGTGTTGTACTTCACAAGAAATACGTAGGCGTTTGCTGGTTGTTAGGGTTACTCGTCGGCCGTTATCAATACGTAGCTCTTCGCGGGTTGGTCGTTAGCTTTTAAGGGCGGCCGCATTTTTTTCATGGGTGATGAGTGATGGGCGATCAACCTTCCTATTGTTTTTCGGTTCGTAAGCACGTTTTCTCTCTTCCCCCCCCCCCCGGCCCCCCGCCCCCTCCCCCCGCCCCCGGGCCCTCGCGCGCTTCTCTCATCACCCGTAGGAGGGCTTCGAGATGGACACGCTCGTGGATGCCGGACTGGTGCCGGACACGTCGAAGTGGAAGTACCCAACCTCGCCGAACGTGAGAGGCCGGCTTCTTCACGAACTTAAGACACACATCGGACGTATATAGGATGATCTTCATATACTACATATACAGTACATGTTGTTTTTAATTTTTTTAAATATACTATAAACTCGTTCGGGCTGGTCGGTGCTCTACTGCTGTCCCGGTGTTGCTTGCCCCCGGGTACGTACGTAGCCACCTTTTTTTTCTTTAGCGTTGCAAGAGTTTTTTTTTTTTTTTGGTATGTTTTTCGCTCTTTTTCCGGGTAGTGGCTGCGTACGAGTATGATAGGTGGTATCGGTATCATATCATACGAGGAACAGACAAGACGCCTGCGCTGCTGTGTCCTCTCCCTTGTCATCTTGCGATGACACGTTAGGACGCACTGATTAATACTATGAATACTTGGATTTTATTCATACTGGATGTGTCAAGCGTAAGTTTCGCAGTGTGGTAAAGAAAAATTGCAAGAGGTTAAGGATTGAGGCCTCGTAAGCTTGCCGACTTTCCTATCTGCGCATGCAACCCCCCCCCCCCCCCCCCCCCCCCCCCCCCCCCCCCCC
>MEHQ01001674.1:316770-374496 GCA_008828725.1 Saccharina japonica | reverse complement strand
CCCCCGTCCCCCCCGTCAAATGCCGAACCGTAACGACGCCAGTCACAGGGTAACGTCGACAGCGGGTTCGTTGTTCCAGAAGACAAGTCTAAGGCCAAAGGAAAAGGGAAGAAAGGAAAAAAACAGATTCCGGACGCAGAGGCAAAAAACGCGGAGATCAACGCTGGAGCGGCGGCAGCGGTCGCTTCGGCGGGAACGAGGGTAGGGGTAGGGATAGGGACGCGAGCGGGGGTGGGGGCGGAGGCGGGGAAGAAGGATGTGAAGGCGAAGCCCCCGGCGAAGTACCTAAATTCTCCCGAGACGACGCTGTTCAAGAAAGGGAAGAACGTGTTTGGGCTTGATCTCGCGAAGGAGGTGCGTGCGTGCGTGCATGTCCAACCCTTTTCTTTTCTTTTTTTTGCGAATTTCTTGTCGTCAACGACAAGGAATGGATGGAAGGGGGGGGGGGGGGGGGGGGGGGGGGGGGGGGGGCTCGGGTGCTGTGTTTGTTGTTGCGCGTGCGGTGGAAGGTGGCCGTGCCTCCGATGGACGCCTTTTATCTCTTTTGGCGTTTTTTTTTGCTGTATCATATAAAATACCAGGTATTGTCAGCGTACGTATATACGAAGCCCTTTTGCTTTACGTACGTACGGTGCTTTTCTTGTGACGTCGCCTTTTTTCTTTTTTTTTTGTTCTCGTTTCTTTGTGTTTCGTGCTCCCGCGGTATACCTCGTATATATAGAGTCTGTCACCACACTTATACCACCTTTTACCAACAATCACACACACCCACACCCACCACCACCACCACCACCACCATCACCACCACCACCGCCACCGCCACCACCCACCACCCATACCCCCACCGCCTCCTCCCCCTCCCGCGAGCAGGCGATTCGTACGGAAGACGTGGCGCTGGTGGTGGAGGGTTACTTCGACGTGATCAAGCTGCACGATGCCGGCATTCGGTTTGCCGTGGGCGTGCTCGGGACTGCCATCACCATAGACCAGCTGCAGCTGTGCGCTAGGTACGATACGTGTTGGCGCTGGGTGTTAGTGGTGGTCGGGATGGGGGTGGGGGGGGTGCACCACCACCCACCACCACCACCAATAACAACGCACACTCCGGGGACATATGTGGCCCCGACAGGTATTCTCGGAGCAAGCAGATCGTTCTGTGCATGGACGCTGACGCAGCAGGGCAGCGGGCTGTGGAGAAGCTCTGCGAGAGCCCGGCGTCGTCCGGCCTAGACTCCCTCTCCGAGTCCGGGGTTTCGTTGTCGGTGGCGACGATCCCCGAGGGATCGGGGTGCAAAGACCCCGCCGATTATTTGCAGGTACGGGTAGATATACTCTGTGTTGATATACAGTCAGTATCGTACAAGGTTCTTCGGGATTGATTGTGGTTGGCTTTAAATCCCGGGGGGGGGGGTGTCGCTAGCTGAAAAGGCAAAACACAGACAGCAGGCGTTCGTTCCTACGTACTCTTACGTAACCACCAAAAACTAAGACCAAACATTTCTTGAAGGCTAAATAAAACCAAACTACCCACCGGGCAAGAAACCGGGCAGCAAGTACTCGTAATACCGACCAACCCCAACGAAATTCATAGTTAAGTGCTATACCATATATGCCAGTACCTTAACATACGTAAGAAAATATTACAGTCAGAATGTTTTTTCCCCCCCCCATTTTTGTTCCCCCCATTTTTTTTTGTTTTTCGTTCTATTGTTTTTGAAAATCTCATTGCTTGAACTATTATCGCGGTGGCGGTTCACGTACGACGTGATTGACCTTGACGGGAGGGTAAAGCATCCGCTCGACTGGAGCGCGCTACCGCCACGCCAGCGGACAGGTACGCACGACGCGTTCGAACACAAATGTTTCATCTCCGACCAGGAAGATGGTGGGTTTTTTCTTCGCGACTGGGCCCAGCGTCCGACAATACTGTCAGGTTGTACCTGGTACCATGAAGGCGTAGCGTAGATGGTGCCGAAAACTTGTCCCGACGCTGAGCCTAACGGGTGCAAAAAATCCCACCTTCTGGTCACGTACGTTCGAATGCGTCATGCGTGCCTGTCCCGCTGATGCGGCGCGTGGTAGCTGCATCGCCCAGAAACAAGCAGGATTGAGTATTTATTATACGTAGCAGTTTGCGCGAGACCCTTTAGAGCCAGCGCTTGCTAGATACCTGGTAGAGCACTTGCTTGCTGAAACTGTCTTCCCACCCGAACGAGTTACTTGCTGATACTGTGCAGCCCTTTCTTACGAGCGGATTTTTCAAAACTCCTTGCGTACCCCTGGGTCAGAATGTAACAAATCTGGTACTCCGAAAAAAACAAAAAAAACTCAGGCCAGTGATTCCAACGTACAAGTAGTATATATTGAACGAGTTGTTGGACAGGTCGCTTAAGTGATATTTTTACACACTTCATTCAACGATCTTATTCGTAAGATCCTCTCGTTCATTCGTGCTCGTGCGTATACTTTATACCTTCTGCTTGCGCCTTGTGCTTACGCTCATGCTCATGGATGTTGCTCATGATTATGCGTATACTTTCACACTTAACTGACAGCTATATATTACGGAGGACCATAGTAAATAGAACCTACGACATACAATAAATCCAATACATTTACCTATTTTTACTAAAGAAAAAATGGTCCTTTTTACTATAGTCCTCCGAAGTAGTAAACGGTTTTGTTGTTTGTTTTCCCTCGGGCGGTTTTATTGCGGGGGACCCTAGTAAATAGGACCTCCGGTACACACAAAAACCTATATATTTACCTATATTTACTAACAATATTTAGTCATATTTACTATGGCCCTTCGTAACAGTACTTTTTGACGCGGATTACAACGACTACTTAACAGTACGATACCTGCCACCCTGCTATCAATAGACATGTGCAGCATGAAAGAGCTTCAACGTTCATCACTCAAAAACATGCCCCGAGAAAATCAAGGAAAACCAACGTATTGTCATGCTTGCGATTGCGCTATATACTTCGTACGTAGGTACGTGTAACCGACATGCACTCGTATGTAACCGTTTTCCTCCTCCTTCTTCTTCTTCTTCTTCTTCTTCTTCTCCGAAAGGCGCACGGAGCGGAGGCGTTTCGAGCCGAGGTTGTCGACAAAGCCGTCCCCTGGAGCGACTGGCACGGCGATCGCATCCTGGCGGAACACGACTTCGCCTCAGACGCGAACGCTTTCCGCAGGTGTACAGACCGCCTCACCGGCTTCATCAGCGACCTCAGCATCCCCACCGACCAGACGTTCCACGTACACCGCTTCGCGAGAGCCCTGGCGGGTGGTGAGTGTTTATTTTTTATTTTTTAATATCATCCCCCACAACCACGCAGTGTCCGTTGCTGTACGTAGTCGTCATTTTTTTTTTTTTCGTCATTTTTTTTTCTCAAGCCCCAAGAGAGCTTTTCTCGCATCTGTTCTCGATTTTGTTCGCCAGTTGATCCATCTCAAGTCGTAATTCGTGTTGTAGGTTTCGAGCCCAGTTCGTGGCAAAACGTACAAACAAATGCACAAGACATTAACCCCCCCCCCCTTCCCGAAACACAAGCCAAACGCGAAACACTACTTTGTGGAGACTGGAAGCAACCAAAAAACATTTGCAAACTACGTATAGCAGGACGTAGACAAAAACTAGAAGCAAAAAGCTGAACACTATATATATTAAAACAAATAAAAGTGGAAACCAAGTGAAAAAAGTGGGAAACCTTGGGGAAAACCAAAACAAAAAAAACTGAAACCATGAAGAAAAAACAACCCCCCGAAAACTAGAAAAAAAAACTGCTTAAAAACAACACACCCACCCCCCACCCACCCACCCCTTCAAACCCACCCACCCAGGGGACGAGGCGATGAGGCACCAGCTGGAGTTCGACCTGATGGCCATGTCCAACGAAAAGCGAGCCCGCAAAAACGCTCTGCGCAGGCGCGTCGCCTCCCCGACCTCAGCGACACAGCTCCAACCAACGCAACCAACGCCTCCCTCTCTAGAAAACCCGGGGATGGTGTTACCCGGGTCCCCGCCCCAGGGCGGCGGGGACCCGGGGGCGGCCGCGCCGACGACCGCAGCGGAGCTGAGACGGCTTGCTTCTGGCCAGGCGACGGACGGGTGGGACGTTGTCGTGGTCAACGAGTCCGCGCGGAGGACATCTCCTCGGAGAGGACGGAATGGCAGCCAGGAGGGTAGGTTTCGAGCGGACGGTGGCGGTGGTGGTGGGGGGGGTGGGGGTGGCGAGGCGATGGAGGGCGAGGAGGTTTTGAGGGACCACGAGTGGGTCATGGAGCGCGTGAAGATGAAGAAGAGGGAGGAGTCGAGACTGAAGAGGACCAAGTTCGGCGGGAAGGGCTCGGCTATCTGGGCGCCTGCCATGCAAGAGGTATGTCTCGTGTGTGTGTGTGTGTCGTGTGTGTCTGTGTTGGTGTGTCTGATGTTTGTCTGTTTGTCTGTGTGTGTTTTGTATGCCCATCTGTCTGTATGCAGGGCTGTAGGGCTGTCTGCGTGTCTGTATGACGGTCTTCCTGTCTATGTGTTATAGTCTGTCTGTCTGTCTGTCTGTCTGTCTGTCTGTCTGTCTGCCGGTCTGTCTGTCTGCTTTTGTGTCTGTCTATTTATGTGTCTGCCTGCCTGTCTTTAAGTATGTGCATCTGTCCCCGGGGTGTACCGTGTACGGGTTGCACAGGGGTGGGGGTGCTCTTGGAAAAAAAGGACGGAGAGAACGGACGGACGAAAAAACTCTGTTTTTAAGGGTGGAGCTTTTCCTTGGGGCAGGGGATAGGGGGCGGGGGGCGGGTAGGGGGTAGGGGGGGTGATAGAAGAGAAAGGCCGCCCATCGGATTTAACGAGTCGAGGAAAAATAGAATTGGGTTGTCAGCTGCTCATCGTGGCCAAGTAATGCAGGGACTGCCCCGGGTGTGTTTCGTCATCCTGCTTACTGGTGGCAGTAGTAGTAGCAGTAGTAGTAGCAGTAGTAGTATAGTAGTAGCAGTAGTAGTAGCAGTAGTAGTAGTAGTAGTAGTAGTAGTAGTAGTAGTAGTAGTAGTAGTAGTAGTAGTAGCAGCAGCAGTAGTAGTAGTAGTAGGAGCAGTAGTAGTAGTAGTAGTAGGAGCAGTAGTAGTAGTAGTAGTAGGAGCAGTAGTAGTAGTAGTAGTAGGAGCAGTAGTAGTAGTAGTAGTAGGAGCAGTAGTAGTAGTAGTAGTAGGAGCAGTAGTAGTAGTAGTAGTAGGAGCAGTAGTAGTAGTAGTAGTAGGAGCAGTAGTAGTAGTAGTAGTAGGAGCAGTAGTAGTAGTAGTAGTAGGAGCAGTAGTAGTAGTAGTAGTAGGAGCAGTAGTAGTAGTAGTAGTAGGAGCAGTAGTAGTAGTAGTAGTAGGAGCAGTAGTAGTAGTAGTAGTAGGAGCAGTAGTAGTAGTAGTAGTAGGAGCAGTAGTAGTAGTAGTAGTAGGAGCAGTAGTAGTAGTAGTAGTAGGAGCAGTAGTAGTAGTAGTAGTAGGAGCAGTAGTAGTAGTAGTAGTAGGAGCAGTAGTAGTAGTAGTAGTAGGAGCAGTAGTAGTAGTAGTAGTAGGAGCAGTAGTAGTAGTAGTAGTAGGAGCAGTAGTAGTAGTAGTAGTAGGAGCAGTAGTAGTAGTAGTAGTAGGAGCAGTAGTAGTAGTAGTAGTAGGAGCAGTAGTAGTAGTAGTAGTAGGAGCAGTAGTAGTAGTAGTAGTAGGAGCAGTAGTAGTAGTAGTAGTAGGAGCAGTAGTAGTAGTAGTAGTAGGAGCAGTAGTAGTAGTAGTAGTAGGAGCAGTAGTAGTAGTAGTAGTAGGAGCAGTAGTAGTAGTAGTAGTAGGAGCAGTAGTAGTAGTAGTAGTAGGAGCAGTAGTAGTAGTAGTAGTAGGAGCAGTAGTAGTAGTAGTAGTAGTAGTAGTAGTAGTAGTAGTAGTAGTAGTAGTAGTAGTAGTAGTAGTAGTAGTAGTAGTTGGTGTATGTGGAAGCGTAGGGGTCTCACGTGTTCAGGCGGTGTGCGTTTTCATTTATATTTTTTTTGGTTTCTCGTTGTTTTTGAAGGAATGGACAGAAATTGGAAGGGAAGGGGAAGCGCCACGACCACACCCCTCTTTTCGACCCTGATCCCTTTCTTCCCTCCTTCCCTCCTTCCTTCCTTCCTTCTCTCTCCCCTCCCACCCTTCTCCCGCCCCCGCCCCCTCCCGCCCGCCTAACGTGCCCGTTCAACTTACCCTCTCCGTGGGGCATCAATACCACCCCCACCAAATCCACCCCCCGCCTCCTTTCTGTGTGCGTCATCTCGCGCCTGCGTTGGGTTGTCCCCAGGAGAGCGCGATGCTGCCTGGCAATGAGGGAGGCGGGGAGGGCGACACGATGGACCCAGCGCTCCGCTCCCGGATCCTAGACCAGGCGCAGCGGTTCCTCCTGGCGCTTGTGGTCCACGACCCTTCCCGCCGCGTGTCGTGCGCCGAGGAGGCTAAAAGGCGCGGCCTGTACCTCGGCAGCGAGAGGCGGCAGTGGCTGTTCAACGCTGTAACGTCCACGGCTGCCGCCACCGCCGTGGCAACAGGACCAGGAACGGAATTAGGAACGGGATTAGGAACGGGATTAGGAACGGACCTGGGAACGGACCTGGGAGCGGAGGCGGGAACGGGGATGTCAACAGCGGGACCAGCAGCGGCCACCGCGGTAGCAGGAGAAGAAGCTACAGCGACGGCAACAGGAGGGGCAACAGCAACAGCAGAAGAAGGAGGGGGAGGAGAAGAAGAAGAATCGGACAAGCCGTGGACCGGTCCTAGCGCGGAGGCGCTAGAAGCTGGGGGGGAGATGCTTTTCGCCGAGATCAGGGCGGCGGCTCCTCCGGGGTACTTTGGTCTCAGAGGCAAGGCGCGGTCGAGCGGTAGCGGCGGCGGCGAGGGCGGGCGGGGGGAGGGGGAGGGAACACTGGACTGGGTTTTCGAGCGTAAGGAGGCCGTGCGTGTGGCCAAGGGGGATAACGTCGATCTGGTGCTGCTGGAGGTGGTCATGGTCATGCTCAGAGAGAAGGTGAAATGTGTTTTGTGTCTTTGGAATGGGTTTTTGTGTCTTTGCCCCCACGAGTTTTGGCTGGGCTGGGCTGAGCTGAGCAGGGCTGGGCTGGACCGGAGAAGTCTGGGAAAGCTTGTGGAAGGCTTTGTGTGGGTTGCTTTTGTTGGCTACATTGTGCCGATTGCTTTTGTGGACGACGTACTATTAAATTCCAAGACTTGTATATTCGTTTTTTGTTTCGTGTGTGTGCTTTTTCCTCTCATCCCCCCCCCCCCCCCCCCCGTCCCTGCCTTTGCTGGCAACTTTCTGGTGTATGCGGTTGTTGACTTATGCCCTATGTATACATTTTTTTTTTTAATGGTTTTTGTGGTCGCGTTGCTTGTTCCTTTTCCTCCTTGCCTCCCCCCCCCGCCCCCCCCCCCCCCCCGTCCCTGCCTTTGCTGGCAACTTTCTGGTGTATGCGGTTGTTGACTTATGCCCTATGTATACATTTTTTTTTTTAATGGTTTTTGTGGTCGCGTTGCTTGTTCCTTTTCCTCCTTGCCTCCCCCCCCCGCCCCCCCCCCCCCCCCGTCCCTGCCTTTGCTGGCAACTTTCTGGTGTATGCGGTTGTTGACTTATGCCCTATGTATACATTTTTTTTTTTATTATGTTTTTTGTGGTCGCGTTGTGTTTTCCTTTTCCTCCTTGCCTCCCCCCCCCCGCCCCTCACCCCCAAAGCAATAAGAGACTAGAACTGTTGTGGGAGAATGTGAAATGTACAAGGAGGAGCGAGACGTGCCGGGGAAGAAGAGGAAAAGTGACACGGAGAAGGTTCGTACGCTACAGTAGGTTACTAGCGAGAAAAAGAGCGCTATTCTTAGCGAGAAAAAGATGAACAAAGTTTTTTTTTACGTAGTATATGAACCAGAAAAAAAGGTAATGATGATCGCCCAAATGTTGGAAGTGTTTTGTCTCTATTCGCAGTAAGAACGGTGCTCCGTCTCGAAAGGGATGCGTGGTATAATATGACTAAGGCACGCAACAACTGAGTACCCCCCCCCCTACCCTACCCCCCACTAAACCCGACATGCTCCGTCCCGGCAGAATCGGGACGGTGCTCCGTCTCGAAAGGGATGCGTGGTCAATGGCCAAATAACTTATAGGGCAAGCAACAAATGAATACCCCCCTCCCTCCCTCTCTCTCTCCCTCCCTCCCTTCCTCCCTCCCTCCCGACCAACCGACCAACCAGGCGGCCAAAAGCGTGCACTCTCTTAGCCTGGAGCTGGCCGGGACAAGCGACGCCATCGCGCGCACCATGGCAGAGGCCGCGGCAGCATGCCTCCTCGCGCCCCCCGCTCTAGCGACCCCACCGCCGCCGCCAACGCCACCACAGCCACTGCAACCGGGGGAGGCGTCGGCGTCATCGCCTGACAATGCCACTCCGCCGAGCGAACCACCAGCAGGCGACGACATCGGCAAGCGGGACCTCTTAGAGGGGGTAGACGGGGGGAGGGCGAAGGGGGAGGGGGGGGGTGGTGGTGGTGGTGTTGGAGGAGGTGGAGGCGGGGGGAACGGGGGTGTGGGAAGAAGCAGAGCGGAAGCGCAGAAGGAGGTGGACAGGCTTAAGGCGCGGCAGTCGGAACTGTTCGAGCTCATCCAGCTCAAAAGAGAGGTGAGGTTCATTGAAGCGCACGCGCGTGCGCGCGCCGGTGGGGGAGGGGGGAGAAGTGTACTCGATATTCATGCATGGCCGTAGTCGTATGACCATAGACCCTCGCATCCCTTCAATGCCGGGACGGATCTTGTCGGTTTTCACCGACCGGGTAAACGAGCCAGGAAGTTGTTTGTGGTGGGTGGCGACCGGGGGTTCTTACTGCGGACAGAGCGAATGAGAGGGAAAGCGCGCTCAAGCTTTTTTTGGGGGGGGGTGGAGCGATCGGGAGAGTTGACGTTTTTGGTTTGGTTCGGTTCGACTTGATTTTTGTTTGTTTGTTTGTGTGTTTGTTCGTTTTCGTTTTTTTTTGTTTTTGTTGTGTTTTTGTGTTTTTTGTGTTTTTTGTTTTATTTTAGTTGGATGTGGTTTGGTTTGGGCTTGTTAGACTGGATTTGGGTCGGCTTGGTTTTAAGTTTGGAGTGAGTCCTGCGCCAAGCGAAGGCGTCCGGACTGACAGTTTCTGCTGCGGCATTGTGGTGCTGTCGCTAAAAAAAAAACTAGAAAAAACGAGTCGGCAAAGCCGCCCCCTGGCGGCCGTTCGGTACTCGTCGAGAAGGATTGTGCTCCCGGGTGCAGTTTCACGGCAAAAAAACGTCGGTGCTGTCGTCGGGCTGCACCGCACAGCACGTCAGTACACCATAGCACGACCCTCTCTCCTAACGCGCGAGTAAAACACGTCCGATGGCCCACCTAATGTTCCCGTCGTCGTCGTCCCCCCCCGCCCCTCCCCCCCCCCCCCCTCGCGATCCCAAGCCATGACCTCCCCGACCCCCGACTCGCTCAGTGCGCCAACGTATACTACTTTTTTTTTTCTTATTTTTCTTCTCCATTCCATTTATCATCTTCGCCCTTCTTTTCTCTCTCCCTCTGTAGTCGTAACTCAGGTCCGGGGTCACTTAACCCTTTTAGGACTGGAGTCCCGTTCTGGGGACAAACCACTCTAATTCTAAATAATTTGTCCCCAAAACGGGACTGCAGTCCTAGAAGGGTTAAGTAGGCTCTTCTCCTCGTGCCTTGCTTTTTTTTTATCCCGAGAAGGTTTCAGCACTTTCTTCCCTCGTCGACTCGCGTCGATTTCCGCTATGCCCCGAAAAATGGTTATCGTTCGTATGTTATTGTTATTTGCGAACGTTCCTTCTATTTCGGACCATGTGAGGGGGGGTAAGTAATTTCGTATGCCCACCCCTCTCCCCAGGTACAAAGACTCCGACTTTTTTTCTGTTTTTTTTTCTGTTTTTTTTATTAGTTTAACCTGGGTGTGTACTCCTCTTATCCCTCCCCGCCGCCGTACAGGAGGTCGCCGAGCTGGAGGCGCGGCGTAAGTCGTTCACGAGCCGCTTGTCCAAGGTTAAGGGGGAGACCGCAGCGTTCCGAGATGACGAGATGCGCAAGGGAGCGGCTGCGGCGGCGGCGGCGGCGGCGGCGGCTGCGGCCCTGTCGGCGCCGCAAGTGGGAGCGGGAGCGGGGGCGCAAGCTCAAGCCCATGCGCAAGCGCAAGCGCAAGAGTTAACTCAAGCGCGATCGAAAGCGAAAACTCAGGCACAAGCGAAAACGCAAGCACAAGCGGAAGCACAAGCACAAGCGGAAGCACAAGCGGAAGCACAAGCACAGGCGGGAGCGCAAGCGGGAGCGCAAGCGGGAGCGCAAGCGGAAGCTCAGCTGCCTCTCCCCCTTCCCGCGTCGTCTACTTCTTCGTCTGGGTCGTCTCCTACCGGTCTAGAGTCAGCTGCGGAAGCGCGAGACGCGAGCGTCCCCAGCCGTGGTGGTGGTAGTAGTAGTAGTGGTGGTGACGGAGGTGTCGTCGGGAAGGAGGCGGAGGCGGAGGCGGCGCCGGCGGCGATGTTGCCTTTCAGGTTTCTCGATGAGAACAAGGAGCCAGAGGAAGGCTTGAACATTTATGACGTGGAGGGTAACATCGCCGCGGCCCGAGCCGCCAGCGCCGGGGAGGGCCAGCAGCAGGAGGGGGGGGGGGGGGGGCAGGGGCAGGAGGAGCAGGGGGGGCGGCAGCAGCGACCGCCGCCGCAGCAGCAGCAGGACGTGCAGCCGGAACCATCGGCCGTAGCGTACGGCGGTAGCAGAGATCAAACGGCGGCCCCGTCGCCGTCTTCGTTCTCCGCGCGTTTGCCCTTGCCACCGCCGCCGCCGCCGGTACCGCCGGTACCGCGCGCGCAAGCCGCTACCGGCATCAACGCTGCAAGGGCACCCGTGGCTGCCACGCCACCGCCGCCGCCACGCCGAGATAGCCCAAGGCGGCACCCTTTGCGAGAGACCGAGGAGGGCGGGACGGCGGCGGCGGGGAGGGCGGGGGGGCGTCGCGACAGCGATAGGCACGGCCGCGCAGCGGCCGCGGCCGCTGCCGCCGCCGAGTGGAACGCGCCCTCACTTTCTTCAGCAGGAATGACCGTGACGACCCTGTCGCCGCCGCCGCGGCCACCGGCGCGGCAGTTGACGGCGACGATAGAGGGCGGGGTTAGGGAGGGGGGGGGCGGGGGCGGTGAGGCCGAGAAGATGGCGATGGAAGCCGAAGAGCAGGTGGAAATGATCGAGGAGGAGGATGAGGTGTATGGTGGCGTCGGGGGTGGCGGGTGGTGGTGATCGTATTGAAGAAAAAAAAAAAACGGGCGTTGTTGATGTTTGTGAGAGGCTGTTTTTAAGGTCACAGGTGTCTTCCGATGTGATTGGCTGACACTTGTGGCGCCGAACGCCTGTATGGGCGTCCACATTTTTCCCTGGGGGGTGCGTGGTTTTAGCTACGAGCTACGGCTGTGGGTGCTTTGTGGGGTTTAGTATGGCAAGAGGCGGGAGTGAGGCATGGGGGGCGGAGGGGGGGGGGGCGGGGAAAAAACAAATCGGGAACGTTTTGTTTTTCAATAATATGGTATGTTCGTGCTGGTATTTTGTATTTTCTTTCTCTTTTTTTTCCCCTTTTTTTTTTGTTTCACCTTAAGAGGCAGGCGCGGCCCACCCGTGAGTAATTTCAGCCGCTTTACAGCAGTACGAGCCACTCTACAAATTTTGTCACCCAGTCAGCGTGCATATTAGCATAAAACATGTGAAAATAGTAAAAAAAAAAAACAAGAAGAAAAACATTTTGGTTAGCGGTGTCGAATAAAATAAATGAATTTAAATTTCGTTCGCGGCGGGAACAACCTAAAAAAAACAGATGCCAGGCAGTGCCCGCAGGTAGATGTGTAGTATCATACTTCGTATGAATGTACGTACGAGGAAGAACACAAGAACATTATCTCGCAACAGGCCACATTGAACGAATGCGACCCAGATCGACCAAGTGGTGTTCATGGATTAAGCCGGAATGTTGTTGTTGTTGTTGTTGTTGTTGTCAGCGTTGATGCCGCTGCTCGTGTCTTCTTCTTGTGCACTGCTGTTTCCACACCTCAGCGGACAGGTCATTTACAGATAGATCATGGACGCGTGCTACGGTAGAGGTAGCACTTTTCGTCTGAATCGTTTTCTGAACGATCCGGCTCCTTAACTCAAATTCGTCGGACTTTTATTTCTGTGACGAATAATGCTTCAGAGTATACTTCGGTCGTGAGTTTTCTTATCCGGCAGCACTTTTATTTTCCTCCGAACTATTTTTTTCGGTGAGGTATGACGCTCCTGAAGCGAGAAGCTCAGAAAAAAGCATGGTGCACCTCTATCGTAGCACGCGTCCATGATCTATCTATCTACAATGGATAATCTGCTGTAGATCATCTAGTTCCTCAGCTGCCGCTGTGAGAGGTTGTACAGGATCTGTACAGTACAGATCCTACCCAGGAAACATGTGTTAGAAGATCATGCAGGCTATATATATATACGGTTCCCATCTTCGGCAAGATGAGCTAGAGGCCATTCAAGATCATATACGGTAAGGTCGGGCACAGCTATTTTAGTCGTATGTCTGCCTTGAATTATATCTACATCTATCTGCATCATGATAGTATGAGGTGGGAATGGTAAATGATCTGTGCGATATGTGCACTACATACTAGATAGATAGATTGTGTGTGTGTCAAGCCACAAGTCACATTGAACGAATACCATCCATCAAATCAAGCAAAATATCCCCCCCTTACTTATTGCTTTTGTTACGTATTATTAATACCAGACAGAGTTAGTGGTATTAGGGTCGTTCTTATCGAGCAACTTTTTTTCCAAATTTTCTGAAAATTTCCAAATAATTTTTTCGCGCAATTTTTAGGACTTCCAAATTTTCCAAAAATAATTTCCAAAAATTGGAATGCGAAGCCTTCCAAAAAAAAATGCCCTCTTGTTAAAAATTCCAAAATTCCAAATAAATCCTGTTTTTTCTTGATTTTCCTGGGTTTTTTTTGGAAAACCAAAAAATGGATTTTTTTGGAAAAAAGTTGCTCGATAAGAACGACCCTAAGAGTAGGGTCTCTATTTCGCAAACTGTTACATACAAGAGAAAAGAGGGGGCTGAAGTCTTCTCGCGATACACACTCAGGGTACGAACCGTAGTGGGGAGGGAGGAGGCACAGAAGCGCCTTCTCTGTGACCCCGGATCTGAGTTACGGCTAGGGAGGAGAGCGCAAGGAAAAGGGCGGAGATAATAAATGGGATGGAACGAAATAAATTCGTAGAAAAGAGGTAGGTGTGGTCTCTGGAGTAAATGTTATGTTTACGCGTACTCGTAATAATAGTAGTTTCTCGTCCGTCCGTCCGTCCGTCCGTCCCAATGAGCCATTAGACTAAGAAAACGTGATATATACCGCTTTTTTCGAATCCGTTGACGGTACAGTATATATATGTAAAAAGGGGGACATCCGCGACAGAAAGCACCTAACCCCTTAAGAACTGGTCCCACGAAATTGGGGACACACTACTTGGAATTAGTGAGAGTCATTTTTTTTCAGTCATGAATGGGTTAAACCCTTAGAGGGCTGGAGTCCCGTGTTGGGGACAAATTACTTGGAATCAAAGTGGTTTGTCCCCAAAACGGGTCTGTCTGCAGTCCTAAAAGGGTCAAATACTTCTTTTGTTTTCGGCATCGCAAAAGGCGCCGCTCGCTGTACCGTGATCTGTGATCTGGCACACACATCATCATCATCATGAGAAAAGGCACGTACGTGGTCTTCTAACAACGTTGCTTACGGTCAATCGTATGCCACAACTATGGGTACAACAGTAACTAACTGTAACTAACAACAAGAGCAAGCAGCGCCACATTACAAACGCAGCAGGTGGACACCATGCGTTCATTCATGACAAGCGAGCGTGATCCGTACGTGCAGCAGCATCTACCTTCTATCTGACGAAGAAAACGAAAGAAACCCATCACTGCTTGCTGTGTGTACATCGTAATCATGGTGTAAGTCTGGGTTCGGTATTACAAAATACATCAAATTCGTCGTGATTGGCACCAACAGTAATATTTTATATAATAGCACCAACAGCAGCAGCAGCAGTAGTAGTAGTAGTAGAAGTAGTAGTAGTAGTAGTAGTAGTAGTAGTAGAAGTAGTAGTGGTAGTAGTAGTAGTAGTAGTAGTAGTAGTAGTAGTAGTAGTAGTAGTAGTAGAAGTAGTAGTGGTAGTAGTAGTAGTAGTAGTAGTAGTAGTAGTAGTAGTAGTAGTAGTAGTAGTAGTAGCAGTAGCAGCAGTAGTATTATAGTAGTAGTAGTAGTAGTAGTAGTAGTAGTAGTAGTAGTAGTAGCAGTAGCAGTAGCAGTAGCAGTAACAGTAGTAGCAGTGGTAGTAATATTTTATAGCATTGCTGTGTACCTCTCACCTATTAATAGTTATATAGTCCGGGCGTTGCAGCTCCGCTGTTCAATGTAAACAACAGATTGTTCCATTGGATCTCGTACATGACGCCAGTTAGTAGTAGTAGTAGACCCCTACGATAATACCGCGGCAGTATATATTAGTGTTTTGTAGTATTACGGAGGACCATATTAATAGTAAATAGGGCCTACGGTAACACAAAAACCTAGACATTTACCAACGATATTTGGTTCTATTTACTATTAATACCAGTATGTGGCCCGTAACACTATATCATATAGATTCGCAGCAGTGCTATTAAATAGCTAATAATATAATAATAGCTTAGCAGTCGTACAATAGGATACGGATATCCACGACCTCGGCGAATGGTGGGACCTACGCGGGACAATATCCATGCGGCGGTTGGGTCGAGAACCTGGAACCCACATGGACGCATGCTACGATAGAGGTGCGCCATGTTTTATTTTTTGAGCTCCTCACTTAAGGAGCGTCATACCTCACCGAAAACAAATGATTTTGGAGGAACATAAGAGTGCTGCTGGATGATGAAATCTCATGACCGAAGTACGTATACTCTGAAGCATTATTCGTCACAAGAATGAAAAAAAAAGCCGACGAAGTTGGGTTAAGGAGCCCGATCGTTCAGAAAACGATTCAGCCAAAAAAGTGCTACCTCTACCGTAGCACGCGTCTATGGACTTGGAAGGCCGGTAATTACCTCATGAGCCATTATGAATTACCAGGTATTAATTATTACGGGCCTACCATCACTGGTATCTGGTATATAAACAATATAAACAATATAAACAATATAAATCCTTGCGGTGAAAAGCTTTGGACGCCTCGGGAAGGAAGGTAGCGAGTTCATCGACCAGCTGGCGGCGAGCATCGTCGGAGGAACGGACGGGGGGTCTTTATCAAGAAAAGGGGTCTGTAAGGAGCACCTTTTGCAGGTCATATCGGTAACCACCCAGGTCGCGATCTCACGCCGGGTGCACCGATACAAGCTCGCCCTGCGAGACCGGCAGGCCGCCAGGGGGAGAAGGGAGGAGGAAGGAGGATTACTCCCCATGGCGTGGGGGTGGAATGTAGATGCGGAGTAGCACGGCGAATAGATATATAGGAGGTATAATAATTGGGTAAAGGGTGCGTATTCTATTGTTAATGTTATTAGCTTTGCCATCCGACAATGTGCAGCATGAGGTTCAACATTGGTCACTCATAACATTCCCGAAAGCAGAAAACCACGGAAACCAAGGAAACCTATGCGCAAAGTCTAACATCCTTCTATGTCTACTTCCCGCCCAGATTTATCTACAATAATACTCCATTTGTTGTCCTTGCTCCCTCCTCCTTCCCAATATGCACTCTTCACGTTCTATTCTTAAGTCCTAAGCCGCATCCAAGCTCCATCCCCACGCCATCGGTGTGGGTCTGTCACTGCTCCTCCTCACTTGCTGGCGGTCCCTGAGTTGGAGTTTGAACCGCGATACCCTCCTAGAAATGGCGACCTGTGTGGTCACCGAAACGACTTACAACAAGCGTTCTTTCACCACCCCTTTTCTAGCCATGGACCCATCGTCCCTCCCCCCCACGACACTGGCTGCCAGCTGGTCGATGAAGTTGCTGCCCTCTACCCCGAGACGCCCAGACCTTTCCACCGCTAAGGTGGCAAGTTTGTGACTCCGTTCGTCGAACGACACATGTCCCGGACGAGCGTAGTGTTGGCGCTTGCGCGCCTCGGAGGTAGAGGCAGCTGATCCATCGGGATCAGCACTGCCTCCTCGCAGGTGTACCTGCGCTTGAGGGTCAGCATGGGTGACGTCCAGCAGGATGGACTTCTCCCTGTACTCCTTGTTTGGGGCGTCCCGGAGACCCCTTCTCCTGACTACAATGTCCATCAGCAGATTTCGGTCTACGGTGAACGGTTCGCCGCTCTCCACTTGGTGTTGAATTCCTAGACGCTTCAACGTGCGGGACATCGCGTGGACGAGCGGCTGGTGTTGATTCACTTGGGCCCCCGCTCTGGGGCAGATGCGTGCGTGGCGGGTGTCCACGTCGACTGCATCGCAGCAGGGGCACCTCACTGCCACGTGCTCCTCGATCCCAATGAAACGCCTTCTCATGCCCACGAACTCTGCTGCGGGTATGACACGTAGTGAATCCGTTGGCCTCGCCCGAAGGCATGCCGTGGCTCCTGCCTCCTGTAGACTCCTGTAGCGAGCCTTGGCGAAGGCCTTGGTCTCGGACACTCCCAGCGGGTCGCCTGGTCCGGGGGGGCGTGCCGTCTCCGGTAGCTCCTCCAGCGAAGCAGTGTGGGCTAGCGTGCCGGCCCTGATTCACCAGCTTGCCCAGCTTCTGTTGGGCTTTCCGTGAATTGGTGGTTACGGCGTCATGCGAAGCCAGCATGTCGGTCTCTGGGGCCCGGTTCCCCTCTGCTCCTAGAGCCCATTCCAGCCAAGATTCAGGGACGATGCCCTCTGTCTTTCCCTGCGTCACCCCCCATGTGTCGCGGATATCCCGCAAGCTTGCTCCAAGCTGAGCAATGGTGCTCGATTCTGGGAGCCCCCGTCTGACTTTGTTACCAAGCGGGCCTGTAAGGTCTGCTAAGACCTCTGGCAGGGTCCCCACCCTGCTCCCAATTGAGGCAGACATTCGCCTCGCTTCTGTCGACGGCAGTCCTAATCCTCCCGCTCCCGTAGATAGGCGTGATTGGGCCTGTTGGTAAGGTTTGAGAGTCAGCCGACTATCCGGGCACCCCCCCCTGGAAAAACGACTGTGCCTCCGCCGCCCCGGTAGCTCGAGGATTTTCTCGTACGCCCATTGTGCCCCGCCGTCTGCCCTTTTACACGCTTCGAGGGACAGCCCCGGGTCCAGAGCCCTTTCGAGGTAGCTCGTCCGTTGCCCGAGAGATTTGACGGCGATGAGGGCCGTTGCTTGTTTATCGGGAATGTTGGTGAGGCAGCGCGCAAGGCGGTCCGCGCCTCTATCCCTTACTCCCTCCATAGCTCGCCCCCTCACGTATTCTTCCGTGCCGATCGGGACACCCACCACTGTCACCCCTCCGTCGTCTGCGATGCGGACGTCCACGCTTTCCAGGAGCGAAATCTCCTCAGCCGTCGGGGCGTGCCCTTTGGGTGGCAGTGCCACTGTTTTGGCGGGGTTGGCCACAATGCCGATGTCATCCAGCTTTCGCCGGAGGAAGGCGAATGCTCTAACCGTGTTGGCCGTGATCCCCGTAAGGCCGAGAGAGACATCGTCCATGTACGCGAAGGCTTTCACGCCTTCTCCCTCGAATTCCTGTCGGAATCGCTTCAGCCCCGGTCGCAACGCCAGGCAGAACATTGCCGGTCCCATGGGGTCCCCTTGCTGGACACCACTGGAGCAAGCGATCTTCCTGGTCTCCCCAGAGTCCATCCGGAAAAACACGTCGGCTGGTCTTGTGCCGTATCACTTGGCTACTAACGGCGTGAGCGCTGGCACGCAGTTGGCCACCTCCTCTAGCACCGCCGTCCTTTTGACGGTGTTGAAGGCGTTGGAGCAGTCCATGATAATGAGTCAGTTGCCTGTCTCGTGTAGCGTCCTAGCCCTCAGTCCCACATGTTCCACTCCGCCGGGTACTGCGACTCCAAACTGCCTCACCTCTCGGTTTACCTCCTCCAACCGCGGCCGCCACTGTCGCATAGCCCCTGCGGTGATGAGCCTCCTCCATGTCATGCCAACGCAGACCGGCCGGCATTTTCCCCCCAACGCGGTGAGGCTCGACTGCAAGAAGAGCTGCCAGAATTCCGGCGGGAACGCGTCCGGCTCGTCGACGATTCTCCGCCAGAAGGCTGTCATGCCCTTTCCGAACTTCTCTCTCCCGATGTCGGTATGGATGATGGACTGCAAATGAGAAAATCGTTGACCGTCGTTTCCGGGGCCCGAGAGGGCGCTGCGGGAGCTGATAACGTCGAAGAGCACCTCGGAGGCGTACTCACCGTCCGGGCGCCACGGGGGAGCAGTTCCATCTTCCACCTCGGTGGCGCTCGCCAGCACTGCAGCCGCCGCCGCCGCGGACACGGCGGCGTGGTCTTCGGGGGGGAACTTGGCCGTCAGTGTGTTCCACGTCTCCTCGTTCCCTGCTGATCGTGGCTCTGCCAGTAGGTTGCGTGCTGCCACTTTGACCCCTCCCGCGTAGCGACACGCCGATGACGCTCGCTCCAGCTTCGCCTCCTCCGAAGCTTCCTGGGCGGCCTCCCTTTGCCTCAGGGCTCCTCTCCTGGTGTACGCTATCAGCCATGGCAGCAGCAGCACTATGTCCCCGCTCTCCACCAAAGCGAATCTCTGTCACCTCTTCATCCGGCCGTCGGGTGAGTGGAGCAGGGCTGGCATGAGGTACCATAACTTGATCGCGCGCAGGAGCGAGTTGGGCGTCGCCGAGTCCCGGTTGGCCCGGTGCTCTCCCATAGCGTGGTTGAGGATTCCGAGCACATGAACACTCAGGCGCGCGTGTGCTCCTGCCAGCTGCGGCTGTACCTTTTTCCCTGTTGCGAAACGTTGCCCCAGGTCGTCCAAGGAAACGGCATCGAGTGGTGGCCCTATGCCCAGGCTATTCTGGTCCCATCCGTACCAAAGCCCCCGGCTGCGTAGGTCCTCGTCGTCTATGCCCCCTCCTCCCATCCACGCTGCCCGGTCGCGAAGCCCCGGGTCGGCTTGGACCGCTGCCTCCAGTGCGTCCCGCCTTGGATGCAGGACTCTGCAGTCGGCCGCTGGGCAGCGGAGTGGTGCCGGAGCCGCGCCTCTCGCAAGGGCGTCAACCACACAACGAGCGTGGAGCACGTGGCGTCCTTGCCCACAAGGAAAACGTACCGCCCTGTGCCCGAGCTGAAGCGTTACACCGCAAACCCCGCACGCCACTCCACCTGTGGTGTCACCAAGGAAGGCACGGGGGAGCATCCCGTTCCCTGTTCTCCTCCCCGGCGCCCTGGGAGATCCTCCCACCAGAGTCTCTCCGTTTGGGGTCCTAAGTCCCCTGTCGTTAATGTCTGCTCCTCTCGCTCCACTTCTTAGACTCGCCCCTCCTCCTTCTCTTCCCCCTCCACCACTACTTCGCGTCCCTCGGTCCCCGGTGCCTCCCTAGCCCTACTCAACCCCTCCCCTCGTCTGCTCATGTCGCCATTCTGTGCGCGCGTCCTCCCCCCCCTCTCCGCCCTCCCGACCCCCCCGTCCGCTCTGCTCTCGTCTCGCTCCCCCTGCTTCTCAACTCGCTCTCCGTCCGCTCTCCCCCTTTCTCTTCCACTCCTCGCCCACCTGCTCCACACACACGTCTCCCACCGTCTCTCCCACCCGCCTCCACCCGGCCCCCGCGCTCCTCTCGCCTTTTCTGCCCCCCCCCGCCCCCCTCGCCGCCGGCGCCCCCTTCCCCCGCTCGCTCCTCTCGTCTCCATTGGTCTGCTAAACCGAGGGCGCGCCAGACTATCCCCTTCTCTACCTGCTCCTCCCTCTTCGTCGCATCCCCCCCTCCTTGTCATATGACTACGGCCCGTGCACCAACATGACGTATCACCCCCCCTCATCCGCCCCACCCCCGCCCTCACCCGCCCCCGCGTCCCCCCATCGTACTTATCCCCCGTCTCCACGCTTCCCCCTCCCCGCCTCCACTCCCCTGGCTCTTCTTCGCCCCTCTCTCGTCCGGTCCTCCTCTGCCAATCTCCTCATCCTCGCCGCACCCCGCCGCCCGCGCCTGGCTCGACGATGCGTGGTGGCGGCACTACCCCTGCGTCGTCCTGGTGGCAGTTTCGCCCGTATCGTTCTGCAGCACCGCTCTCCTACCTGCAGCTCGACTGCCTCTTGGCATCCCCTCCTAGAGCCACTCGATCGGCCTTGTCTATCCCTTGCAATCGCTGCCCCCCCCCCCCCCCCCGGTCGCGTGGAACTGCTGCCCCGGGTGTCGTCGACGCGGCCTCGGACCTTGTTCGGGGCATTCCGGGCTGTTCCTTTGATGTGGTGTCTCTGTTTCCCTCGTTATGGTGGTTCTCTGTGGTACCCGGAGCTTCGCATTTTTGCTCAAGCTTCCCTCTCACCATCGGGTCACTCTCCATCTCAAGCTCCGTTCCTCTCGGCGAGGGCGCCGCCTGCACCGGAAAGGGAGGGGGCGCGATACCCTCCTCCAGCGCGTTTTGAACCCCGACGGTCCATCTTGTGAGGCGCTCCTCCCACTCGGCGTCGAGGCCTAGCAAGTGTTCTTGTACATGTGGTCCAATGTAGAGCCGTTGGTTTGTTAACCGGAGCAGGATATCCTATAGTCGGATCCCGAACGCGGCGAACAGCGCACGGTAGCGACCGACAGCCACTTGCCATTCCCTCGAGCGGGGGAAATCGATGTAGGCTGCTTGGGGCAGGCCCAGAGCGTCACTGAACAGGGAGCACAAGAGGAACGGAGAGGTTGGGCTCCTCCCTTGGTTACGTACCATGAGCTCGAACTAGCTGTAAACGTCGGTTGACAGGTATCTAGCTGGCCCCGGTCCTGGGACGTCTCGTTGCAGGAGGTCGGCGAATTGAATGGTGCCCCTTAGCGCCGCCCACCTTTCCCCCGACTCGTTCATGGACAGGCCCTTAGCAAGCTCGGTCGGGTGGGGAGGTCGTATTCCCCCCGCCTATTCGCTGAGGCACGCGACGCAGGACCTCGGGTCTCTATGCCCCCTCGCGAGGTGATCCGTTCGTTCCAGCATACAGCTAGAGTGCACAAACCCTCCGTGGGGGCACGGGACGGGTACCCGCAAGTCAATGTCTCCCGACCTCGCTGCCGATTCTTCCAGAGCCAGTCCGCGCAGAGAAGGAGAAGTGGTTGAATGAGAGTGGTGGTATTCGACGAATTGTGTCAGCTTTTTTATTCTAAATAAATAATGCCCTGCACGTTGTCGGAAGGCAAATAGTATAATAATAATATAGACAATATAAACAATATAAACAATGTAAAAACGCTGTCCTTATTATTTTTTCTCAGTATGTTTACATGCATCTATGATATGCATTGCCTATATATATGCATGCACACGCAATGCCTCATGGTACTTTTCCTTCTTGATTATTGATAGATTATAGATACACAATTCGCTCCGGACTCCGGGCAGGAACGGACAGACAAAATAACAGTGAGAAGCCTATCCGAGTCCCATGAATCGCAATCAAGAATTAATGAATGAAAAGGGGTTGCTTTGCTGATTATTTTTTCGGGGGGGGGGGTTTGTTGCTTATTCCTTATTTTGGTTTGCAATGCGTGTAGTGTGCAATACTAAAACCCATATGTATGTACGAAGGTAAAACTGTAAGTTGCCTTTCATAGTATTGCCGTACTAAAACCCATACGATGTATTTGTACACTAAAACACATAAACTTATTTTGTATTAAATTAAAAAAGGACATAATAAGTACAGCCTATACAACGTATAGACTGTATGGCGTTTAGTGTACAATACTAAAAACCATACATACATCTAAAGTAAGCAAATAAGCACGGCTTTGCTGCTTTGATTACTTACAAAAAAGCAACAACAAGCATGTTTTTTTTTCTTACGAACACTAATTATAATGAGGATTCCCTTTCTAATTATACTGTTGAGCAGGGCCATATGCGGTGCCCTGCTATTCCACACGTTTACCATTTAATGTTGGACGGAGGCAACATGAGGTAAAACATACACTCCAGGAATCTACGAGATGATTGCCGTGCCTATACGATTATGTGGCAATCGTCGAGGCGGTGGTCGGTGTCGATAATAATATCATCAGAGTTCGGTAGGGAACTGGGAAACCGAACAGCAAGCAAGCAAGTGACGCGGCGATCAACCAACCTCCTAATATTAGCTCTAGTGTAAAACAAAAATAGCGGCGGCGGGCGAGCGACGGCGCGATCGACCGAGCGAGCGAGCGACGGTCGATCAAGCGACCTCCTACACCACGGGCGATCGACGAAGAAGGCGGCGTAAGGCCGCCATCACGGGCGAATGCATGATCGACGGTCGAGCGCGCGAGTCAACGGACGAGAGACCGTCGGTCCAGCGAACGGACGATCGTCGTTCAAGCGAACGGGCGAACGGCGACGTGCGAGCGACGGGGCGATCGACGACCGGCGATCGAGCGAATAACGTGTAGTAAATGTATAAAGTATACGACCTCCCCCGTGCCAACGCCTCGGTACTATATAGAGGACCTTAGGTACGAAGCCTCTTTCCTTCGGGTAGTACTCTTAATCTATTAATAATACTGCTGTGCGCCATCACATCACCACCTTCCTTTTTTTTTGTCGTTTTTTTTTCGCACCTTGCCTTATACTCCGCACCAGGCAATAACATAGTATTATCATCTTTGCCATCCGACAATGTGCAGCATGAGCTTCAACGTTGATCACTCATATAACATTCCCGAAAGCAGAAAGCCACGGAAACCAAGGAAACCTATATGCGCAAAGTCTGACATCCTTCTATAATGTCTATACTTCCCGCCAAGATTTATCCACCATACTCCATTTGTTGTCCTTGCTCCCTCCTTCTTCCCAACATGCATTCTTAACGTTCTATTCTTAAATCCTAAGCCGCATTCAAGCTCCATCCCCACGCCATCGGTGTGGGTCTGTATCATAGATAGGTTCACTACGTAGTATTACAGTAGTAGTATTATAATATAGTGTATTACAGGTAATTTTTATTTTTTTATTTTCGTATTTGTGCGTTTTTGTTTTTGTTTTTGTTTTTGTTTTTGTTTGTTTGTTTGTTTGTTTGTTTTTTTTCATCAGCCAGTCCGTCGCCAATACCAATCCCGACTCCTTCACCGCGGCAGTTTATGTTTCTGAATAAAGTCGGCGTTTGATAGCAACCAAGCACTACGACGACGGACGCGCAACAACGCGCCACCTATATCCACCACCATGCCACGCTGCTTGAGCTCCAGCGAATAAATTTCTCCGGAGTATTTTCTCGCCGTAGTATTATTATAGATATGTACCTGGTAGTGGCGTAGCTCTTTTGTACTCTCCCCGGTTTGTGCCCATCCTACCTACTGATGATACTATTAATAGAGGAGCCACCATCAAGAGTCAAGAGCAGCCACCATGGAATGAGCAGCATACTAAGCAGGAGGAGCTTCGGGATTTCTTCATCGAAAAACATGGGGGGGGGGAAAAGGGAATACATACAACATATACAGCCGGTCGCCCCGGTGGGCTCGTAGCAGGTAACCACGAAGCCTGATAGAGTCAAGATTGTGAGTTCGAGCCCCCCCCGAGTGCATGCTCGTAGGGACTTTTTCTTGCAAAAGCAATACTATCTTGACTAGCGGAAAGCGCCAGAGCGTGAGTAGCAAAATTCGATGAAAGTCGACGAGCGTTGGGAAGGCTGAACCCTCTGCGCGGTAAAAATCAAGCCAAGAACCGTAGTGGGGGAGGAGGAAGAGGAGCCTACTTTGTGACCCCGGATCTGAGTTACGACTAGGGAGGGAGAACGACAGAAGTGCGGAGATGATAAATGAGATGAAACGAAAAAAAAAAGAAAAAAAAGTACGAGATGCTGCCCGTTAAATCTAAGAACTTCATCACGCAGACAGCTATTAATATGAAAAGTTCCTTACGAGGCGGGCTTTGGCTAAGGCCGAGCCGAGCAACTCCGTGAGGGCTCGAGTATCGGTTGTCGGTGCCGCAGAGAGGGGGTAACTGCCCGCTTCAGAAGCTCAAGAAAGTTGCAATTTTGAGCAGAGTTACGCCTGGCCCTGACGACATGTGTGACGCACGGACGGACTCGTTTGTTTTTGTTAATAAAACCGCTATTATACGTAAAGGACCCCACCCAGTGTACCACTCACTGGGGAATAAGGCTCAGATTTTGGAAGACGCTACGATTAATATTAAGAAATGGTCCACACCGGCGAGTACTTAAGTTACAGTACACTAAACTCCATATTATAAGCCTATGTGCTCAAGATTGTCCAAGTAGTCTTAATTAGTACACATACAAAAAAAAAAAAAAAATCCAGGAGCGACGAGCATAAAGAGGGAAAGAAAAAAACGCTCGAATTTGGCGAGATGAATTTAAAGTTTGAGATCGAGATTGTTGCCTCTTTTCGGCGAGATTGCCTTTTTTAGGGCAATTTTTTTAACCTCGTACGTACGTAATTGATCGGCACTACTGTCGCCCCGGTGGTCTAACTGGTAGCCACGAAGCCTATAGGGCCGGATGTCGAGGGTTCGATTCTCCCCATGGAGGTTTTTATTCTCCAATGACACCGACTGTCGAGAGCGCATATTATAGCGTGGGTAAGCAAAATTGGACGAAAGTTGAGGAGGGAAGAAAGTGCTGAAATCTTCTCGCGATAAAAACCACGGCAAGAACCGTAGTGGGGGAGGAGGGAGAGGAGCCTACCTTGTGACCCCGGATCTGAGTTACGACTAGGGAGGGAGAAATACGGAAGTGCGAAGATAATGAATTGGGATGGACAAAAAACTGTTTCCGAAGGCAACCTCCAATCACCAATAATGTATATTGATTTTGTTGCCTCCGCACACATAATAGGGATGGCGGGAAGACAAACGTGAAGGGTGGGGGGTGATTGACAATGAGATGGCCAAAACACGAGTAACCGCCCCCTGTTCGTCCCCGGAACCGTTCCACATCCATCCATCCATAAATTCATGGAATCCCGAGTCATTATCATGTCGCCCATTTTTTTTTTCATTTCCTTTTTCATTGATTCCTCTCCTCTGCTCCTCCTCCTCCACCGACCACAGCAGCGCCTGTTCTATGTACACAATCACGAACAACAGCACAGCCCGCCATACCAACCCAGACCAGACAAACCCTCAACCACGCCTTTTCTCCGCCTCTCTCTCTCTTCTTCTTTCTTGTTCCTCTCTCATTTTTCCATCCCATCCCGACGTGTACTCTACTTAAACCTCTCTCCCCCGCCATTGATAGACAGAAACAAAAAGGGGGGGAGGGGGGGGGGGTTATACGACGACCGTCGATAGTTCACATTCACCAGAGCGAAGGGATCGGATAGTTGATCCTCCAACGAACTTAGCGGAGGGACCGGATCAAGAATCCTCAAACAAACGACGGCCGATGGCCCCTAAACCCCGCTCTCCCACACCTCCTGTATGTACCCTATTCCCCTTCCCCTACAGTTGTTCTCTTTCTCTCTCTCTCCCATTTCAACCTTCCCCAGCGAAAAAAACAAAAATAAATGACACCAAACATATCAACTATTTTCAGTTCGTTCTGCCAAGAGTACGAGAGGGCCAGCCAGGCTAGCGTCACGCGAATCTTGCCCCCCCCCCCATTTTACCACCCACAAACCCACTCAACCCCCAGAAAAACACGCCACCGCAAGCAAAGCAACGCAGCGTAATGCTCAAAAGACAGATCGTATACGGGAGCGTACGTACGGGCTCCGGACACGCTCGTAAAGGAAAACCAGACAATTTTCTGAGGCATTTCCAATGGGGGGAGAGGAGGGGGTAGGCTGGCGGAGGGGGGGGGGGGAGCACGCCGTGTCCGAAAAGTATTTCCACGTTCGACGAACAGCCTTGCCGTTCGGCACACGCCACGGCGTGCAGTCTCTACGAAACCCTACAGAAAACCATGACCCACAACATCCATTGCCTGTGATTAGTTCCCAACCTACGAATATAATCGAGCTTGGGGAACACAACACACGGCCTGGCGAAAAATATGCTGTTTTTGTCCGACAACAACCGTACGTACGTGATGTTTGCTCGTGTGTGGCGGCGATGCATCCAGCAAGCGGCAAAAGCAACATAAAGGTTTTCGTAGAGAACAGGACGGCGCCCGAGTGGGGACGGGAAAAAACGGCGTGCAGCCCAAGGCTTCTCTCAAGGCCTTACAAAACCGAAGTTTGGTCGTGCCACTCGACGCTGGCAACCGCTCCGAAACAAGACCGACACATCTAGAGAACGGAGGGGTTAAGCGAGAGAAAAAAACAAGAGACAATCCAGAAGAAGTGCTGCAAAAAAAAAAGAGACCTTAAGAAACAAAAAAAATACACAAAAAAACGGAATAAAACAAGAAGAAAAACGAACAAGAAAAAAGAAAAGAACATCAAATCCACCACGTGCAGCATTTATATCAGCAGCAGCGGCAGCTGCTGCCGCGTGATGCGTTTTGCGTGAGTGACCATTTACCGACCCAACCCATTTTTATCGAAGCCAAGATCATGACGATCAATCAGAACGATCATCATCATCATCGTGACGACTGACCGAGCGACCGACATCATGATAGTTGCCATCGAAATTCCCCGAGCCGCATCACTCCGCGCCTAAAAAAGCCTCGACCGCCAGCAAGCCCGGCACGACTCAGCCCACGATGGACGTTTCCTTCTTTACAAAAACATATTTCACATTTCACACGCACAGCCCCCCCCCCCCCCCCCCCCTTCCCGCCTCCTCCCCAAATCCCACTACTCTCGAACCGCTTCTTGACAGAACAAAAAAAAAAGCCGATACACATATATATATCAGCGATTTCCATCCGAGATTTTGCGACTAAGAAAAAAGGTGCAACCGAGGAGAACAAAAAAATGAAGAAGAAAAAAAAAAGAAAAAAAAAAGACAAGAACGAAAGAGCAAAAATCGTCCGTCCCCTTCCTTCCGCCGTGAATTCGAATCGTTCCTATCATACGTATTATACGCTATCATATCATCATATGTGTGTATTGTCAGCGGAGGTAACGCTTCTCTCAAAATTTCTTGTGCTTTTTTTTTTTTCCCCTCCTTCTCTTCTCTTTTTTGATTATTTCGCTCGCCCAGTGCAAAAGCACGAACGCATGCACAGCGCGCCGTTCCCTTCCTAAAATCAATCAGAATTTTGATCTCCTTGCTCGCTCTCTGTACCCCTTCCCCTCCCCACCCAAAACCCCCCTAAAGCCTCCCTCCCTACCGGGGGGACACACCCCACGCAACCCCCCCCCTGCCGCACCCCACTCCGCCTTCAAATTAATACCCTGGTAATAATCGGTGTTTTACTTCGACATCATCATCTTAACGAATTCCTCGTAGTTGATTTGGCCATCGCCGTCGATATCCGCCTCGCGGATCATCTCGTCCACCTCCTCGTCCGTGAGCTTCTCTCCCAGGTTAGTCATGATGTGGCGTAGCTCGGCTGCCGAGATGAACCCGTTCCCATCTTTGTCGAACACCTTGAATGCCTCAAGGATTTCCTCCTGAAGGCAGCACAAGGAAGGCGTACGGTGCGGTGGGCGGGGGAAGGGGAAGGCGTGAGACAAACCCCCCCAAAAATAATAAAAAAAGGCTTCGTACCGCTGCTGTATATTACGTTACTGCTGTGTACCAGGTGTTTTTTATAGTTGCAGTCATACCAGTAAACAATAAACCTTTTCGTTATGAATACTAATATGATATGGTCCGTCGAAAATGATCCCGCACTACGTACACTAAGTATACACCAAGTATAAACTATTGTAAGTATACACTAAGTACGAGTAGATTCCCAAGAACGTTTTGTCCAAAAAAACGTGGGTGGGTGAGTGTTATATTAACAGAGGGGGGTAACAATAAATGAACGTTAATACTACCGGTTCATCATAATTATAGGGGGGGGATTATTTATTTTCGGAATTCGGGGAGACGAAATATACCTGGTATACTCGTACCATCTGCTGGAGGGAATCTATCTGCCCTTTTGCCTCTGTCAGCACTGAAGGAGGACTCAACAACTATTCATAATATAAATATTAATATTCGTACGTAACACTGAACCTCTTCGGTTGTCATTTAATGTTCAACACCTAGTACTAATATCCATACTTTCTTAGTACGTGTGTGTTTGTCTTCACATTAAACCCGTTCTTTCTACTAAACCACATCAGTACACCCAGTGTCTGTCCTGATTCCAAATCCTAGAGGGATACAAATTCTGTGGTCACAGACTGTGAAACAAGAGAAAAACAAAAACAAAATAAACGCAGATAAATGGTCGTAAAGCAAGTGAGATGCTAACGTACCGGGTACGAGAACGAAACAACACGAGCCGAACCAAAAAATAAGAACAAAAGACAACCAAAAAAGAGTATTCTGAAATGAAACAGAATACAACTGACTCAGGGAGACAGAAGCGCCCCTACGAGAAGAAAAGGCACACGTGCCCAAGAGGAACAAGTAACTGCTGCACGGACGAGGCAACACGAACAAGAGGAAGACACCCGCATAGGGGGGTGACAAAGGCAGAAACAAGGCAAAAAGCAAGAAAGACACTAATAATATTAGAATAGAGGAAAAGAGAAAAATCGTTCTCAAGGCCATGACAATAACAGATTCCCGTCTCTGTTTCGTACAAGACCGATACGGGGGACCATGTCACACCTTCTGCCATCTCCTTCCTGCTTCTCAAAAAGAACGGTGTTGAGAGCCGGCACTACGCCCCCCAAGTGAACAACTCAACAAGAAACAAACACAACAAAATAAAACAAATACTAGAATTCAAGGGCTTCGACGTAGTGCATCATATAATATAATATCAAACCAGGTATAATATGTACGTTATTAACCCCTTTAAGAACTGGCCCCACGAAGTTGGGGGCAAACTACTTGAAATTAGTGTGGGGCATTTTTTTCAGTTCTGAATGGGTTAATATCGTTATTGCCATAGTCTATTGCCATGGTGTCCGGCCAGCGGATACCGACAACCGGAAAAGGTGGAATGGAGGCGTTCATGTATTTATAGTGTGGTGTGATTTGGTTGGTTCATCGCGGGGTGTATCATGATATAGATACATACCCGGGAAAAACGAAAAAATGGTGGTGGTGTTGCTTGCACTGCTGTAATGGCAAATGGTCCATGCATCTATTACGTAGCAGATTGGGGGGTCAAACGAGCTCATCACTTTTACTACAAAGTCTCGTATATACAAAACAAAAATGCAAAATTGGGCGGATAAAAACATCAAAAACATAAAAAAAAAAAAAGGAAACGACGAAAAGGCCCGAAAATGAAAAAAAAAATCGACGACAACCTGTCCATCTCAGACTCTCTTCGTAACCTGTCCGTCTTTCCTTTCCTGCGTCCAACACTTCTGTTGTTCTGCAACTACCGAATACGTACGCACATATTATTATTTTGTGCCACGTGCCTGATCAGGATGACACTATACACTTGAATTCAGGGAAGGTAATGATCGCACTATTGCACTATTGAAATAGGAGTGAGTCAAGTAGGTGCTCGTACTCTGTATAAAAAAGACGGGAAACACCAACAAAAACCAATAATATTAATAATAATAATACTAGGGGAAAAATGTCGCACCCATGCTGAAACGTGACTCATGTTTGTTTCCACTCGTACGAGATGTAATGATCAACTATTACTATTTAGTAACTGCTCGAATCATCTAATCATGCTTCGAGGCCAAAACCTTCTTCGATATTATATCATACGAGTATATACTCTCAACAGCAGTACCCACTATATCCGGAAACGCAACGAACCACTGCTGTTTGGGTTTTCATGGAGTGTTCCAACACCCAAAAAACGATCCTTGCATTTCCTCACGGCAGGCAATGGTATACCTGGTATCATGTAAAAATATGCTTAACCCTTTTAGAACTGCAGTCCCGTTTTGGGGACAAACCACTCTAATTCTAAGTAATTTGTCCCCAAAACGGGACTCCAGTCCTATAAGGGTTAATTAAGTAGTATTGACAACCAATACTTGCACTAAATTGTGGTCTGTTTGATCATAATACAGAGAGAGAGAGGTGGCTGTTATTTTCAGGAGCGGTTCGTATTTCTCTTGGCTTGACTGCTATGATAAGTATGATACTGCTGAACCCACCCCCACCCCGCCGACATTGGATGTTACCACCGGCCGTATTTACGAACATATGTACGTTGAGCTTGAACAAAGTTCGGCGCGGGGGGTATAATAATAATAATAACATAATAACGGTACCCTAGTAGTGCCGGTAGAATGCCCGTGAGATAGTAGTATTATTCAGGTATTATTATTGTTACGTATAATATATACCTGGTATGTATATATATATATATTTTCAAGTGTCTTTGCATTCAAGTATTTTTTGCCGGCGTAATTATTATCACACAAAAGCACGGCTGTCAGGTCGAGGTATACATGAAAATATGCGTATACTCGTGCACGTATGGAGTACAAGGTACAGTTAGTAGCATACGATCATACGAGTGCTTCTGGAATATATAGAATGCGAAATAGTCAAGATTCGTTTGTTCAGTATTTCAGTATGATACGTACAACAAGTAGGGCAGTATTCAAGAAGTCCGAGTTTTTCGCCGTCTGTACCAGAATGACATCGGCACGTCGTACATACATAGAACAGGACCGAAGCAAGCTATAATATGATATCGTCGATCATGCTACGTACCGGTATAGATGTATCCAGTACGTTCTAAAGACCGCTGTCATGTATATACGCGGAGACTTGTGCAATAAAAGCGACTGGCAATCAGAAAATCATGTGATTTTGTTCGGCAAGCAAAAGCGTCTTATTTTTAATAGTCGTACGAGTTTATTATTAATACGAAGTCGTACGAAGCAGAATAAGCTATGATACCTATAAAAATACGAGCATTATTAGTGGTGCACAGCAAGCACTGAAGCAGTGGTAAATGTATTTGCGTGATGTCCTTGCAGTGGTATTTAGCTTGTTGCTCGGACCGGTGCTTGGCGGGTTTCTTTGAAAAAATTGGGGAAAAAAAAATGGAAATTTCAATTTCGAAATTTCACTGCGTCAGAACAAACGAACATATATACAGCAGCGGCAACAGAAGCAACGCACGTTCTTTCCTTCCGCGCTTTCCTGTTTCGGGATGATCAACAACATGATGAGTTCGTACAGCAAAACCACGAAATAAATGGATTGCAACACCAACAATAACCTGCTCGCGAGGCACAGCAGCTGCAGTAGGGTACTCATATTTACTCATGCACATATATACGTATACCTGCTATTAATACTGGTATATGATAACAACAAGACTTTTCTCCTCGCCGACTGATGCTGCACAGCAGCAGTACGTTATGTAGCACATTAGCGCAATCAAGTGTTACTCGTATCCATTCGTACTGATCCTCATGTGGTACATCATACATATGACATATCAAGGTAAATATGTTCGAAAGGTACGCACCAACAATTCACCAGATTCCAAAAAAAGATCGAAATCTCACGTACGCAGTATGGTATACCCGCCCGGCGGGTGGGTTATGCTAAAAGCTTCTTACGTAAGCAAAAATCGCCCCGTGCTCGTAAAATATCACAAATAGAGACTACGTATGTATGCCGTCGCCTCTTCGACAAGGCCACGATTAATACTAATGCCTGAAACAGGCGTAGGCTTTGCACAGCAGTAGCAAGCAGCAGCATTAATCTTGCGCTATCGGGTTGGCTACGTATCATCTTTGCTGTTGGGCTGGTGGTCAGAGAGGATTTATTATTTATTGCAAGAAAGGGTCGGGAGTGGATGGATGGGCTGGATAGACTTCCGAATCTATTCTTCATGCCACGCGAAAGACAGAGAAAAGAGGGAACAAAAGAAGGAAAAACTGATGAGGGGGGAAAACATGAACCAATATCATAACAACCAAACGGGCCACGAGCCACACAGGCCACACAGCAGCAGTAGAAAGTAGAAAGGATATACAGCATAGGTATACGTAGATATCCTAATAGCAACGTTACCGAAGTGTGGTCCACGTCATCATCATCATGAGCCCCCCTGGCCCGACTGAAAGAAAGAGGTCGGCGATACACACAACAGCACGTACGACTGCTGCTGCACGGTACGGCGGTATATATTTACACGAGTACGGGTAATCAGATCATACCAGGATATCTACGAGTATGTATGGTGCCTGATCCACGTACAAATTAAAAGCATATCATACCTGGTATATATAAACAAGAACAAACAAAATGCATCACCCAATTTTGACCCAAGAGAGAATAAAAGTAGCATGAGACGGCTGGTGATGTGGCGGCGGCAGCAACACCAGCTGACTCTGTCTACGAACAATAGCGGAGAGCAACCCGATTCTTGGTGAAAGAGGGGGCCGTGCGTAGCGTGGCACGCCGATCGAGATCCTGGGGCAAGGTGTTCAAGACGCTGGCTACTGCTGCTGTTGCTGTAGGCCGTAGTGCGTGCAGTGAGCGAGAGAGCAGAGAAGAGAGAGGACAGCTTGCTGTCGGACTTGACTGCAAGAAGAGCCGGAGATTCAAACGAGTAAAGGCGGAGGGGTGAAGGCGGGAAAGCAAAAAAAAACGGTTTGCTTGGTAGATACTACGATCTGGTGCTACAAGTTGTACGTACGAGTACACAAAGACGACGAACAGTTTTCGGCAATCATCTTGGGTCTATATGTACGTACGAAACCACCGCGGGCGGGCGTACTACGTAGAGAGAGAGAGAGCAAGAGACGAGAAGATGATAAAAGTGACCACAGACACAAGAGGCCACGCCTGCAATGCCCGCGTGGAACAAGAGCTTGCTATGACACGACTTGAGTCTGCCACCAGACATTTGTTTTGGGGGTGCCCTCGAGAAGCTTAGCTCTGGCGTGCCGCCGTGCAATAGCTTGGAATTGATGATGAGTCACGCGCCGCGCTGGATGGAATCCTCTCACCACGAGAGAGGGAGAGACGAAACACACTAAACACACACCGATCTCAATAAAATCCAATCAAATCCCCGGAACATCCGCAAGAAAAAAGCTGGGTAACGGGCGATTGCACCGGATCAAAGAACGAGGCCATCTGCCACCAACCCACCCACCCACCCAACCAAGCACACAACGCGCGCGAGAAAGAGAGACGGGCGCGCGCTGGGACCAGGCCGAGCGAGGCCTTTGCTCCTTGCTCGGCCCTAGGTGGCCCGCCGCGATAACCGCCGTTAGAGGATTGCGTTGCATCGACCGAACCGCAACGAGGCCGGGTGGGGCGGCATTCGATAGAGATTTTCTATAAACCCCGTTGAAGGGCAACACTTTTTTCTTGCTCTCTCACCTCGGAGTCGGTGTCCTTCATCTTCCTCGCCATCATCGTCAAGAACTCGGGGAAGTCAATGGTTCCGTTTCCGTCCGCGTCGACCTCATTGATCATGTCGGCGAGCTCGGCCTCCGTCGGGTTCTGGCCGAGCGAGCGCATGACCGTGCCGAGCTCCTTGGTGGTGATCGTGCCATCCCCGTCCTTGTCGAACAAGCTGAAAGCTTCCTTGAACTCGGCGATTTGCTCCTCGGTAAGTTGGTCCGCCATAGTACTAGGGGGTGGTGGGGCTGGTGTGAGAGGAAAGGGGCTGCGTGAGCGGTGGTGGTGGTGGTGGTGGTGGTGGTGGTGGTGGTGGTGGCGCTAGGGGCTTCTGTGCGGCTGGCTTGTGTGTGGTTTGGGAGATGCGTCAAGAGCAATGCAAAAAGCGGACTTCCAAATAAACCGTTTTTGTGCACCCGCCCAAGATTTTCTGGGCTGCATCATAGGAACGCCATTTGCAGGGGATAGGGGATGACGGATCGGGACATTTGAAATTTGAATTTCACAAACTTCTTGTAAACTTCTTTGGCCCTCGCACCTCGTACTTCGATCGATATCCACCGCGTGCATATTTATTACTAGCCTACAGGCTGCTGCAGCAGCAGCAGCAAGTACGCGCAAGCTGGCAGCTGGTAGTATGATGAATACACCCGCGAAAGGTGGTCAGTGGTATTTAATAGTGGAGCTTTCCATCCACCTTTTTGCGTATCATGTTCATTTATCGCGTATGTAGCCGCTTGGGGCTGCTCTGCTGCCGCCGCTTCTTCGTGTTGTCCGGTCGGCGGGTGGTGGTACGTTGTCTCTCACCCCTCTGTTCACTGTTCACTCGCGCTGTTCATCATCATATACAATTGATCGCGGGCGTTCTTTAACTTGAGAGTGCCGGGAGTTTCGAGCTCGCCGCCAGACAAGTGGCAGCAGTACAAGTACGTACTACTGCTGCTGCTTTACGTAGTAGCATCGCACGTGACGTGCATTATATGATACGACACATCATATCACACCACAGGTACGCAGACAACAACAACAGCAGCAGCACGAACATCAAGTTTACATACGCAACACAAAGAACAAGGAGAACCAAGGAGAACTGAAAAAAATATCCCCACACCAATTTCAAGTAGTTTGTTTTCAAATACATGGGACCACAGCAGCAGTTCTTCAGTACGATAAATACCTGGTATCTATCTATCATCTATCACGCCTGCGAAAAATAAGAACAACTTCGAAAATACGTAAAAAAAAGTACAAAAAAAACGAAAAACACCTCAAAGAAACAGCAAAAACAGCCGGCAGCATAGCAGCAGTACTCGTACTCGTATTAATAATAGTACACATAGTACGCGGGGGGGTCACACTAATTAGTTAGGTCACACTCAAGAATAATGCGATAATCGTCGCGTGCAACTTATAATCAACTGCGTGCGTGCAGCAGCTGCCGTGCACAAGTGCGTATGTCATGATTGATATCATGGTTTTCTCTGCTTCTTGCTGTTCATGATAGATAACATGTCATTCACCCACCCGCTGTGCTACGAGACTTCCTCTTCTTGTTTATAGCCCCTTTTCTTCCTGCGCAACTCCGCTCCAACAACGCGTTTTACTACAAGTTAGTATACCTGGTACTATAAGTCATCAACCGTATCTTGAAGTTTAATGCGCGGTGCCCGCCGCGAGGAAAAAGAGCGAGGACCGTAAAAAAAACATGTTGGTACGAAAACAGATCTGAATCCAAACTCACGCGTACATACCTGGTACATCTTGGGTACATATGATATTATACATGTGGTGAGTGGTGAGACGGTCATAATGACACAGCAGGGTGACTCACGAATTAAATAGACTCGTATTTTTCGTATACTCGTGTATACATAATAAACGTAATACTTCGAAGTATACATATAATACTACGACACACATTTTATAACGTACCTCTGGTAGTCTATACCTGCGATATCTGTACGAGAATGGATGATATAATATATGCACCGCTGGGCGCGTTCAGCCAACTAAAAACACCACACACACCAACAACACGAAAGAAACAGCGGCCGCGTGATGATGCATGGCAACATGGCACATCACCAGACCACAACCAAACAACCAAACGAACGAACGAACCAAAAGAAGGCGGTTTATTTTGTTTTTTCAGCAAGCCTCGAGCAAGCAGTAAATAAAATACAACACTATCATGCCAGAGAAAACCGGGAAAGAACAAACACACTGCAGCAGCAGCAGTTAACTCTCCTCTCATCATCCAGGAAAAATGAAGCGGTTAAAAAATCACCATCAGCCTATACAACGGGAACAACAACATAACAGCCAAGTATATACACATATATATGTATGGCTCATCGTGTGTTACAGTATATAGTTCAAGTATAGTTATTGGTTCACGAACGGTAAGAAGATAATAAATAGCCGTTGCGAAAAAACAGCTACTCTGTGCGTACGTAAGGTAAAAGTCGTAGTTACTTGTCGTGCACCCGTAACGGAACAAAAACGTACCAAATGTGGAGGGGGGGGGGGTGGTACATCGCTCGGTGGACCACAGGGAGAGAGATTCCTCCATCCCCACGTTTCGAGTTTTATTCGCCGGAAAACCTGTGTGTGATGAGGTGCCGAGCCGAATCAACTTCTTTGTAATGTCGACAATGCGAGGGTCACAGATAGATGCAGCAGCAGCAGCAGCAGCAGCAGCAGAAGGAATGGAGGAAGGAAGGAAGGAAGGAAGGAAGGAAGGAAGGAAGGAAGGAAGGAAAGGAAGGAAAGGAAGGAAGTAATCCGAGATACAAGTACGAAGTTTTCTGTAGTATACGATTCGTCCGTTCGTTCACCCCAACAATCCCCATCCACATCGCCGCCACAATCACCACCACCACCACCACCACAACCATCGTCAACAATCATTGTCATCGTCAAGCCATAATTAATATTAACCATAATTTCATAACTTCCATCCTCCTGCACCCCCCCCTCCCCAGGGACTGCGATAGTTCCTAGAACACAAACCCGAGTACATCTCCCAACGAAGACAATCGGCATGTCATCCATCCATCCATGCGGCAACCTTCGACCCCCACCCCCCCCCCACTGTATACTGCCATGCATGACATGAGTACATCCCCTCCCTCCCTCCCGCCGCAACCTCCCCATTCAAAAGCAATCCCATCTCATTAGGACAAACAAAGCAGGGGGGGGAAAGGGCCCACCGTGCGATGCCGACGCTACCAGCACCACATGGCAGCATGGCAGTTCCGCCCGGAGCAGCTTGGCGGCGTAATCTCATAACTTTCCCCCAACACACAGCGCCAACAAACAAAACACTGCTTGCTTTGTGGACTACTACATACTAGTATACCAGCAGTAGTAGACGTCAGATTAGACACTGCTGGGCAACAAGTGCCGTGTGATAACTCTCTCCCGTGTTTCAACTGCTGACGCAAGTCGGAAAAAAAAGCTGGCCTGGAAACTAGTGGCTCAAAAACCAAACAAAAAAAAGAAAGATAGTTTTTTTAGTAATAGCTGCCGCTAGTAAATTCGGCGCGGCAGGATATCTGTTTACTGGGTCGTCGACTTCGGTGCGTCGGATGCTTCAGGCAACTCGAAAGGGTGACGTCGAAAATCCGAAACTCGGATTCGCTCGTAACAATAGCCGACACCACAGGGGTTAGACGCCCTTCCTCGCCTACGATTCTTCTTTCGCTGGAGTTTCCGCCAGACCCGCAACTACTACTACTGTTGTCGAATCTACTTGTAAGTACTTAGCATGTACAGCATGTTCGTGCCGTTATGGTTGCGAAACGTATCACCCTGCACGGAGTCAGCAGTAGGTGGTGGTTGATACTGATATAGCAGCGCACCCTCCTCCTCATCGAGAGAAGAAGGAAAAAAACAACACCACCACCAATCAAAGCAAGAACACGTCGCAGTGCCACCGCTCGCCGCTGTCACCCAACACACTGCCACCGCCATCGACATCGGCATCACGTCTTTCACAAAAACCCACCGAAAGCGACAAATAAACGCCCCACCCAAGGCCTCCTTTTCAATCGAAACCCTCATGCCCCCGGAACAGAAGGAGACGTCAACCTTAACCTCTTTTACACCCACGTTTTTTCAGGACGGACTAATCGGACATGAGCATGGGGTCGTTTTAGCAGCGGGCATATAGAGATAACCGTCCCGGGAACGTTCTGCGCTCGCTCGTCGTACCACCATACGCCTCATAAATACGTCAGACCTTCGACAACCCCCCCCCCCCCATCCACATTCAAGAAAGTTCGCCTCACAAGCGGTTCTTATTGATAGGATGCAGCTCACCCTTCATGCAACTCGGCCAACACCACAGGGCGCTTCGCGCTTGGCGCAAGCAACGCCTGCCTGGTCGGAGAAAACCCGGCGTGCTCCGTCCCGACATCGTATATGGGGATGCGAGGGTTTACGGTCATACGACTACGGCCCATGCACGGTATGAGTACACGCCCCCCCCCCCACCCCCCCTCATACCCACTGCTATCTCTGGAAGTGGCCACACCAGAAATCAAATCAATTCATTGGAGGCTGTCGTCCATATGCAAGTCCGCCTCACAAGCGGTTCCTGCTGGGATGCAGCTCACCGTTCACGCGACTCGCCTAACACTTCAGGGCGCTTCGCGCTGGGTGCAAGCAATGCCTGCCTGGTCATGAATATCGAGTACACCCCCACCCCCTAATCACCCCGACACCCGACATCGAAAAGCCAACGAATACCGCGCAAAACCACCCAGCCAACCGTCTTCTCGGTCGCCTCCTCGGAGAGAGAGGGGGTTGGTTGATAAGGTGGTGCGATGCGAACCACCCCGAGGCGAAAAAACAAAACAACAAAAAAGGGAGGTCGAAAACCACGCAAAAAAAAAAAAGAGGGAAAAAAAAAACGGGACCACCAATCAAAAACTGGCGAAACGCTCAAACCACGTAGGTCTCCTGCTTCTCTTTCGTCCCGCTAGGCACCTCGTACTCGGGTCCGATCTGCCAGGGCAAGCGACACCGTGAGGGGGGGGGGGGCGAGGGCGGGGCAAAGGATCAGAGTCGGGGTCGGGGGGGGTGGGGTACTCATGTCATGCATGGCCGTAGTCGTATGACCATAGACCCTTCGCATCCCTACAATGCCGGGACGGAGCACGTCGGGTGTTCTCCGACCAGGGAGGGGGGGGTTCGGGGTCGGGGGCAATCGAAAACACAAATAAAATATTTTTACGAGTACAGGGCGAGGTAATAACAAACGAACACACGATCTCGTTCCTTCGACCGGCGATCGTCTCGAGATATCGACCTCTACAAAGTTAAAACATCCACGCGAGCGCGAGGAGAAAATAAAGGCACACGGCAAAACTCTTCAAACGGTTTCCCAATACCAAAGTTGCGGCCCCACGCGCCATATACATATATACATACATACATACTTCGTATATACACATATATATATATTTTTTCCATCCCATTTATTATGTTCGCCCTTCCTTTCTCTCTCCTCCCTATAGTCGTAACTCAGATCCGGGGTCGTCACAAAGTAGGCTCCTCTCCCTCCTCCCCCACTACGGTTCTTGCCTTGCATTTTTATCGCGAGAAGACTTCAGCTTTTTCTTCCCTCGTCGACTCGCATCGAATTATGCCTGCCCACGTTACTATCAACAGGCGCTCTCATTGCAGTTGATTCCGTGTTTTTTTTTTTGTTTTTTTTGCAAGTAAACTCGAAAATCCGACCCACTTGAGATTCGAACTCCGGACATCAACGTTTAGAAGCGTTCGAGGCTGCCACTACAGCAGACCATCGGGGTGACCGACGCTATATATACATATACACATACACCCGCGCAGGCGTCTCCATTGACTGCTTACCGTACCCTACATATCCGTCGAAGAACGCGATACCTCGATCAGCAATCAGGGCGACAACGAGATACACGCGACAAAAAAAAACAAAAAAAAAACATCCACGCAACAACTGAAGCAAGCACACACACAAACTAACCAAGCAACATAAACCGAATACGACTATTAATAGGTACGAACAAGGCCACGTCCGCCAAACGTTGGTGGCCACCAGTCACGCCTGTTGTCGCCCCTATCTATATGCCCTGGTCTGGCCTATCCTGGCCTGGCCCTGGCCTGGCCCTGGTCTAGCCTATCCTGAGCTGGCCCTGGGCTGGGCTGACCCCCCCCCTTCGGTTCTCACATGGCACTCGTTGAGGTTGCAGCCGGCCTGGACCGTTGCTCCCCGACATATTACACTGTTTTGGATCGTGCAGCTGAATGCCGGTAAAAAAAAAAAAAAAAACACACACACACACACACAAACACAAAGAAAAGAACCGGGGTGGATGGAGTGGGTGGGTGGGTGGTGGTGGTGGGGTGGGTGGGTGGGTGGGTGGTGGGGTTGGGGGTGTGTTACGGGCGTAGAGCAGGTTAGGGGTTGGTGGTGGGGGTGGGTGGGGAAGGGGTAAGGTGGGGGTGCGGGTGGGTGGGATTTGGGGGGGGAGCGTACTCATTTTTTGCTCGACTTAGTCAATTTGACCATTTGACCACGCATCCCTTTCGAGACGGAGCGAGCACCTGTTCCTACTCCTAATAGAAGATGCCTCCAACAGTTTGGGCGCTCATTACGTCGTTTCCATACACTACATATACAGTACCGGCCCGCTCATAAGAAACCAGAAATCGGGCTTAGTTAGGCTGACTTTCTTATTTGAGAAAGGGGTGTGTCCCCCACTATAACTTCAGTATAATAGCCGTCGACGTTCTTATTTCCCCCGTAATGTTTAGGCTGAGTTTCTTGTGGGGCACTTTCTCGTGAGAGGGCCGGTAGTGCATAATAAGAATAAAAATGTGCTCGTAATTGTATCCCCTCTCTGTTTCGCCGCTTGTGGCCACCATCATAATATCCTAAGATAGCGATCGTTTTCTCGCTACTATCTATAATAGTGCACCAAACTTCTCCATGTCACATTCGTCTATTTTCCTCATTTCCTCCTCTACTGGGCGGAGCGGGGGGGGGGGGGCATACCCATATCATAAGCAGTACCCACGATGAACAAAAACAAAACGTGCACCCCGGTGCTGATCACTGGCTGTGCTCCCCCCGCAATAGTACGGTGTGGAGGGTGGATGGTGTCGGGAACCTCAACGAGACAGAATTTTGCACATCGCACACCACATCCGTGACGTGTACGGGTAAGAGATTCGCGGTAGATTTTTCGGTGGTTGTATACAGTATTATAGCTGTACAGTAGTAGTAGTAGTAGTAGATTTGCAGTTATTATAGTGTTATATATACACACATAGAGGCTCAGCAATAGGATAGCTGCACAGCAACAGAGTACGTAGATATAGCTTGCAAAGCAGTGGCTGTTCCAGTAGCTTTTCAGCTGGTTTTGCAGAAGCTGTACAGTTAGAAGTAGTAGTAGTATCAATAGCAGCTGCACAAGTATACTGCTGTTAGAATGCTTTGTATGTCGCACCTGCTGCAATCCAGTACGGTGACATGTCATACTGCATTTATTTGTCTACGCTGCTTTACTGCATTACACTGCTGCTGCTGTACGAGCATCTTTGCGCCGTGGTTTTGTGACCATACGAGTAGCAGTCAGAGCTTGCTGTCCCTCTCTCCAGGATGAAATAATCGGCACGGACACTGGGCGTGCTGGATGGTCGACGGGATAGAATGAAAATAACCATTTAATGTTAACCCTTATAGGACTGGAGTCCCGTTTTGGGGACAATTACTTAGAGTTAGTGTGGATTGTCCCCAAAACGGGACTCCAGTCCTATAAGGGTTAACACACACACAGAAGTAGAGCTGGGCAGAGCGCAATGTATTCACATAGTGAACAGCAATATCAGCAAGAATCATAGAACATAACGGTTTAATGTGAAGAACACACACAGGTAGAGCTGGCAGACCGCAATGAATTCATATAGTGAACACCAATATCAGCAAAAACCATAGAACACATCGGTTTAATGTGAAGAACACACACAGCACAGGCATTTATACGCTCGTAGAGCTGGGCAGAGCGCAATGTATGTATATAATATAGTGAACAGCAATATCAGCAAACCTCATGGACAATAACGGTTCAATGTGAAGAACACACACAGGTAGAGTTGGGCAGAGCGCAATGTACGTACTGGTATGCATATGGTGAACAACAATGACAATATCAGCAAACATTAAGGGCAAAAAACTCACTTGTCCCCTATGGAAACACCTTCCATGATGATGCAGTTGTTGATTTTTGCCTTCTCGCCGATCTTGCATCGCGGCCCGATCACCGAGAACTTCAGAGTCCCCTATTCACAAAAGCACGTATGATACAAAAAAAAAAACGAAACGAAACGAAACGAAACGAAAACAAAACAAAACAAAAAATGTATGATTTGAGCGTACAAGCAGAAACCCTTTGGAGGCCTTGTTTCCACCTTGTCTCTTTGGTTTGTCCAATTTGTCCAACCATGTATATACCAGAACCACTCCTCTCCCCTTCTCATTTTTACCCGATCGGCGAAAAAAAAACTAATACGGAGTGCCATAGGCCATAGTAAATACGGGACCTACGGCACACCTATTTTTACTAACAATATTTGGTCCAATAAATATTCACTATGGTTCCCTGCAGCACTCGTAACAATCTGGCCTGACCCGGAATATAGTCTCCGTTTGATATTCACATCAGAGTCCAAACGGTGCTTATATTTTCAGACATTTTGGGACCCGAGAGAGGGGGCAAACAAAAAAAAAAACGACGACAATAAAATATGAAGATAGATGGCCTAACAATAAGCCGCTCGAAGCGACGCGTGGCTAGTATACTTATGTATATCATACAGCAGCAGCAGCAGCAGCAGCAGCAGCAGCAGTAGGTTAGAGGGTGGCTATTAAACTATTTATAAATGCCGGACTCCAATTCCATGCACAGACGGCGCGAGTCGACGAGGGAAGAGAAAAGGGCTATTACAGGGGGGACCATAGTAAACACTAGTAAATAGGACCAAAAATTGTTCGTAAAAATATCTAAATATATAGGTTTTTGTGTGGACGGAAGGTCCCTACTTACTATGGCATCATTAGCCCACCCCGTAATAAAGTCTTCCTCGCGATAAAAAAAAATAATAATAATCAAAGGCAACGTATACACGTGCCGTACCGTGGTGGGGAGGGGGAAGAGAAGAGCCTGCTACAGTACAGGACAGTGGCGTCAGGACAGGACACCTAATACGAGACAGGCATATAAGAAAGCCAGGCTGATGTTCGGAGGAAAATAAGAAGTTTGGGAGTCGTCACGTTGAAATTAGTGTAGAAAGCACGCTCTCTCTCTCTCAAAATAAGAAATGCAGCCTGGACCAGATTTCCTGTTTCTTATTTGGTGTCCTGTACTGCTGTATGTATGAAAGTGACCCCGGATCTGAGTTGCGGCTATTAATATAAAATATATGGGAGGGAGCGAGAAAAGAAGAAAAGCAGAAGATAATAAATGGGATGGAACAAAAAAAAAAGAAAAAAAAAAAGAAGACGACGGCGACAAAACGACACCTTCTAACCTTCAACCCTCCAATCAACGCAAGGGAGACGTACGTACAACACGCGCGAAAAAAATACAACCAATCGTGTGCTGCACAGGCTCACACCGTGATCATGATCATGTAATGATGATAATGTAAAACCGCGTTTCTCGATTGTTTTGTCGACATACTGTACCGCTGCTGCTGCTGTGCTGCTGCTGCTGCTGCTGCTGCTGCTGCTGCTGCTGCTGCTGCTGCTGCTGCTGCTGCTGCTGCTGCCGTACATGGGGGTCCAGAGAGGGGCATTCAGGTTTCCGCTAGCGGACCAACTCGCGATACTCTCTCTCGCACACAGACAGCAGTAGTGCACACGGCGGTGGTATGATACATATGATACATAACATAGGAAGCAATACTATGTCAGTGATTTGTAACTGGCACTGATTGTATCTGCTGTAACGGCTTTCGTGCCTATCTATATATGAACTTGAAGTATCTTGCACTGCGGCCCAATCGCAAGAAGTTCAGCGTTCCCTGAACAAACCAACGATGCCAGGAGACATGCATACATGTCAAGCAACGGAAAATGAACGTGGCATGTCAATGGTGTGTATGTAGGGCCGAGTCTTCCACACCAAAACCTAGTAAGTTTGGTGCAAATTATGGCGAATTTGCTGTCTTGTCCCCTAACAGCTTTTTGCTGAACACTTCTATGTGATATGGGAGATGCGAATCGTATGAAATAAAATACAGAGTAAGTAGTACTCGCGTACGAAAAAAGAAAGAAAAAAAAGAAGAAACAACAACAACAACAACAACAGATGAACGAACAAAAAACACTGGCAACACCAGCCGAGACAAGATAAAACAAAAAGAGAACAAAAAAAAAAGGCAACACAACACAACATACCGTAATGTATATGTACAACACAACACAACATAATACCACGAGACAAAGTAACAGAACATAAAATGACAAAAACAAATTACCCCCCCTGAACATACCTGGAACACTATAGTATACCTGGTACGTTTATTTTAGACTGTTTAATTTTAAGGTTATTTTAATTTTAATTATTTCTCCCCCCACAAACAGACACACACTTCCTGAATTCTACAGCCTCAGATTGTGTCCCCCTCATACGGGATGTGCATCCTACATGAGGACATATAAAATCCGTAAGTACGCGCGATCGAAGTATTACACTCAGCTAGCAAAGATGAGCTTCGACGAAATCCTCGAGCTCACAGCTGTTGTTTTTTAATTTTTTTAATATGTAATGCGGGACCCCAGGAGCGGTACAAAAAATTATGCTACATATATACGAACGGACACAAAAGATAGCAAAACAAGAGGAACAAAATACCAGATGAAGACCTCTGGGCTACACTGTAAGTGCCTTAATAAAGGGGGGGGGGGGGGGGGTTGTTGGGTTGGCGTCGCCTGGCGACGACGCTGTAAAACGTGCCTCTCACTGCGTGAGCTAGACAACCACGGTACCGTTGTTTTTTCTTGTTTTTTTTGGCGGTTACCCAGGCTGGTGGTCGAGTTAGATCATTTGTGCGGGGTGGAGAACCTTTGCTCCGCACAAGGGGAATGATCGTATCACGTAGTGTGACATGGTAAGGCATTCATGAGGCAGATACATAGTGCTCTCATTGCTGTCTCAGGAAGGAGCCACACCAGACATTAAATTAACTCATTGAAGCTGTCATCCATATGCAAGTCCGCCTGACAAGCGGTTCTTAGTAGGATGCCGCTCACCCTTCATGCGACTCGCCCAACACCTCACGGCGCTTCGCGCTTGGTGCTAGCAATGTCTGCCTGGTCGGTGATAACCCGACATGCTCCGTCCCGGCATTGTAGGGATGCGAGGGTCTATGGTCATACGACTACGGCCATGCATGAAAATGAAGTACACCTCCCCCCCCCCTCGGTTCGAGTGCTCCGTCTCAAAAGGGATACGTGGTCAATGGTCAAATGACTAAGACGAGCAACAAATGAGTACACCCCCCCTCCCCCCGCGCCCTCCACCTTCTCACAAACGGAGCCCAAATCCGCTCTACCCACGGTTAATGAGTCAAATAACTGAAAAAAAAAAAACACGGAATTTTAATCATCAGTAAGTCAACACGCACACACCGACCCGAGCTCTGGCTGTGATATTGTATCAAATATATATACCAGTATACACGAGTTTCGACCAAATCCTCGATCTCACCGCTGTTTTTTTCAAAATTTTTTTATCTGTACCGGTGTATTAGGGGTTCAAGAACAAAAAAGCTTGTATGACGGGGGACCATAGTAAATCATAGTAAATAGGACTTACGGCATACACAAAAACCTACCAGGTACGTATGTATACATTTCCATAATTTTACTATGAACAACAATATTTGGTCCTATTTATTCACTATAAGGTCCCCTGTAAATAGCATTGCTCCTGATTTTGCGAGATCCAGACAGGGGGGGGGCTATACTAAAACCAACTAAAATACAAATACGAGTACGTTTTTTTTTTTTCGTCATTTCGTTAAAAAAAATCTCGCCGCATTTTTTTTTTTTTTTTTTTTCATTTTGACACTGGGAAGAAAAGGAGTGTACGTAGGTCGCTTTCTTCTTTTCGTCGAGAAACAAATATGTACCAATCTTGTCCCGAACTGTAAAAAAGACCCGCTTTTTAACTATGTACATATATACGAAGCCCCGTTTTACATTAATAGTTAATACAAACCGTGCTTATTTTCCGGGACATTTTGATATATCATATATATAGGTGTTTTAATTATTTCTCCCCCCACGAATAGACACACACTTCCTGAATTCTACAGCCTCAGATTGTGTCCCCCTCATACGGGATGTACATCTTACATGAGGACATATAACATCCGTAAGTACGCGCGATCGAAGTATTACACTCAGCTACGAGTAGCAAAGGTGAGCTTCGACGAAATCCTCGAGCTCACAGCTGTTTTTTTTTTTAATATATAGGTGTAAGGACCGTGTATGTGTTGATAATTAACGACCAGACGAACCGGTTCGGCCGCTCGGCCCCCTTGACCCTTTTTTGAACTGAAAAACGTATCCCACACTTATTCCAAGTAGTTTGTCCCCAAATATGTGTGACCAGTTCTTAAGGGGTTAACTCGTAACCCCGTAAAAAACTGAAAAACTTATCCCACACTTGTTCCAAGTAGTTTGTCCCCCAAATATGTGTGACCAGTTCTTAAGGGGTTAACCCGTAACCCCGTACAAAACTGAAAAACTTATCCCAAACTTGTTCCAAGTAGTTTGTCCCCAAAATATGTGTGACCAGTTCTTAAGGGGTTAACGCTCAACCCTTTTAGAACTGCACTGTCTAGAAATTAATATGTAACTCTAATTCCAAGTGTTTTATCCCCACGTCGGGACTGCAGTCCTAAATGGGTTATTTAACGCCAACCAAGACAGAAAAGTTACGGCACACAATGCGTACCCAATTGGAAATTCCAAAGCACTTTTTACTACATTTTTTCTTCCCCCCCCCCCCCATCCCATTTATTATCTCCGCCCTTTTTATCATCTCTCCCTCTTTAGTCGTAACTCAGATCCGGGGTCACTAAGTAGGCTCTTCTCCCCCCCTCCCCACTTCGTACGGTACATACAGTACGTGCCTTGCAGTTTTAGCGCGAGAAAATTTTGGCAATTTCTTCCCTCGTCGACTTGCGTCGAATTGCGCTTGCCCACGCTCCCACGCTAGTAGTAATTGGCGCTCGCGACAGCAAGTTGGTGTCATCATTTGAAATACAAATCTCCATACATAAGGAGACTCGAACCCTCAACCTCCAACCTAACAGGCTTCGTGGTTACCTGCTGAACCACCGGGGTGACCGGGTATATATACATATATACATACTACAACTCCAAACAATACCAGGTGAAACAATGTATACACCTTCCAGGGAGAACCAGGTACAGCAGCGGTAAATCGAAACCACGTACGTAAGCGTATTGTTACGACATACGTACTATATTCATATCGGTAGGTGACGAGTTCGTTGCGCAAAAAACCCGTCACATTTTGTACGAAAGCACGATATCCTAGCCCACAGCTGTGAAAACCGCTGCACACCCCACACGTGCGTAGAACTCGCGATCGAAGTATCGCACGCAAAGATGAAGGAGTTTCGATGGAAACTTCGATCTCAAAGGTGAGAGGTATAACACACGCCGCACACAACGCGACATGGCATACATAAATTATATTACCTGGCTGGTACATACACATCAGCGTTTAGATTCAATATAATCGTTTTCGTACATTGTGAAATGAATCCATATTAATTTGTTTTCACCTGCTCGTATTCGGGGGACCATATTTAAGGGTAAAAATGATCAAATATTGCACAGATGCTCCGAGTACCTTGGAGTAAAGTAAGGAGTATTGGAGATAAAATACTACAGGTACTTCGTGTACTCGGAGTATTTCGGGGTTCGATACTCCGGGATACTGCTCGTACTCGGAGTATTTCGGGTATGAACACTCTCGATACTGTTTGTACTCGGAGTATTTCGGGGTCCGATACTGCGGGTACTCCTTTACTCCGAGTATTTGGGGCTTCAGTACTGCTTATACTCCAAGTACTCCGAGTATTCAGGCCGCCAGTACTCTAATACTCTAAGTACTCGGAGTACGAAATGTACTCGATGCTCGGAGTATGCTCGCAGTGTGAAGTACGTTAGGAGCATCTTTCCATCATTTTAAAGACTCGGCCGTCATTCCTCCCAGGTTCTGGGAGCATGTGACTGGCAATTATAGCATTCCAAAATTCACAGATGCTCCCACTACCTCGGAGTATAATTAGAGTATTTTCGAGAAAAAATACTTCAGGTACTTCGTGTACTCGCAGTATTTCGGTGTCCAATACTCTCGATACTCGGAGTGATCCGAGTAATTTAGATGTTTTTACTCCGAGTACTGCTTGTACTCGAGTATAAGTACTGCTCATACTCCCAGTACTCGGAGTATTTGGGCCTTCAGATTCCTGCTCATACTCCAAGTACTCCGAGTATTTAGGCCACCAGTACTCCAATACTCTCAGTACTCGGAGTACGCAAAATCCTCGATACTCCGAGTATACTCCGAGTATCGAGTATACTCGGAGCATCTGTGAAATATGGTTACTGAAAACAGGCAAATGTATGGGTAAATAGGACCAAATATTGTTATTAATAGTAAAAACAGGCAAATGTATAGGTTTTTGAGCGTACCGAAGGTCCTATTTCTATTTATGGTCCCCGGCAATACGGGTATATACGAGGCACACAACGATACACTTGCAGCAGTATACGATAAATGTTTTTTTTTTCAACTTTTATAAACACCAGTACTATATATTAATAGGTATAACCGCACTCAAAATATACCTGGTACGAGTTGGTACAAGGGGCTGTACTATACGTATGTAGTTATCAGAACGTACGCTGGACCGCAAAACCATACATTCCCCTAGTGTACCACTCTGACCGGAAATATAAGCAACGTTTGTATGGTACTATTTCATCGAAATGCTCCTTGTATTTCGAGTCAGAGTGTCATGTTTTACACACCAAGTTTAGTTCTGATTATTAGGGCCCGAACTAACGAATATAAAATAAGTTCAATTTGGAAAAAATAAAATTCAAATTCGCTTTTCATTGGTCAACACACGCACCAGCACCAAATATTATTCCCAAAGATCCTAATCTTTGGTGCTGGTGCGTGTGTTGACCAATGAAAAGCGGATTTGAATATTTTTTTTTCCAAATTGATTTTTTTTCTTCTTCGTTAAAACGGGCCCTTATACTCGTAGGAGTACTACTAATAATATGTTTTCCGGTAATAGGATAAAGCAGTTTTCCTCGGTTTGATACCGGTACCGATCCGGCCGGGGGGGTCTGCAACACCCGTTCCATATTTGTTCGATACCGGTACAGCTACCGACCGTCCGCTTTAAGGCCATACCTGGTACATAGTAGAGATCAGACCAGCTAAGTCGGCGTGTCACGAGGAAAATAACTACTTGGAAATAGTGTGGTCAGCCGTAGAAGATAAGACCATCGTAGAGATAAGACCACGCTTTTTGAGTGGGTTTGTCACGGGGGGGGGTCTTGAAATGGGTACACCACTACTGCTGTGCCAAATCTCGCCGGTATTACGGCCGGGGGTATACCGGTACCTGGGGCATATTTGGGTGGGCGTACCGAAGTTACCAAAGTGTCCGGTACCGGTATTGTAAAAATACCGAAGTTACCGCAGTATCGGGTACCGGTATTGACTAAATACCGAACTTACCGAAGTGTCGGGTACCGATATTGTAAAAATACCGAACTTACCGAAGTGTCGGGTACCGGTATTTACCGAGAAAATACCCCCGGTATACTTCGGTACGTACCCTACCGTGCATACCCTTGCAATGCCCGTCCCATATCGACACCAGAGTCCAAACGAGTTTATTTCGTTTTTCGCCCAGAGAGGAGGTATCATACCCCTCTTGGCTGTTACTTGATCGTTCCCGCCGGGACACTATTAAGCTATTAAGCCATCGGCCATCGAGGGTTTGAGCTATCAACTATGTTATATCATCAACCAACTCCTTCGTGGCTTCAGAGGAGGCGTTGATACTCATCTGTTTGCTTGCCTTACGTAGTCATTTGACCATTGACCACACATGCATCCCTTTCGAGGCGGAGCACCGTTCCTACCCCTAATAAAGACACCTCCAACAGTTGGGCGCTCATTACGTTGTTTCCGTATATTGGGGAGGGGGGGGGGATGACACAATACAATACACCAATCCGTATGTATATATATATATACGGACCCGATGAATAATGAAAAAAAAATCCACGGCCTAAGGAAGTATACAGCGAGACATATTATTGCAACACCACAAGAATGAAATTTCCAAGAAATTTCCAAGATTTTTTGCTTTTTTGGTTAAGGAGCAACCCCCCCCCCCCCCCCTCCCGTCATTCCGATTTTTTTTCAGCCGAAAAATGCTTCGTATATCTCTAAATATCGTATTAGCACGCGTGAATGGGGGGGTGGTATATACAAATTGGTGCCCCGATAGGCAAAGATGGAAGGAATCGTAGGACACCGGGCGCAGCATTATCCTACACTTAAACTGCTGGGCCAGCAGGCAGGCGTAAACCTGCCCGTCCAGGAAAAATTCTCAGACGTGCCCGGATAAAATGATGCTGTTTCTAATGAGGTAGGGTTTCGTCACGAAGCTGTAAGGCTTTGTTTCGTTCCCGACGGTGAGCTTATTTTTGGCTTCGGCTAACGGCGGCCACCACCCCGACCCGGAACTCTATAACCCTAACCCTAACCCTAACCAGAGGCATGCCTGGTCGGTGTGCCGCCTGGTCGTTATGCTTGGAAAGGGCTCTAGTTTCAGTGCGGGCACATCTAAAGAAGTTTGCCTGCGCGGGCAGATCTACGCGACCACCTGCTGGGCGGTCGCGCTGATCGTAAAATGTTGATAACACTATTACGGGTGGGCTAATGTAGTAAGTAGGACCTACGGCATACATAAAAACCTATGTATTTTCCTATTTTTAGTAACAATATTTGGTCCTATTTACTATGGTCCTCCGTACTAAACAATTATCATTGGGTTGGGCGCTATCCGTTGTATCCCTCATATCCCTCAAAAGGAGTCCGAAATGAGTGAATAGGTAATATATACTATAAGACAGTAGTGCTGGAGGGAAAACGGGAAAACACACACAGCAAACGACGATATTTCCAAGTATCCGGAGAGTTGAAAACAAAAAGCAAAGAGAGACACAAGGGACGGTGCAGGAAAGACCAACAACCACCTACTGGGCCGCCACAGGACGAGAAGGAAACAAGAAAATGCTGAAGGAAGGGGAGGGGAACTGGACAAGGAAGGGGAAAAGGAACAAAGAAGGATCGAGACAAAGAGAAGAGGAAGAACAAATGGAACAACGGAAGGAAGGTGAACAGGCGAAAAAAACATAGAAGAGGAAAAGGAAAAAGAAAAGGAACACGAACAGGAACAAGAACAGGAACAGGACTCAGAACAATAACGCAACAACAAAAAACAGCAAAAAAACAACAACACCACTATACCACCACCACACCACCACCAAAACAACAAAACAACAAAAACACCAACAAAAACATAAACAACAACGGCAGCAACAGTAGCAACAATAACAGCAACAGCAACTTCAACGGCAAAATCAACTTCAACTTCAACTTCAACTTCAACCCCAACAACAACACCAACAACAACAAAACAACACCAAAATAAAACAACACCAACACCAACAACAACAACAACACCACCAACACCACAAAAACTAATCTACAGGAGCGACTGCTTTGCTTCAAGTCGGATGTACTCATACGATAGCCTTCCACTCTCGCCCCACCTTCGGTCCGAGGTGACACCCTTCTCCAACAAGGGTGAAGTCCTTCGGCCGGAATCCGGTCGGCATTGTCCACGGGCACTTGTCCGTGAATTCTTTCGTCGCCAACAGCTGCCGGACGTCGACCGATCACCCCACAAAAATAAACAAACAAACAAACAAACAAACAAACAAACAGGCAAAAAAAACACAAACACAGCCAGTCAGTTCAGTGTATGAACACACAAAAACCAGGGAGGGACGGGGGGGGGGGGGGGGNCTGATGTGGAGATTACAGAGTCTATAATACTGTTGTAGGTGGTCAGTGGCCTCGCGGTCCAAGTTTCGACAGGCGATGTACGGTGTTATGCACTGCTGTAGTGAGCGAGCTAGCGGGGCTTGCAGGGTAATAGTCATAGATATACGCCTGTCAATGCTCGCTGCTTCGTCGGCTTATCGTTGCATGTACTTCTGTTGGTACTGCTGTTCGATTTGGGAATTTGGGTTGGCTTTCTGTGCTTTGTGTTCTGCAAGAAAAAACAGTCGGAGCTATATGGGGAAAGAGCTGCTATTATATTGAAAATAATAGGCAATACGTCTCGCACCTTGTTGTATAATAGCTGGTAGCTGTTATGTCGAGCTGTCCACAAGCGCGGGGGGTCCTGCTTTCTCCTCTGCTATTTGCGCGTCAGCGGTTCCCTCGCCATGTTTATCGAGAGTCGCGGAGCGCTGAAGGAGGTGTCGCTGACAGGGGTGTGTGGGTGGAGCGTATGTCGTGTGATACACAGACACAGCTTTGTCCACCTCCACTTTCAGGGCAGTTCCTTTTCGTCATGTCTCTTGTTTTTGAACGTACAAAAACAAGCCCACGTCCAGGTCACCAATGTGGAACTAGCGCCTGCCCCCGAGGCCAATGATGTCGTAGTAACGAGCTCCCAATCCCTGATGCCTGCAGGGATCGTTACGGCCGACCGTGCCGAGCAGTTTTCTTCCGGATCATGTAGCAAGGAGGTGCTAATTGTCTATGTCTCGGAGTGGGCCAAGGGGCGAGCGCGCGAGGGCACCACCCTCGAGGTTTCCGTCCTGTGGGACCCTGCTTATGCGGGGCCCCACGATGGATGACCCCGTCGTTTCCCCGGGGAGAGTTCGACCTTACGTCAAAACGAAGGGACCGCTTCCGACCCGGGGTTGATGACTTGGCAGGCTCTTTAGGCCTGTCGTTTGAGGTATCCATGTTTACATGCGTGATTCCGAGGTCTACGATACATACGTAACTACCCTGTCCTTCACATATATATGTATATACAGCAAAATGCCTATATGGGGTAATGTATACGGGGAACCTTGTAGGTATGTACTCTGTATGTATATTTGAAAAAATTAAAAAAAAAAAAAACAGGGCTGTGAGATCGAGGATTTCGTCGAAACTCATTCTCTTTGCTACGAAGCTGAGTGTAATACTTCGATCGCGTGTACTTACGGGTTTTATATGTCCTCATGCAGGATGTACATCCCGTATGAGGGGGACACGATCTGAGGCTGTAGAATTCAGGGAGCGTGTGTCTATCTATGTGGGAACAAATGCCTAAATGGGGTATGTACGATGTAATACCAATCTTTCCCGAAAACCTGAGGACCGTGTGCACGTTAAAATGACGTCTTGGAATGGTACTGGTATTTGTTTTTGGTGACATAAGAGTTGTACGAGTCTCGCTATTGATGGTGCATGGGACACTGCCGGGGTCCCTAGCCTCAGTGAGGAGCAGTGTATCCGTATAATAGACGTCCGTCCCCGTGTCTCAACACAAGGGCAAAAAAAAGCCTCCGTCGTCAGGAACAGCAGTATTTTGGAAAAAAGTACTTGTCTACGTATGATACCACTTTGGGCGGGAATATAAGGACCATTTGTACATCAATATGAAGACCAAGCGGTCCTGATACTCACGCCCAGAGCGGTACGTATTGATGGTGCAATACGTACATACTGGCACGTACTGATGGTGCAATACGTGCATACTGGTACCTCTACTGGCTACGTATGCATGGGAGCACGCAATATACATACTACCGGGCACCTCTCTCTATTGAGGGTGTTGTATGACATCTACTGTACTGCATGCACCTACCTCTCTGTTCATGGTGCAGTACGCCGCCAGGGTCTTCGCCTGAGAGCAGTAGACGTCTCCGTGTCTCAACGCGAGGGCGAAGCACCGAACCTCGTCCGCACCCGCCTCGGCCCCGGCTTCCGAGTCGTCCAGGAGCTTCGGCTTCCCGCTGACGACGAGGCAGACAGGCAAACCGGTTCAGTTGATTGAATAGTTGGTTGGTTGGTTGGTTGAATAGTTAGTTGGTCGGTTGAATGGTTGGTTGGTCGGTTGAATAGTTGGTTGGTCAGTTGAACAGTTGGTTGGTTGGATCGTTGGTTGAATAGTTAGTCGGTTGGTTGAATAGTTGGTTGGTCGGTTGAATAGTTTGTTGGTCGGTTGAATAGTTGGTTGGTCGGTTGAATAGTTGGTTGGTTGGTTGGTTGGATAGTTGGTTGGTTGGTTGAATAGTTTGTTGGTCGGTTGAATAGTTGGTTGGTTGGTTGAATAGTTGGTTGGTTGGTTGGATAGTTGGTTGGTTTGGGACTGCATTCCTAAAGGTGCCTGAACGGGTTGGAGTAAAAAAGAAAAGCAAATACAAAGGTTACGGATAGAGTGGTGGTGGTGGTGGTGGTGGTGATGGTGTTATCTCACACTAACTCCTCGCATACATGCTACTTCCGATAGTGTTCCCAGCCGGTCGGGGGGGTTAACCCATACAGAACTAAAAAAAAATGATCCTGCACCAATTCCAAGTAGTCTGCCCCCCGAAAACGTGGGGCCAGTTCTTAAGGGATCAAGATGAAAAAAACACAACAACAAAAACAAAACACAAAAAAAAGAAAAGGAAAAGAGTTAGGGTTCGGGCGGCGTGGTGGTGGTGGTGGTGGTGTTGGTGGTGGTGTCTCACTTGCTCATGCGTGCCACCATGGCGTCGCCGATCGATCTGTCCCCCGCAGTCGACAGCACTCGTCGACCGAGCGGCTCGCCCCCTCCCAGCACGTTTTGGAACTGTCTCCGGACCAACGCCGGAACGAGCTCGGTCTGTACGCTGCCGCACAAACAAGAAAAAAAAAACAAAACAAAAAAATGTTTTAACGTAAAGTAGTGACACAGGTTTAAAAAAAATAAAATAACAACAAAAGTTTTAACGTAAGCAAGTAGTGACAGGTTAATCAACGGGCAATCGATTGTTGATTTTGTTGTTGTTGTTGTTGTTGTTGTTATTGTTGAAGTTGAAGTTGAAGTTGTTGCTGCTATATCGCGTCCCTCTTTGGTCAAACCAATTGGTTGCAAACCCGTCACCAACCCCGACCCAACCCCAAACCCAACCTGACCCCAACTCAAATTAAACCAAAATTGAAAAAAAAAAAAAACGAGGGACGGTCTTGCCGACGACGCCAAATGTGGGACGGTTTTTATTAATAGTAGGATGCGGCTCACCCTTCATACGACTCGCCGAACACCTCGAGGCGCTTCGCAAAGCTTGGTGCTACGCGTAGCAATGTCTGCCTGATCGGTGAAAACCCGACGTGCTCCGCCCCGGCATTCTAGGGATGCGAGGGTCCATGGCCATATGACTACGGCCATGCATGAGTATCGAGTACCCCCCAACCGACAAACAAACCGATCATTCTCCTCCCCCCCCGCCAAATAAGCAAGCAAGCAAGCAAGCAAGCAAGCAAGCAAGCAAGCAAGCAAGCAAGCAAGCAAGCAAGCAAGCAAGCAAGCAAGCAAGCAAGCAAGCAAGCAAGCAAGCAAGCAAGCAAGCAAGCAAGCAAGCAAGCAAGCAAGCAAGCAAGCAAGCAAGCAAGCAAGCAAGCAAGCAAGCAAGCAAGCAAGCAAGCAAGCAAGCAAGCAAGCAAGCAAGCAAGCAAGCAAGCAAGCAAGCAAGCAAGCAAGCAAGCAAGCAAGCAAGCAAGCAAGCAAGCAAGCAAGCAAGCAAGCAAGCAAGCAAGCAAGCAAGCAAGCAAGCAAGCAAGCAAGCAAGCAAGCAAGCAAGCAAGCAAGCAAGCAAGCAAGCAAGCAAGCAAGCAAGCAAGCAAGCAAGCAAGCAAGCAAGCAAGCAAGCAAGCAAGCAAGCAAGCAAGCAAGCAAGCAAGCAAGCAAGCAAGCAAGCAAGCAAGCAAGCAAGCAAGCAAGCAAGCAAGCAAGCAAGCAAGCAAGCAAGCAAGCAAGCAAGCAAGCAAGCAAGCAAGCAAGCAAGCAAGCAAGCAAGCAAGCAAGCAAGCAAGCAAGCAAGCAAGCAAGCAAGCAAGCAAGCAAGCAAGCAAGCAAGCAAGCAAGCAAGCAAGCAAGCAAGCAAGCAAGCAAGCAAGCAAGCAAGCAAGCAAGCAAGCAAGCAAGCAAGCAAGCAAGCAAGCAAGCAAGCAAGCAAGCAAGCAAGCAAGCAAGCAAGCAAGCAAGCAAGCAAGCAAGCAAGCAAGCAAGCAAGCAAGCAAGCAAGCAAGCAAGCAAGCAAGCAAGCAAGCAAGCAAGCAAGCAAGCAAGCAAGCAAGCAAGCAAGCAAGCAAGCAAGCAAGCAAGCAAGCAAGCAAGCAAGCAAGCAAGCAAGCAAGCAAGCAAGCAAGCAAGAAGGCATTGTGCGACATTGTGATTTTTTTTCATTTTATCACTCTGCCCAGAAATGAAGGGACCTTCAAGGCACTACTGCAGTACCAGTATCTAGGGGACAAAACAATAAATCGTCCGCGGCACAATCGTGTCGTGCCTTTTTATATGGGTGTATAACATCCTCAGACTCGGGTGCTCCGTCTCGAAATGGATGCGTGGTCAATGGTCAAATGACTAAGGCAAGCAACAAATGAGTACGCCCCCCCCCCCCCGCCCGTTCAATATTTCCACAAGGTGCCGGCAACAATGCGGGATTTACGGCCGTGCTGTACGATGTAGTATGACACACAGGATAATTGGACGAGTGCCCTACCTTGCACAGGCAATTAACAGCATTTTCGCTGTCTCTGAACTCGGGGAAAATAATTAAAAAACTCTAACGAGCAGCATGAAAATAATGAACAAAATAATGACAATTCAGCGCCAGCCATGGTGTAAAATAGATGCTTACGATAGTTTGAGCTTTCAACACGTATAAACACACCAAGCATTTTTTCAATCTGCAAAAAACATATTAAATACCGCAAATTATCAAAAACGAAAACGGAAAAACAAAATCGAGAAAAATGATCTATTTCTACCCCGTAAGACGGCACGCGCTTTATTTCCTGACGACCCTGGAATATACCAAGTGTACAGCAGTTTTGCTTGCTATATATGTGCTCGGCATCAGGTACCTGGTACAGTACGAGTGTACCATAATAGTATATAGATGTTGACGATAGTTCGAGCTTTAACACGTACGAACGCATACCAGGCATTTTTTTTTTTTGCCAAAAACTAAATTAGAAATACCTCATATCACCAAAAAACAAAAATCAAACAACAAACGGCATCCTGGCGACCCTTTTGCTACGTGTATGTTCGACACGAGGCACCTGGTATAGTATTAGTGTACAGTGTACATACACATAATATAATAGAGTATTAGTTTCACCTCCTGGACGAAGAGCTTGGGAAGCTTGATCACCAGCCGTCCGCTCTTCGTAAGCCCCACGTAATCGATATCCTTACGATAGGTTGAGTTGTTCATGTTGTTCATGTTGGAGGAGGAGGGGTGGGGGGGGGGGGGNNNNGGGGGGGGGGGGGAGTTCGATAAATAGGAAGGCAAAAATGGGGGAGAGAGTTGGGGGGGGTTCGGGGAGGGGGGGGAGGGGGGAGCGTTAGCGAATACACAGGAACTTCGTACACGCATATATACAAGTATATATATACGTATATATGTCCAGACGCAATTCTGCTCACGTCCATCGTACATATACAAGCGAAGAAGTAACCAACCAACCAACCAACCAACCAAACAGACAACACATGCACAAACAAACAAAACACGCACGACGAAGAAACAACAAGGGACAACAAAAACTGTCCAACAGAAGACAAAAACAAAAACATAGAGAGTCTCAGGCGACGCACCTCCTCGTCCCGTTTCGGGCGACCGGTCTTGCGCCCCTTGGCATCCTTCACGGGCACCTCTTCTTTCACCACCATCGTCACATCGGAAGCACGCGACACGTGCAGCTAAAGGTCGTGGAAGGGGGAAGAGGGGGGGGGGGGGGG
>MEHQ01001674.1:286358-316615 GCA_008828725.1 Saccharina japonica | reverse complement strand
GCCGGCGGCCGATCCCCCCGCCGCCGAAAGCCTGGCGCGCCCCAAGCCAATAATCGCCCCCCAAGCGCGAAGCAGGTGTCACTCCGTGCCGCCGACACTGCCCTCCCTCCCTCCCTTCCTCAGCCCTCCCTGCCTGATTCCTCCCCTCCCTCCCTGCCGTCCCTCGCCTCCTCGCCCTCGCTTGCTCCCTCTCCGCCCCTTGCCCATGCCGCCACCCCAAGGGAGGGAGGGAGGGAGGGAGGGAGGGAGGGAGGGAAGACGGCGAAGGAGTGACGGTTTTGGTGGTATGCTGGCGCCGTTGGCATCATAACTTCGATTACGGAAAGGAAGGGAAGGGAAGATGGAGGGAAGCATATCGCGAGGCGGACCGAAGCAGCCAGCTATCATACAGTACGCACGCATGCAACGCACGCGCGTGCGCCCCCCATTCCAACATGACAAAAAAAAAACAAGCCAAACCGAATACGTACTGGTTGAGTTGCTTCTCGCTGTCGCCCGATCTCTCCCTCTCTCTCTATCTCTCGGGCAAGACAACGGCGGAAGGAGAACACAAAAAACGAAACAGAACAACACAAAATAAAAAACAAAAACGGTGCCCTTTCGCTTGTCTTTCTCTCTATCGCCCTCCCTCATGTTCGACCACGCCGGAACGCAGAAGACGGGCGAACTCACACCTTCATGTACCTTTGCCCGACCAACCAACCAACCAACCGATCGACCGATCGACCAACCAACCAAACGTACCGACCAACCAACGGACCGACCAACCAACCGATCGACCGACCAATCAACCAAACGTACCGACCACCCCACGGACCGACCAACCATCCAACGGACCGACCGACCAACCAACCAAACACAGTTACAACAGTATTAACAGAACAAAAAACAAAAACACAAACCCACCACGGACTGGGTCACGCCGCGCAAAACTCCAAAAAAATACCTCCGCAAGGTCCCGCAGGATCTCCTCGCACACCAGGTCCCCCGGCAGAAGCAAGAAGTCCGTCCTGCTCAATATACCAGCCAGGCAGTCGGCCGTAGGACAGCAATGGGAAGACAGCAGTCGTAAGGCAGCAGTCGCAAGGCAGCAATTGTCGGGGCGCCGCGGTCAAGAAAAGAAGGCCATGGGAGGAGAGGAGAGGAAGGGCAGGAGAGAACAGGGCAGGGCAGGGCGCAGGGCGCGCAGGGCCGGGCCGGGCGCCGGGCAGGGCAGGGCAGGGCAGGGCAGGGCAGGACACGACAAGACAAGACAGGACAAGACATGTCAGGACACGGAAGGACAGGGCAGGGCAGGGCAGGGCAGCTACCTTTTTTGTATCGGCAGTTTATGATGAAAAAACGTTTATGACCACACCTTATCTTTCCGGTTATCTGCCGCAGCACCTCGGCCGTATCCAAAGAACCGTTGACCACCACAAGATCCAGGGCCAGCGCTCCCGCGTAGGTTTCCTTGTATTTCGAAACGCCCGCCTCCGTGACCCTCGAGCACACCAACAACGCCTCTGCACCCGTACAATGCCCGATGATGATGGCCAGAACACCGAGCGACCGAGCGAATGGGCGACCGAGCGTGCAGATCGGGGTGAGAGGGGGAGGGGGGGTGTACTCATGTCGTGCACGGTGGTAGTCGTATGACCATAGACCCTCGCATCCCTACAATGCCGGGACGGAGCACGTTGGGCTTTCACCAACCAGGCAGACATTGCTTTCACCAAGCGCGGAGCGCCGTGAGGTATTAGGCGAGTCGCATGGAGGATGAGCTGCATCCTCGTAAGAACCGCCAGTGAGGCGGACTTGCATATGGACGACAGCCTCCAATGAACTGATTTCATTTATGGTGGGGGGGCGGGGGGGGGGGGGTGGGTCTGGGAGGTTTAGGGGGGGGGGCAATGCGGTGCGTGCCAACGCCAACCGAAACAGTTTCGACTACGGGGGCGCACCTGTGTACCCGGCCTTCTCGAGCAGCTCGAGCTGGTAGTGGAGCAGAGGCTTGTTCAGCACGGGCAGGAGGGGCGCGGGGCAATCCTGGGTGAGGGGGTACAGCCTCCTCCCATCCCCGCACGCAAGCACCACCGCCTGAACACACACACCACCAACAACAAAAACAATAACAGCAAGAACAAGAAAGGAGCCGAACACGTGTTACACAACAACGACAAAATGAAGCAGTACGTAAAATAAGCCGTATAGTCTATATGTCCAACCGTACACGCGAGTATTGGTAGTGAGCGGATCGTCGGTTGCGCCGTCGCCCCGTTTCCGTCGGTCGCATGGATCAGATTGCAACTAATGTCAAGTATGCATCTGGTGCATACGTATATACGTACGCTGTATTTGTGCTTCAGTTATGATGTGTACCTGGCTGATTTTTGTATTATTGATTCTGACTACATTTTCTTTCCCTGAGGTATTCTTCCGCTCCAGTGCTGTGACCACGGACACACGATTTAAGAACACATCAGTTCATGCAAGAACACCAACACTACCACTAACAACAACAGCAACAACAACAACAACAGCAACAACAAAAACAACAACAACAACAACAACAACAACAACAACAACAACAACAACCACGACGACGACGACGACGACGACGACGACGACAACAACAACAACAACAACAACAACAACAGCAACAACAGCAACAACAGCAACAAGAACAAGAACAAGAACAAGAACAAGAACAAGAACAAGAACAAGAACAAGAACAAGAACAAGAACAAGAACAAGAACAAGAACAACAACACCAACACCAACAACAACAACAACAACAACAACAACAACAACAACAACAACAACAACAGCAATGGTGTACCAGTATACAGTACCGACCCGCCCACAAGAAAGTCAGCCTGAAAAATTGAAAAAATAAAATAAAAATAAGAAAAGCTCTCAGCCCTAGTCAGAGTTGCCTATTATAGCTGAGCCCTTCCTGTGGCCGACCTGCTCCCAAGGCACTATATACTAATTCATAGGGGAAAAAACGCCTTGTCGGGAACCGAAATATAAAAACGCAGCATAAGAAAGTGTGCTTCCGTTCGCGCCAAGAATAGGAAAGCCAGCCTCAGCCCAATTTCAGGTTTCTTGTGAAAGGGTCGGTACTGCTGTAGTCTAGAGCAGAATCATACTGTAGACCTATTTTCCTATTTTCCGCCAGGCAGACTCAAGTTCTTAGGTTAAGATAGGCGGGGTGTGTCCCGCACTAATTTCAATATAGAACACGGTTTTCTCGTGTTTTCGTGCAAACGTCGAGCCAAAAGTTATTTCATTTTACTATTAATAGCTTCTTAAGGGCGGGTGGTCTTCATTTTTTGCGTGGGGAAATCACAAGGAGATAAGTTATAGTTTGTTTTACACGTGGAGAGGGGAGAGAGAGAGAGAGAGAGAGAGAGAGAGAGAGAGAGAGAGAGAGAGAGAGAGCGTGGCAAAGCGCTTGTACCAGCTATTTACATCAGTCGTTGAGCACAGCTTCAACTGCTGTGCGAGGATGTATATATATATTAAAAAAAAAAACGGCTGTGAGCTCGAGGATTTCGTCGAAACTCATACGAATATGTATGTACATAAAAACGGCAAAAGAAAACACCAGCCGGTAGTACGTGATCGCATCGAAACTTTTGATATATCGTATATATCTATCAAACAACACGTCTTGCTCTCCATTCTCCGGCATCCCCCGTGTTTTTCGTGTTCAGATGCAGACAGTCTTGTACCCGTTTTAAGACAATCCGGTTCAACCCCGTAAGGACCGGTCCCATATATTTGGGGACAAACTACTTAAAAATAGTGTAGAAGTTTTTTTTCCAGTTCTGAATGGGTCAAGACCATAGTAGAGATAAGACCAGCGAAGTCGGCTTATCACGAGGGGAAAAAATACTTGGAATTAGTAGGGTCAGTAGTAAAAGATAAGACCACTCGTAGTAGAGATAAGACCACACGTTTTTGGGCATGTCACGGGGTGGTCTTAACCCCTTAAGAAATGGTCCCACGAATTTGGGAACAAACTACTTGGAATTAGTGTGGGACATTTTTTTCAGTTCTGAATGGGTTAAAAATGGGTATCATACACCACTGACTACTGCTGCTGTTGTACTGAACGAAAGCTTCGATGTACGAATCAAATATCAAATATCGAAATTGTACGTATCGATTCGTTTTTTTGTTTATCGGCATCGTATCGAACTCGATTCTCGTTCGATATCCAACTCTAGTCCGTGAGCTACAGATAACGAGACCCGCCCTTGGCGTAGTGATGTTGACGGCCACGTTTTCGAGAGCAACATCAGCGACTACTCGTACTCGTACTCTCGTACTGCTGTGCGGCGGAGCCCCTGCTGGCAGGTTCTCTCTTGTGTGGGTTTTTGGTGTGGAGGACACACAGAGGTGGGTTGGTGCTGGTGCCTCGGGTCATCACGGAACGGCGTAGCAGACCCTTGTTGGGTGACTGACCTTCGCCTTGTGTGTAATGAGGCGGTATTATCTAGGGGAAAGGGGCCTCGTATCCACACGACAACAGCGACGATGATGCTGCCTGGATGAGAGTGACGACGTGACGACGACTTCGCGATCACGAAAACGAAGGTAACGAAACGCAATCAGCCAACAAACACGTCCTGCCGGGAGTTGTTGTTGTTGTTGTTGTTGTCTTCACATTAAAAACCGTGCCGGTCTCTCTATCCAGTACCTCCATCTGCCCGTACTAACCCAACACTTGACACGGTCGATTCCCGTGGTCACAGGCTAACTTACCCAAAAAAGGTATACTGAAATAAAAGTGGAACCCGAAGGGTCCGCAAAGCGATCAAAGCCAGTCAAAAACAGATAGTCTGGAGCCCTCCGCTCCCCTCTACACGCTATGTGAAGGTAAAAATAAAAATGGAAAAGTCAACATCACCAATCGGGGGTACACGCCCCCTGATTCTATCTTGGTGCCCCTATAATGCCGGGGTGTTCCGTGCCGGGTTCACACCGGTCAGGCAAACAAATCGAGTCCTCCACCCCGATTATAAACGCAGACATGATACGGGGGAAGGGAACTATGGTCCCGTGTGACTGATGTACCCCCGGCCTGCGAGCAGTGTAACTGCAAAAGGTCAAAAGCAACGAAGGGAAAAAGACGAAGACAAAGACAAAGAGACAAGTCAAAAGTACAAGCAAACACTCACACAGACAAGACCGCAGAGACAACACATTGACACGTCATCCCGAGGGGGTGGTGCAATGGTGCGGCGGTGGGGGGGAGGGGGAAAAATAACAAAACAAACAAACAAACAAACAAACAGTCCAGGACCGTCAATCCGGCACATATCGCGCCACTCGGTCCGCCATTTCTCGCTTGTTTCCTTCCCTCGCCGATTCGCCCTTCTTCCGCACCCCTCCCGTCCCGTTGGTTCTTGGTGTCTCTTTGTTGTTGCTGCGCTCTTTTTCTCGCTCGGTCGCTCGTTTCCGGCTAGCCTCCTCTTCTTCCTTGTGCCAGGAGGTCATAAACCTCTCAGCTCCCTGCAGCACTCCCTTGTACCACTGCCTTCCTCCCTTCACCTTCGCTGCTTCCGCCCAAACTGAATTCGGGATTCCGAAGACACGTCTCTGGTCGTCCGTAGAGCCGTGCGTAGCTCCGAACGCTTTGAAGTCGTCCTTCAGGCACGTCTGCCAGTTCCGCTCCGGGCACCCCGCGCCCGGGTCCTTCCCCCCCACCAGCTCCCCGAACATCAGTCGTTTCGGGAGTCGCCCGTCTGGCTGCCTTGCCACGGCCCCCGCGAACAGTAGGCGCCGTTGCCGGACAGTGGCTTCCACGCTCTGGCACCCGACCCTCTTCAGGGCCTGGGCGTAGGACAGCTGCCGGTAGGTGCCTTGCTTGCGCTGGTACCCAATAACTCGCAGCAGCAGCCGGTGGTGTATCGTCCGCAGCAGTCGGTAGTGGTCGCGACGTGGGGCCCATGTCATGCAACCGTACAGCAGTGCCTCCATCGCCTCCGCTTGAAGCAGGCGGGCCTTGAGTCGAAACGGTGCTCCCGGCCTATCGAAGAGCTCCGGGCCATACCTCCTGACGCACGCCGACGCTGCTCTGCTCCTGAAGTTGATCTCCCGGGTGAGGTCGCCATGTTCGTTGACGAGGCCGCCCAGGTACCGGAACTCGTGGGTTTGGGTGTATTTCTGCCCCGCTGCTTCGATTATCAGCGGCGGCGGGGGCGGTGTTGGCTGCTTCTCCTTTACGCGCATCAGGAGAGTCTCCGTCTTCTTCTCCGACACCGTCAGCCCGAACTCCCCAAACACCTGCACGATAATGGTCATCATCCTCGCCAGTCCGTCGGCGGACCTCGATACAACGCCGGCGTCATCGGCATACAGCATCCCCCACACCGCCCTCCGTACGCGGTCGAGTGGTGTCTCCGTCCCCGCTCCCGTCTCCTCCTTCAGGAACACTAGGTTCTGCATGATACCATCGTCCTCGCTGAATCGTACGATAACGACCTCTAGGGCCGCGGCGAAGAAAACGTTGAACAGCAGTGGGGACAGCACACACCCTTGTCGCAAGCCTTGCGTGACCAAGAACCAGTCCGACAGTTCTCCATCGTCCATGCGCACCCGGGCCCGCATTCCGTCGTGGAATTGGCGGATGACGGCGACCATCTCCGCAGGAACCCCGGCCCTGGCCAGCACCTTCCATAGCAGCTCTCGGTCCACCGAGTCATAGGCCTTCTGTAGGTCGACGAAGCACATGTAGAGCGGTATTCTCCTTCTCCGCCCTAGTTCCTGGAGTCGGCGCACGACGAACAGCATGCATACTGTGGATCGACCAGGTCGGAAGCCGCACTGTTCCTCCGGAAGGATGTTGTTGGCTTCGCAGAAGGCGCTTAGGCGGTTGGTGATGAGTTTGGCGGGGACTTTGCCTACGTGCGATAGTAGCGAGATCCCCCTGAAGTTGTTGCAGTTGGACCGGTCGCCCTTCTTGTACAGCACTTTGATGGTTGCATCCTTCCACTCTTGCGGGATCTCTCCTCCGTTCCACACGTCGACGAGGATGGCATGAAGGCGCTCCAGGACGACGGGTTCGTCGTCATCGATCTTGAGCAACTCGGCAGGGAGGGAGTCATGGCCGGGTGCCTTCCAGTTCTGCAGGCCTTTCGTTGCCCGTTCCACCTCCTCGAGGTCTGGCGCCGCTCCCAACCGTCGGGTGGCTCGCGTCGCTGGTCGTTGCGTCACTTTTTCGGCGATGTCTGGGTTCAGGGTGGGGGACTTGGTGTTGAGGAGGGTGCCGAAGAATCCCGCCCACCGCTGGAGGATGTCTTCCTTGTTCCGGAGCAGCACGCCTTTCTCGTCCGTGACGAACTGCTGTCCCCCCGCTTGTCTCCCGCTGAGGCCCACTGATCTCTTAAGGTGTTTGTACAGCCCTCTCATGTCGCGGTCCTTGTAGACCGCTTCGAGCTCCGCCACGTACTTATCGAGGTGGGCATAAATGCCCGTTTCGACTGCTGCGGTCACTCCCTTACATGCTGCTTTGAGGGTCCTCCATGTCGCTGTGGTCCAATTGCCCCTCATCGCGCGGCGCGCTTCCCGCCGCTTGGCAAGGGCCTCCTCCAAAGCTTCTCTCGTCGCTGGGGTCTCACACCACTCCTGCGTGCGTCGTCTCCGCGGTTCCTCGGGTAGTACTGTCTGCGCCGCGTCGAGGAGGGCATTGGTAAACAACGTCGCCATCCCCGCTGTGGTGGTCGCTGGCTCACCTGGTTGTTGGTCGAGGTTGTGGATGAACCGCTCGCTCACCGCCCGTCGTGCTGTTTCGACCTGCAATTCCTGTCGGCTGAACTGCTGCTGTTTCGGTTTGGTCCGCACTGCTCGGTTGTGGGCGAGTCTGCCACCGAGGTCGACGGTGGCTACCACCATGTTGTGGTCTGAGTCCGCCTTTACTGGGCGTACCGGTTGGGGAACGACGACTACGTTGGACACTCGGCCGCGGTGTGCCTGTCGCGTGAGGATGTAATCGATGCGCCGGCATTCGTCCCCCGATACGCCGTTGTATGTGTGCCATATCCCACCCTTACGTGTGGGGAAGAAGGTGTTCGTGATTGCTAGTCTGTTGTCCGTTGCGAAGGTCAGCAGTAGCCTGCCATTGTCGTTCAGCTTATCACGCCCGTGCTCGCCCATGATACGTTCGTCCTCTCCATCCACCCTCTCTCCCGTCCGCGCATTGGCGTCCATCAGTACGTAGACACACTCCTTGGCAGGGATCCCCCGCACGAGGCTGTCAAGTTTTTCCCAGAACCTATGCTTGCTGTCGGCGGTTGCGACCTCTGTTGGGGCGTACGCAGCTACGAAGTTGACCGCTCCGCGGTTGCCCGTTATCTCAAACCTCATGGCCATAAGGCGTTCATCGATATATTCGGTGGTGTACGCAGAGTTCCTGCACATTGACTCTTTAACGGCTATTCCCACACCGTGTGTTCCACCTGTCTCCGTGCCACAGCAGAACACCCGAAACCCTGCTGCTGCGAATTCCGTTCGGCCTGCCCTCCTTGTCTCCTGTAGCCCTAACACCGAAACGTTTTGTCTCGCTGCCTCGTACAGGATGCTGCAGGCTCTCCCATAGCCGTTAGCCCCTTTTACAGCCAGAGTCCGCACATTCCAGGTTGCTACCCTAACAAGTGTACTCTGCTGCCTCTCCCGGGCGATGCGTGGTGCCTTCCTAGCCAGCCTACGCTTCGCCCGTCCCCTCCTTTTCCTCCTTCGTGCCCTTTTTATCTGTTTTTTTTCTGTTGCTTTGCGCACTCTCGGGGTGTAGTAAAAAAAGTTAACCCGGTGCGTGTCTGTTGTACCAGAGATACGCCTCATCCCGGAGCGGCTCGACCCTCCAGCTCTGGATTCTCCTCCTTCCTCTCTCTGGTGCATACCCACACGGTGTGCGGTCACTCCGCCACCCTCTCCGTGCTCTCTGCTGCTGCATGGCCCCGGTGTCCAAGCCGGGGCGTTAGGGTTTAACCCCATCTGCAGCCACCCGAGCTAGCTGCGTCGCGAGTTACCCTGATCTCACGATAGCGGTAACTCCCGACTGCCAGACTCAGGATCCCCCTCTGAACGGTGCTAGGGACCGTGTATCCGTCTGGGTTGGGTGGTCTTTCGAGGTTTAAGTCCACTTACGGACCTCGGCCTACCTCAGCAGGGAGGCAGGCCGGGGAAGAAACACCAGTACCAGGTAATATTTCCAGGTCCTACAGCCTACAACACTATACTTTTATAGCAGGTCCTACAGCAGCAGCAGCAGCAGCAGCGGTTCTCAGTACACGTTCCCGATACTCGTACTTGTGTACATGGGACCTGACCGACCCGCCCGCTGCTGTTTCGTACGGGCGATCCTACTGCTGCTGCTTGCTGTAGACTGTAGACGATAGGAATCAATCAGCCCATACGACATACCAGGTACCTGGTATACAGACAGAGGGGAGCTTATCGTGCTATCGTCTACGAACAAAGCGCGGACGAAGTCTTCACCTGTGAAGACGAGACAGCAGGGCCTTCATCGTCACAACCACCATCAGAACGACACAACTCCAATCAGGAAGAGACAGCCAGCACTGAAGCTTGAACCAGCATCGCACTAATCGCTTGAGAGGTGTCTACAAGGTGCATAATATTTACGCGGTGGAACCTCTTTGCTTCCCGTGTCCGATCGTGGATTGTGGTGGAATTCAAGTATTGCATGATTTCGCACGAAAATAAGCTGTGGATGCAGCGGCTGGCAAAACACGAGGAACACTGCACCTGCAAGTCTGAAGACAGCTTCATGTCCTCCCTGATCACAGCGTCGTGAGCTTCTACGTGCTCCGTCTCTGGCCGTCCGATGTGCCAAGTCCTCAGTGCGGTCCTCTCGGTCAGGCCCCATATCCCGCACAACAAACACGCCTTACTATTCTATACAAAAACAATAAAAATGTAAAAAAGTGCGGTGGCAGCGTGAGGTGCAGCATCCTTTTTAACCTGCCCTAGCGTACCGTGATAATGGATATTACAGGAGAGGACGAGTGGAGTGACTGGGAGGATGATGATATGCCTGCTCGCAGCCTGCTCGAGGAAAAAATGCTGCCTTCCGCTAAGGTGAAAGCAACAACCGTGCACACGCAATCTCGCTCATCTCGTCTGTGATCACGCAACACACGCGGGACTGTCAGCTTTGGTGGCTCTGTGATCAAAACATTTTTCTGAGAGGCTTTGCGCCTGCTGCTGAGTGAAAAGAGCAACGAAGCTGCTGTCCTACCTGGCCGAATATACTGCTGTACTGCTGTCGTTGTGGAGCAGTTCGAAGTTCCAGTGATCGCTCTTGAACCACTGCCTGCGTGCCTGCCTGCCTGCCTCTTTCGTAACAGCAGTCAGCAGACACATCACTCGTATGTACGTATCACTCTCACAATTTTCAATTTTGTTTACTCACCACTCTGTCCCGAAATATAAGAGCCGTTTACATTGAATATATACCATAGAAAGGTGCTTATATTTCGGTACATAGTAGTACGTACAAGGCGCTTCGCTCTGCGGGCGGCTTCCGCCGCCGGGTATGATTATACCAGTACTCGTTCGTAGGTACGCTCGCTCACAAGGAAGAATAAGAATGATACAACACGCGAATGAAGCGGACAGAGAGGCCCACGATTTTGTGTGCAAACGTGCGAAACTGACGACTTGCAAATGCCCAGAGCTCCATGCTACGTATATACTCGTAAAGCATTTTTGGACGAGAGAAGGTCGGACTGATGTCGATTTCTTCGTTCGTTTTGAGAACACAAACAGGCAGTGAGCTGTAAGAATAAGAATGCTACTCGTACGAATAATGCTCCCCACGACCCACTTCATGCCTCTCGCCAGCTCTGTCTGCCTGCTTGCGTTCTCGCACGTACCAAGTAGGTACTTGCTTTGCTGTTGTGCAGGGCTGCACAGATGCTCCCAATATACTTCATACTCCGAGTGTACTCGAGTATCAAGTACATTTTCGTACTCCGAGTACTGAGAGTATTAAGGGATACTGCGAGTACTGGGAGTACGAGTAGTTGAAGGCCCAAATACTGCGAGTACTGGGGGTATGGTCAGTACAGAACCCCGAGTACAGGCAGCACCCGCAGTATCGAACTCCGAAATACTTGGGAGTATCAGGCAGTATCCGCAGTACAGAACCTCGAAATACTGCGAGTATAAAGTACCTGAAGTGTTTAACCTTGAAAATACTCCAAGTGTACTTCCAGATACTGGGGGCATCTGTGAAATGAGAAAAGTTGCAAACACCAGTCACAGGCCCCAGAACCTGGGAGTAATGACGGCCGATTCACAGATGCTCCCAGTAGACTTCATGTTCCGAGCGTATTCGGAGTATCGAGTACATTTCGTACTCCGAGTACTGAGAGTATTAGAGTACTGGCAATCTACATACTGGGTACTGAGTATGAGCAAGTAAGTACTGAAGGCCCAAATACTGCGAGTACAATTAGTACCCGCAGTATCGGAACCCCAAATAGTTGGGAGTATTGGCAGTATCCGCAGTACAGAATCTCAAAATACGTCCAGAACTCGCAGTATCCGCCGAGTACATAAACCCGAAAAGCTGCGAGTACACGAAGTCTCTGAAGTTTTTTTCTCGGAAATACTTTACTTTTCTCCCACGTACCAGGGAACATCTGTGCAGGGCTGATTGCGCTACGTACTATTTCTACACCTCCTCTGCTGTTATGTATTGTGCTTGCGGTATATATATGTATATATGTATATGTGTATAGTTATATTTGTGAATTTTTCGCACTTTTCGCAGCTTTTCTCTTCGCGCAGCGCTTTTCGGCAAAACGCTATGTACGCCGACACGGGAGGCCCGGCCGGACACGTTGATCGAGGTTTGGGCTTAATCCGAGCACTAGCTCGCGTGGCGGGCGCTCAAAGTTTTTTTTCCCGCGGGAGTGGATAAGACGATTTCCCGGGTTCTCTGCATGAGGCCTTATTTTGTACGTACGTACCAGTAAATAATAATGTCCTGTTTGCCCTGCTTTCACGAGCTGATCATGAGCACACAGGAGAGCCCAGACGTATCGGTATACCACAGGTAGACAACATTACATGCAGAGAGCACAACGTTACAACTCTGCATAAGCACCAGCAGGTAACACCGTGCGTGGGTGACACACCCATCTGCGCTGTCCTGCCGTGGCTTAGTTGTGTCTATCGGAGCCTGCGGCCCGTATTCCACCATCTACCTTTCTGTTGTCCTGATGTGTGTGACTGACCCACGCTCACGCTAGCCGGAAATGTAATGGCCGCTTTGATCAAATAGGAGTATCTCAACTGTCCTAATATTTTCGATTGTTTGTGTTACTTCCCTGAAGCTCACTCCAGAAGTCTGCGAGACCACCAGACAACACATGCAACGAACACAAACGAGGTCACAGCCCCACCTAGAAGCACAAGCAGCAGCAGACGTTCTTGTGGCAGGTTCGCCGTGTACTGCTGTAGCTGTTAGTGGTTGTTTCATCGGAGGCTTGCATCCGTCATCAGCAATCGCCACCGCACCTCTCTCTCTCTTCTGCGCTGCTGCCTGCTGTCTGCCTGTGCTTGCATGATGTATGTGCGGCCTGTCGTGCGTCTGGCGCGAGCCGCGACAAATGATACTGTACCGGTATTTGTAGCAAATCATTTTTGGCAATATAGTCAAATGGTCACCATGTCCGATTTTGAATGTGAAGGCTTGAGTTCGATCCTCACAGCGATGCATGTTTTTTTTTTTTTTTCCCATTTTTTTTTTGTATTGTACGTATAATATAAAACCAGACCCCACATATATAAGACAGACAGCAAACAAAAACCAAGTGGATTTATTACGTAGACAGGTGTGGTCGAGAGTTTCAGCCCCTTCTTCGGTGCATCCTTTTCTAGTTCTTCTGCAAATACTATCCCACCACTGCTGTACGAGCACTGCTGTGTCCCATGTGTCACGTGTGCGTGTGTCGTAGACCTTCCTTACCTTGAGCTCCACAAGAGTAAAATATTGACAAATATGATGTAATGTTTGGCGGGATCATTAACAAATCTCTAAGAACGATCGAGTCAATAGTAGTAGTAACGGTTCCATAATATTTTCGAGTATGTTTTATCCCCAAAAATGCAGGTAGGTGCAGTTTTTAAAAGGTCTACATTTATTTATGTACAGTAAATCGCAGATATTTCATAACAGCGTATTTACGTACTACCAGTATACAATATGATATGCGTATGATGCAATATCGCATGTTGTTGTATTAATAGTAGATTTTCGATTTGTCCTTGCGCCACTCCCATAGGCACGTCCCGGAGGGGAACCTTGTATATACATATAGATGCTCGACGGCAGCATGGTTTTATGTACAGGTATGATATAAATACGTACCAGTATGAAATATAAAAAAAGCCCACAAAAACGAAAAGAAAAACAAGAAAGGAAAAATAAGCTCTCATCTCTAAAAAACACTGAAAAAAAGGAATGCTGAATGCTCGTATTATATGTATGATACGTACACATACTTATATGTAAAACATATATAAAAAGCCCACAAAAACAAAAAAGGAAAAAGGAAAAAGGCTCGCCGGCAAGTACTATGCTGGGATACAGTATAAAGTAGTACTGGTACACCAGGTAGAAGAAAGCGTTGTTCAAGTGGGAGCTCCTTCTTACCAATTCTCTCTGGTCACAAAATATGTTTTTGAGCCAGAGAAAATGCTTGGCATCCCAAACGTATACGTACTCGTAGCGATTGCTCGCGAGAGGAACGTCGGGCGACGGACGGCTCACAGCAGTAGTATAGTAGTATACAACTGAGCCATCTGAGGCAGCAGTAAAAACCCGCCGTGTGGCAACGCATGGGGTTTCCAGAAAAAAAGGCGTTTGGGTGCGCGATGATCATGCATGCCAGCGTGCTCACCGTTCGTGTGTCCGATCCGGCCCCAATCCCCCCGTTTGCAGGAGGCTCTCCAGTACGACAAGGAAACATACGCCTTCGACCTGCTCGCCATCAGGACCAAGCTTGGTGAGGATGAGGGTCAGCTCTGATGCGTTACATTTACTTCGTATATACTCTTGTAGCTGGACGAATTGTGCATTATTTGTTGTTGTCATCATCAATATGATATTAAATCTATACTTCGTATGATATCAAATACCAGATACCGCAATCATCCGGGTTATCGCACCCATCGGGGGTTTGGCACCCATCGGGATTATGGCACCAGGGTGCGATAACAAAACACAAGAAAAAACAGTTGATTGCATGTTCGCACCCCCATCGGGGTTATGGCACCGAGGTGCGATAACCTTGATATAAATCCAAGATTGAGTGCTGCCGCAACGGGCCGTATGTATGTTTCTTTGAAAGTTATGTTCGGTGAAATATCAACCACTCACGTATCATTATTGCACTGACGCAGTTCACGCGTTCAAATACGGCACGTCAACCATTTTTATATTAATGTGAATATAGTAAAAAAAAATTAAAAACAACAACAGCTGTGAGCTCGAGGATTTCGTCGAAGCTCATCTTTGCTACTCGTAGCTGAGTGTAATACTTCGATCGCGCGTACTTACGGATTTTATATGTCCTCATGTAGGATGTACATCCCGTATGAGGCGGACACAATCTGAGGCTGTAGAATTCAGGAATTGTGTGTCTATTTGTGGGGGAAGAAATAATTTAAATTAAATTAAAATTAAAATTAAACAGTCTGAAATAAACGTACCAGGTATACTATAGTGTTCCGACGAGTTTACGTGATAAAGTGGTTTTTCTATTTTTGTAGCCATGTATGGTATATAAGAAGAGGTGTGTGAGGACAGGTTATGGAGTAAAACTTAAAAGCACGTGGATGAATTTTTAATTAATTAGTGGTTTGGGTTTTTGTAGTGTGCATTATTTATTTGTACCTATAAGGTATATTTAGTGGCAATTAGTAAGAACAACAACAACGTTTTATCCTTTATAACTGTTAAAGGGGGGGGGGGGGGTATGAAGCACCGTTGCCCCAAGTATGGCCCGGTGTATTACATTTCAGCATCGCACCCATCGGGGTTATCGCACCGGGGTGCGTAAATACCAAGGTCATCGCACCGGGGTGCGTAAATACCAAGAACGGCATGATTTAATTGTGTTTGCGCACCCCCATCGGGGTTTTGGCGCCCATCGGGGTTATCGCACCGGGGTGTGATAAAAAACACAAGAAATAAACAGATAGAAACGCGTTCGCACCCGGTGCGATAACCCGCATGATTACGGTAGTTGGTTTGCCGTCAGGTACTCGTAGCTACGTATGCTTGTAGCAGGGGTGTGACGTGCAGCGCAAGCGCGTATGTTTGTCATCAAAAACTGGCTAATGAATTAGTGCTTGGCACGTATATAGCAGAGTACGGTTATAATACACCAGGTATATGTCAGCAGCAGCAGCAGCAGCGGCAGCAGGGGAAATGCTGAAAAAAAAAACTGGTGTACTCTCATGTTCATATTTATATATACATACAAATACCTGGTATGAATACGAGTATATCATGGTTGTTTTTTTGATCGGCCCGTTGTGTGCAACACGGCAACACTGATACCGGATGACTTGGTACCTGGTAACCGGTAACTGAGTACGAATCGAGGCGCTTGATGCACTGACGTTATGGGCGCGCGTCCTGACGTAGACGATAACCCCCCTCTCATGCGTCTGCTTCTGGTTTGACATATATATATATAATACGATAGCAACAGCAGCAGCAGTATGATACCCCATCGGTACAGTAAGGCAACCCTCCTGCCTCGGGTTATATATTATGCTGGTACCGAGTGCGTACGAACGTCCATGTAGTGTCCGGCCCCGTTAAGCCATGCTAATGGATTGACAATCGGCAGTAGGGGCTGCTTTGAATCCATTCCTTGCTGCTGTAGTCTTATCAGTACGGTATTTATAACGGTGTGTGAGTCTTGAGTGGGTTGCTCGACCTCCTCGACAGGCCGTTTTTTTTTTTTTTTTTGCTTTGGTCGCGTTGACGCTCGCTTCGGGAATACAATAAATGCCCACTAATTGTACTAATACTATTCGCACTCTCCCCTCCCCTCCCCTAACTATTCGCACTCTCCCCTCCCCTCCCCTTACTATTCGCACTTTCCCCTCCCCTCCCCTTACTATTCGCACTCTCCCCTCCCCTCCCCTCCCCTCATCCCCTCGACAAAAAAAAATCGCGAAACGCCATCTCCTTAATGCAATGAATAGACCTCGATTTTTACGGGTGCGTGAGGCTGGTCAACTACGTCCGCACGGAGGTGGGGGGCTTGTCAGGGGAGGCGTCGGGGGCGGCGGTGGCGGCGGCAGGGGGTGACCTGAGTGCTGCCGCTGCGGCCGTGGAGACTGCCGTTGTCTCCAGCCGGGGTGAAGCTTTCGCCGACGAAAGGTGACATTTGAAAGTGCAATACTCCATATATATATATATATATTTTTGTTCGGGGGGGGGGGGGGGGTCTTTATTTTTCTTGCATGGCCGTAGTCGTATGACCATAGACCCTCGCATCCCTACAATGCCGGGACGGAGCATGTCGGGTTTTCACCGACCAGGCAGACATTGCTAGCACCAAGCGCGATTTGTTTTGGGGGGGGGGCAAATACATTACTTGGAATTACAGTACTCGTAATGTACGATGGTTGGCTGCTGTATTTTGTACTACACAGCCAGCAGTGAGAGGGGTACTAAAGCAAATCTCTCCCTCTCTCGGAAAAACAGACACACACACCAATTGCCTACACCAGCAGAATGGAAAAAAAAAAAGAACTTATCATCTCCAAAAACAGCAAAAGTCTCCAAACAAACATGTATATATGTCCCCCCAAAAACAAATCTCTAAAACGTACTGAAAAAAAAAACTGCTTAAGAAACACATTGCGAATATTATTATTATGACGGAGGACCATAGTAAATAGGGGACCAACTAGTGTTTACAGTGGTCAAAATATAAAAAATATGTTTCATAGGTCTCTGGGTGAACCGTAGGTTCCCTATTCACTATTAATACCAGTATTTTACTATGGTCTCCCGCAATCGTACCGAAGTGTGAAAAACACTCTCTCCGCCACCGCCGCCGCCGCCGCCGCCGCCACGTCGGTCCCCGCCGTATAGGTACCTTCGCCCCGCCCTCGAAGACGATGCCCTCCTCCTCTGTCTCGAAGAGCTCCTCCTCGCCAAGGAAGGCGACGACGACGACGAGGGCGAGGACGACGATGACGATGACGATAACGACGATGACAACGACAACCACAACAGAAAAAGAGCAGAAAATTCCGGAGATATGCGCGATGCCGATGACCGCGCATCGCCGTCCGTCGGAACGGGAGTTGGAACGGGAGTTGGAACGGGATTTGGAACGGGAGTCGGAACGGGAGGGGGAACCGGAGAGCACAAGCAAGAAGCCCAAACCCAAGCCGGGACATCATCACCACCGCTACAGCCAACGGGGGGGGGGGGGGGGGGGGGGGGGGGGGGGGGGGGGGGGGACTGGAGCGGGAGGGGGGAAGGGGGGAAACCCCAGCGGCGTTACGAGCCTGCGCGAGGAGAACGCGATGCTGAAGGAGCAGCTGGAGGAGGCGAAGGCGCGGATGGCGAGGGCGAACCGAGTGATCAGGAGCCTCGCCGGGGGGAGCGCGGGGGAGATGGAGGATGGGGCGGGGGGGGTGGGGCGGCCGCGCGGGGGAGGGGGTACGGCGAGTTTCGCGGGTCGATGACGAGGCGTTCACGGGGCGGTTAAGTGGGTGGCTGTGGCGTCGTGTGGTGGCGTGGATGGTGGTATGGTTACGTTGAAAAGAGCATGCCCCCGCGTAAACAAATAGGAGGGGGAAGCGGGGGGGGGGGGCGTACTCATTCGTTGCTTGCCTTAGTCATTTGACCATTGACCAAGAGGAGGAGAGGGGGGGTACTCATGTCGTGCATGGCTGTAGTCGTATGGCCATAGACCCTCGCATCCCTGCAATGCCGCGACGGAGCACGTTGGGTTTTCACCGACCAGGCAAACATTGCTAGCACCAAGCTTTGCGAAGCGCCGTGAGGGGGGTGGGGGGGAGGTGTACTCATGTCGTGCATGACCGTAGTCGTATGGCCATAGACCCTCGCATCCCTGCAAATGCCGCGACGGAGCACGTTGGGTTTTCACCAACCAAGGCTGACATTGCTTGCACCAAGCGGAGCTTTTCGCTGTTGGCCAGCGTATGATTTTCGTGTCAGCTTAAGAAAGGGCTTCCCAAGGAACGAATCTAAGAAAAAAACCGGCGCTATATATGTATATATATGTACCCTTAGCGTACCCTTGTGAGTGGTGGCGTTGGTAGAGCAGTACGGCGTTCTGGGGGCACAAATATACGGTACTATTCTAGGTGCTGCGTGATTTTACCTGTGTGTTTCTGAGATACTGGTACTGGTTGGTGTACTGGCGAGGTATACACTGGAAATACTGCCAGTATATTTGATACTGCTTGTCGTGACTTTTTGGGGTGTAAGGTTGTGCCTAACACAGGAATATATATATATGTATATGTATTATAGGAAGAACACGTTCTGGGGTACATACTGGGGGTGTATTCTTGTATTCCGAGGCACTGGTACTGGCGAGGTGTAGACTGGAAATACTGGGAGTACTTACTGGCAGTGTATTTGACGGAATACTGGCAGTATACTGTGTGCTGCTTTGCCGTGATGCCCTTTACAGAGAGTACTGGGAGTACTTTTTACTTGACAGTGTATTTGACGGGATACTGGCAGTATATTGTGTGCTGCTTGCCGTTATGACCTTTACAGAGAGTACTGGGAGTACTTTTTACTTGACAGTGTATTTAACGGAATACTGGCAGTATATTGTTTGCTGCTTGCCGTGATGCCCTTTACAGAGAGTACTGGGAGTACTTACTTGTCAGTGTATTTGACGGAATACTGGCAGTATATGGTGTGCTGCTTTGCCGTGATGACCTTTACAGAGAGTACTGGGAGTGCTTACTGGCAGTGTATTCGACGGAATACTGGCAGTATATGGTGTGCTGCTTTGCCGTCATGACCTTTACAGAGAGTCTGGGAGTACTTACTTGGCAGTGTATTCGACGGAATACTGGCAGTATATGGTGTGCTGCTTTGCCGTGATGACCTTTACAGAGAGTACTGGGAGTGCTTACTGGCAGTGTATTTGACGGAATACTGGCAGTATATGGTGTGCTGCTTTGCCGTGATGACCTTTACAGAGAGTACTGGGAGTACTTTTTACTTGGCAGTGTATTTGACGGAATACTGGCAGTATACTGTGTGCTGCTTTGCCGTCATGACTTTTTTTTAATTTTTTTTCCAAATTTTATTTACCCCGACACAGGTCGACAACGACTCGTACTACTTCAGGGGGTACGCTCACTGGGGCGTGCACGAGACGATGCTCACGGACACCGTTCGAACGGGCGGCTACGAGCGAGCTATCTGCGACAACGCGGCTTACTTCAAAGACAAGGTTTGTATGGTGTGCAGGCGTTCTTGTTTCGTTTCGTTTTGTGTTGTGTTGTGTTGTGTTGTGTTGTGTTGTGTTGTGTTGTTTTGTTGCGTTTCGTTTTGTTTGATTGCTTTTTATTTTATGCAGCCCGCTCGTTTTTTTTTTCTTCTTCTTTTCCAACTCGTATATACAACGTACAGGGTTTCTGCGCTGACGCGCATCGCTTATTAGTACGAAAGCGATTTTTTTCTTTGTTTTGTTTTGTGTTTTGTTGTTTCACTTGCTAGTTTGTTTGTTTTGTGTTTTGTGTTTTGTTTGTTTCGCTTGCTTTTTTGTTTGTTTGTTTTATTGTTTTATAGCTCTCCTTTCTTTTGGGGCCTGCGGTGTTTTTGTGTTGTCGGCCCTGCGACAGAAGCGGTACAGCGTACAGTACGAGTTCTTTGCGCTGAGTAGAGGTTCCATGGTGCTATGGATAGACTAAAAATAGACGGGGTTAAACACCCTCTCACAGCACGGACTTCCAAGCCCCCCGCACTACTGTGTGTGGCAGCAGTTTCATTTCCCCATTAAACTACCTTTGCACCATTGTACAAAACCCATAGAACATACATACGTACGCGTCATGCCAATGGGACACTTTCGTAACTACGTGCATCCTTCGGATTGACTTGTTCTCGGGCTTCCAAGTATACACATATCCCCAACGTTTTGTTTCGGTTGACTGCTGTTTTCCCATCCTCAGTCCGTGTACGCACGTATATATGCACCACGTGTGGTACAACACTTCGTATAAGTGTATACCAGTATGTATGATATATACATTGACTATTACGCACGACGCTTGTTGTACGAGGCTGTCTGTGTCTATTCTCGAATCTTGAATTTCAGTTTTGTTTATTATTTTGCGGTCTTGTGTTGTGTCCCACCCACCCCCCCCCACCCGCCCCCCAACCTCGGGGGTGCCAGTTGGACCACCGGGGCGACCGGCACTTACACATGATTATTTCATTGTACATGCGAGTATACATGATATGTGTACGTATGAGACCTTGGCGTGTGATGCGATGATTTTGAGTGATAACTTCTTGTAGACTACACTATTATTTGTTAGTTAGTGGTGGTCCCCCTATGGTGCCGATAATATACTTGAAGTATATTATTATGCGCCAGCCAACATTATTACCGACACTACGTACAGCTGCAACCAGCGGCACTGAATAGTATCCCTTCGCTCACTGCCACACTGCTGGTTAATCCCATCTANCCCCCCCCCCCCCCCCCAGAAATGATAAAAATGAGGGAAAGGGTATGTAGCGCCATTAAAGAAGGTGGACGGGGAGGAATACTTACGAGATATACGGGGGAAATTAAGAGAAGGGATAGGAATGAAAGCGCTTTTGCACGGCCCAATGGGCTTCGAGAAAACGCTGAAACTGCGATTTTCGTGTAGGGGACCTGGACCTGCCAGAAAGAAGAAGGGGGTATACCAGTAGCCGGGAGGAGGAGGAGGAGGAAAACGAGGAAAACTAGACAAATGTGGCATGGGGAAGTTTGGTAACACTACAATTGTCGCGACAAAACGATCGCTATCTCAGGAGATTAGATGGTGGCCACAAGCGGCGAAACAGGAAGGGGATAATATGAGCCAAAAAACAAACTATGTGGTATATAGAAACAACGCAATGAGCGCTCTCAACTGTTGGAGGTGTCTCTATTAGGAGTAGGAAAAAAAAACGGTGCTTCCGTCTCGAAAGGGATGCGTGGTCATTAGTCAAATTGACTAAGGCAAGCAGCGAATGAGTACCCCCCCCCCCCGCTCCGTCTCGAAAGGGATGCGTGGTCAATGGTCAAATGACTAAGGCAAGCAACAAATGAGTACGCCCCCCCCCCTCCCCCCACCAGCGAAAACAAAATAGGGGGGTCTCTAAAACCAAGTTAAAAAAGGGAACAAAAAACGAAAAAAAATGGTTTTCGCTCATTTCGTCCTGTGATCACAGCGATCCGGTTTGCTTTTCATTCCGACCTTCCTACGAGTGTGGTGCCGTTTTCTCTTTTTTTTTAGGGCAATGGTCATTTGGGGGTATACCCCCTGGTTTTACGGCCATTTGGGGGTAGGCTCAACTGCGTGGACAAGGTGGATGTGATCATATCTGAGTGGATGGGGTACTGCCTGTTCTATGAGAGCATGCTGCCGAGCGTTCTGTTCGCCCGAGACAGGTACCTGGCCAAGGGGGGAGTCGTGCTGCCGGACAGGACCCCGCTTTTCATCCAGGTGGGTTGGCTTGGTTTCTATACGTATTGGTGTGGTTGGTATTTTTCTGGTTGGGTTTTGATTGGTCGGTTTTACTGGTTGGTCTTGATTGGTTGGTTTTACTGGTTGGTTTTGATTGGTTGGTTTTACTGGTTGGTTTTGATTGGTTGGTTTTACTGGTTGGTTTTGATTGATTGGTTGGTTGGTTGATTTTTCTGGTTGGTTCTTGATTGGTCGGTTTTACTGAATGGTTTTTGATTGGTTGGTTGATTTTCTGGTTGGTTTTACTGGTTGGTTTTCGATTGGTTGAGTGATTTTCTGCTTGGTTTTTTATTGGTCGGTTTTACTGGTTGGTTTTGATTGGTTGTTTTGATGGGTTGGGTAATTGGTTGGGTTGGTCGGTTTGCTGGTTTATTTTGATTGGTTGGCTGGTTGTTTTTGACTGATTGGGTACTTGCTTTTGGTCGGTGGGTTGGTTGGTTGGCTGGTTGTTTTGGTTAGTTGAGTATTTGGTTGGTTGGTTGGTTGGTGCGTTGGTTGGTAGGTGGCTTGGTTATTCGGTTGCGGCTGCCCTCCTCCCCACCTTCCCCTCCCCCCGTCCCCTCCCCCCGTCCCCTCCCCCCCCCGCCTCCTTTTGGTTTTCATTCCATGATGTCACACGTTTTCGTTTCTATGTTTTTTGCTTTTTTTTCTCCCCATCCGTTTATACCTGGTGTATACATAATAGGGGTGGAGGGACCCCGAGGGACGCCTCCAATTTTGGGAAAACGTCCACGGATTGGACTACTCCAGCATGGCCGACCTCCCCCTGGGGGAGGCTAGCGTGGAGGTGGTCGGGCCCCGGGACATGGTCACCGAGCGCTGCCTCTGCCGCGACTTCAACATCGAGACTGTCAAGGACGAGGTACGGACGGGGGATAGGGGTGGAGGGGGGGGGGGGGGGGTGCATGGCCGTGGTCGTATGGCCATATGGGGGGGGGTGGGGGGGAAGGCGTACTCATTTGTTGCTTGTCTTTCGTAGTCATTTGACCATTTGACCACGCATCCCTTTCGAGGCGGAGCACACGGGGGGTGGGGAGTGTACTCGTGTAATGCATGACCGTAGCCGTGTGACCGTAGACCCTCGCGTCCCTATATATGCAATGCCGGGACGGAGCACGTCGTGTTTTTTACCGACCAGGCAGACATTGTTTGCTTACACCAAATCTCGAAGCGAAGCGTCAGGTGTTGGGCGAGTCGCATGAAAGGGCGAGAGCTGCATCCTCTGCTAAGAACCGCCTTTGAGGCGGACTTGCGTATGGATGACAGCGTCGAACGAGTTGAGGTTGGGGGGGGGGGGGGGGGGGGGGGGGGGGGGGGGGCTGTTGCTTGCTTTAAGCCATTATTCCTGTGACCATACATGGCACCCCTTTCGAGACGGAACACCGTTCCTGCACCTCCTATTCATATTTATATTAAAAAAAAAAAAAAAACTACAGCTGTGAGATCGAGAATTTCGTCGAAGCTCAGCTATCTTTGCAAGCTGAGTGTGGTACTTTGATCGCGCGTACTTGCGGGTTTTATATGTCGCTCGTGCAGGATGTACACCCCATCCCGTATGAGGAGAACACAACAATCTGACGCTGTAGAATATTACAGTAAGAGACACCCTCCAACTTTTGGGTGATCCATGACGTGTTTCTTTTTCTTTTTCTTCCATATATTACGTCAAAACTTTTGCCTCGTACCTTATCCCCGTCCTGTTTTTGTTTCCCTTTTCATGGCCACCATCCATATCTCCTAGGAGGGAGGATAGGGGTGGAGGTTGGGGGGATAAGGGGGGGGGGTGTACTTCATTTTCATGCATGGCCGTAGTCGTATATATGACCATAGACCCTCGCATCCCTACAATGTCGGACGGAGCATGTCGGTTTTCACCGACCAGGCAGACATTGCTTGCACCAAGCGCGAAGCGCCGTGAGGTGTTGGGCGAGTCGCATGAAGGGTGATCTGCATCCTACTACTAAGAACCGCTTGTGAGGCGGATTTGCTTATGGATGACGGCTTCAATGAGTTCATTTAATTTCTGGTGTGGCCACTTCCTGAGACAGCAATGGGAGCACTATGTAACTGCCTCGCGGGTGGGTGCCTTACCATGTTCACACTACGTGATACGATCATTCCCCTTTGTGCGGAGCAAAGGTTAAGGTTCTCTACCCCGCACTAATGATCCAACTCGACCGCCAGCTTTGGTGACCGCCAACAAAAAAAAAAAAAAAAGGGTACCCTGGTTGTCTAGCTCACGCAGTGAGANGGGGGGGGGGGGGGGGGGGGGGGAGTGGGGTGTGCCATAAGGCTGTGGGGGGGGGTGCACCTCTTTCGTCATCCATGGCATGGCCATAAAGACTCCCTCGCATCCCTAGGTCTACGCAATGCCAGGGGGGGGGCGAGCGCGTGATGGACGAGGTAGGGGTGGGAACGGAGGGAGGGGCTTGGGGGGTTGGAGGCATGTAACAACGGTAGGGGGAGGGATATCTTAGTTATCTCAGGTTCCCCACGTTTCACGCAAGACACGATTTAGAGATTGGGCAAATTATGCGCGCCGAGCCACCGGGAGAGCAATCCCAACCCCTACACAGACGAGTAGGCATATCACATGCTGTTATAATATCATATACCTGGTACCTATCATTTTTTTCCAAACACGAACGAGATCTGCCAAGGTGTTGCGCAGTTCCCGAGTTCAGCAGCGCCCCCCCGTCTGATTGCTGCACCAGGGTTAGGATCTACATACGAGTAGGTTTATCAGAATGTTGGGTTAGGATCTGCTGTAGGTTGTCTAGATCGTGTTACGATTCTCGAACACCCCCCCCCTCCCCCGAAAACAAAAGCATGCCTGCCTGAACCCTCTCTCCCCCCACCCCCCCCCGCCAAACACATATCGAATCCCGCCCGAACCTCTCCTTCCCCCACCCACTCCCCCCAAACAAGAAAACGGAAAAGTAAACATCTATAATCGATCGATGAGCGATGAACGAATGCCGCCGCCACCGAAGGAAACGCCTCTTCTGCCCCGCAGGCGCACGACACACACACGCACGCAGGACCTTGACTTCGAGGCGCCTTTCGAGATGGTAGTCACCTCCCCCGGAACGGTGAGTGGGCTCGTCGTTTCCTTCGAACGGGCTTCTTCGCCGGGTCGGACACTCCTCCTCCTCCTCCCCCGCCGCCAACACAACCACAACCACCATCACCACCGCCATCATCATCATCATCACCATCGACGTCCTTAGAGAAGCATGCGACTAGCGCGATAACTACGTGAGGCGTGTAGTGGTGGTGGTGGTGTCGGTGGTTGTGTAGCGGCGAGTAGCGGGTAGCAGTAGGCGATGGGCGAAAGGCGAAGCACGAAACACGCGGGGGAGGGGGGAGGACGGAGGGGCGCGCGGGGAAGGGGGCGGTGGGCCAGGGGGGCGGGGGCGGGGAAGCAGGGCGAGGAGGCGGCGAAGCCAGCTGGCTGTCTCGACGGACCGGAAGCAGGCCGAACCCAGCGTGAAGCAAGCACGACTTGCCTGCTGGCTGCGGCCGTCGGACAAGCCGGAGGCGCTCGAGCGCGGCGACGCCATCGCGGGAAGACTGACGCTGCACCGCTAAGCGTTAACCCGATGCATGAGCTAGGCTGGACGGCTGACCTGGTACGGGAGCGAACTGAGACGACCGGGGCCGACGTTCGGAGGAACGCAGAAATATTCGGTCACCTAATCACGGGGGAGGAGGAGGGGGAAAGGGTGTAACTTCATCATTCATGCATGGCCAGGTCGTATGACACTAGACAAAGGGGGAGGGGGAGAGGGGGGGGGGGGCGATATGGAGATTTTTTTGTTGAATTACTGTTGGAATCGGCGTTGGAAATGATGTTGGTCAGATCGGCGTTGTATCGTTCTGTAATCCGTGTATGAAATCCGGCGTTGAATTGGCATTGGCATCGGTACCCCCCCCTTTTTCCCCACGCCCGTGCGTCGTTTTTGGTTGGTTGCTGAAGAAGTATTCGGTCAACTAAAAATCGTCGTTGCAATCGGTATTTTCCCTCTCCCCCTGTGTGGCTTTTTTCGGTGGTTGGCTGGCTGGCGCAAGTATTTTACTTCGTATTCGGTGTGGGAATTGGTAGAAAAATCAGTTCTGGTGTTGGTTCGCGGAAGCAATATTCGGTCATCGTACGCACTTCGGCGTAGGAATCGGTAAATCGGTACGTAAGTGTTGCGTTATTTCGCTGAAGACGCATTTGGGCACGGAATCGAACGTTGGAATCGATACCCCCCCCCGTCTGCCTGGTTGGTGAAAACCCAACGTGCTCCGTCCCGGCATTGTAGGGATGCGAGGGTCTATGGTCATACGACTACGGCCATGCATGAATATGAAGTACATCCCCCCCCCTTGTGGCGTTTATAGTCTCCTCGCTGAATAACAAGCAGGCACGTAATACGGGCGCTGGAATCGTCGTTGGAATCGGTTCTCTTGGTGTTGGTTCGCTGAATATGCATTCGGATTCGGCCACGTAAGCGGTCGTTGGAATCGGTACTGCTGATGTTTGTCGCGGCGGAAGAAATATTCGATCAACGTACTTCGTATAATAATAGTCGGCGGCGGTGTCGGAATCGGTAGATCGGTATTTTTTTCACCTCTGCCTTTTTTTCTTTTTTTTTTCACGGAAGAGTAAAATTCGGTATCTCCTCTACTCGTATATAAGTGGCGTTGGAATTGACCGAAATCGGCATTGCTCCCCTCTTGTGTGTGTGTATGGCGTCTGTTCCCATAATTATTCGGTGCTTGGAGTGAGTCGGTACGATCCAGGCCATTAATTAGTGGTCCGGCGTCTGTTGCGCGCAGCCGGAGGCGAAGAAATTGCGATCTATGCGCGAATATACGCCTCAAAACTAAGTAAAGAAGCCTTTTAATTTATTTTTGGCTACGGCAAATAGCAAAAGGTGCCTAATTTTTGTTTTCGACGATGGCGAATAGGACAAGGGGCCTAAAAGATGTCCAATTACGACTAATTATCAAGAAAAAAAGACCCCCAAAAAAAATTCTCGCCTCCGGCGAGAAAAAAACGCGCAACAAATTTTTCGCCTACGGCGAAAAAAGTTGCGCGCCCAAAAACGCGTGTTGCGCTGCGCGCAACCAGCCTCGCGGCGACTGTTGCGTAAAACGGTTAGTTTGACGAAATGTTGCACCAGCGCAACATCGCAACACCTAATTAACGCCCTGGTACGAGCTCGTATGAACCAGCAGAGGTGGTATTCATTCCATAAAGCAGGAACAACAAGGAAGGGTACACCAAAACGATAACTGTTATTCTATTATAGTATACTGCTGTATATAGGTGCATCGATTTATGTTAACGCACAAGCACATTGCCGCGAGATTCCTCAGCTTAAAGGGTAAAAAAGTAAAAAAGGTGCCGAAAAATCCCGAAACAATCGTAAAATTGAGCCTTGACCCTTTTAGAACTGCAGTCCCGTTATGGGGACAAACCAGTCTAATTCTAAGTAATTTGTCCCCAAAACCGGACTGCAGTTCTAAAAGGGTTGAACCATTCAGAACCGAAAAAAAAAATCCCACACTTACGTCCGTAAGAACCGAAAAAAAGCCCACACTAATATCAAGTAGTTTGCCCCCAAATACGTGGGACTAGTTATTGAAGGGGTCAAGAACGGAAATAAAATGACATCCACAAAGGCCAGTCCACAGCTGTTTCTTCACATTGCTATATATGACACACACTTCCTGAATTGTACAGCCTCAGATTGTGTCCGCCTCATACGGGATGTACATCCTACATGAGGACATAAAAAATCCGTAAGTACGCGCGATCGAAGTATTACACTCAGCTAGCAAAGATGAGCTTCGACGAAATCCTCGAGCTCACAGCTGTTTTTTTTTTTTTTTTTTTTTCAAATATGAAGAACAGGCGAGCCAAAATTTGTGCCTCAATTCTCAAAAACCATGGCGCAAAGTTCCGAAGCCGTGGAAGTCCCGTCCCGCCTGCCGTTGGAACCAGCTCATATTTAGGTGAAAAAAAAACGTATCATTTTTTTTCAGTTTGTATCGACCGCACGTCAGCTAAAGAATATACCTTATCTATATTATACGTCTATACGTACTTATAAGACGAACGCCGCATCGTATTATATGCGTATACCACTATGTCCGAAAATATAAGGTTCGTTCGTACATGAATAAGTCATACAAATGATCCCTATATTTTGGTACAATACACCCTACAGCAGTAGAATACGAAGCACTTAACAAAACCTTCTCAGACTTTTGTAACGTGAAAAAACTGCTGCGTAAAATATACCAGGTGGTATACATACTACGAGTAGGTGAGTTAAGTACGGTCGTATATACCCCACCTCACAAACAAATCTCGATACTCTCATGCGCTGCTTAGCATGGACACACAAAAAACGACCCAGAGCTATATACCCACAGCTACCCCCTCCCCAGCATGCCTCCGCAAAACCATCCAACTCCATTGAAAACGACGCGCGGAGGATATAATATGGGTCAGCAACCCCGCTGGCATGCTGTACGTGTGCGTAGTAGCACTAAGGGCCCGTTTTAACGAAGAAAAAAAAAAATCAATTTGGAAAAAAAAGAATCAAATCCGAAATTTGATATTTTTTTTTTCCAAATTGATTTTTTTTCTTCGTTAAAACGGGCCCTAACATCTTCGCCCAGATTTTTTTTTTCGTACGACGTATATATATATATATGGCGGAACGAAAACTACTGTCGTCTAAGAAGCGCCGTGGTGTAAACAAACGCGATACTGGGCTGTTCCAATAGAAAAATCTAGAGCTCAAAAAAGAAAAAAAGAAAAAAAGAAAAGTTCGTACGAAGAAGAAAAAAAAGTATTTACTTGAAGTATACCCCCTCGTAACTCTCAAAAGCGGGCGTGGTGGGTTTCTCGCTTTTGCGGCAACTCTCTTCTCGAAGCGCTTCTAAAACACACACACACCCGTCCACCTAACGGACGCCCGAAAAAAAAATCTACTCGTACGCAGCAGGACTCACACGTATTTCATCGTAGCAGCAGGCGGTAGCAGCATCATATAATAGTACATACAGCAGAGGCTAAACAACCAGACGTGCACACTGAAAAAAAAAAGAGTCTTCAGCAGCAGCAGCAGCAGCAGCAGCAGTGGTGGTGGCAGTTCGACACCCCTTTTCGATTTTCGAGTATACCTGGTATCTATCTCTTGTCGAAATAACACTCAACAGGTATTATCTACCCCCTGGTTGGTGAACACCCAACGTGCTCCGCCGTGCTCCGCCTCGGCATTGAAGGGATGCGAGAGTCTATGGCCATACGACTACGGCCGTGCACGACATGAATGAGTACCCCCCGTACACCATAAATTAAATGAACTCATTGAAGCTGTCATCCATACGCAAGTCCGCCTCACAAGCGGTTCTTAGTAGTAGGATGCCGCTCACCCTTCATGCGACTCGCCCAACACCTCACGGCGCTTCGCGAATATTGGTGCTATGTTGCAATGTCTGCCTGGTCGGTGAAAACCCGACGTGCTCCGTCCCGGCATTGTAGGGATGCGAGGGTGTATGGTCATACATATGACTATTACGGCCATACATGAATATGAAGTACAACCCCCCCCCCCCCCCCCCCCCCCCCCCGGGCGCGGGGGGGGGGGGGGGGGGGGGGGCTTGGCCGATCGGTGTCGGGCTCGGAAAACGCTGGATTGACATGTAATCCTTAACATAATATTTTATGTATGTGCATACCGGGTATAAATACATAGGTTATGTACACTTTGCTGTGTTCGCCACCCTGCTTCACGGCGCTCCGGTCGGCTAAACGGAGCACTAGGAATATTAGCAGCAAGCAGCGCTGCCTGGAGTTATTTGGGGGGGTCAAGGTTGTGAATTTTGGGAAACATATTCGTCGCTGATGGCTGGTGCAGGGCGAGCGATGGTGTCGAGGCGGTTGGTGGGTGAGTGGGCGAGTGGAGAGGAGGGGGGAGGGGGGGAGATTAGAGAGAAGACGAAGAAAGGAGGGAGCTCTAAAAAGGTGGAAAGGGGGGTATCTTTTGGAAGAGAACAGAACAGTAGGTGCCCTGAGTTAGAAGCGCCCAAGATACGAACAGTCGGCAGATACACCTTGTGGCGCCCATGTATAGTGATTAAAAACATGACAAATGTGTCGCCTTATCCCCATGTGACTGAGCAGGGTGCTCCAAGTTCAAGCTGCGCGTGCGTCGTGCGACTCCTTGTGTTGGATTCCGATAGTGAAACCATCACCTCCTAACCTGGTAGCCCGCGTTGCTTCTTCCGGCTAATTCCGTAAACGCCATCAAGTTTCAACAGTTGTTCATCTGAAGCCGTGGACGGGTTAAGAGCGGTCCAATGACGGTTTGCTTCGAAAAACAACGCTGTACGAGAGTTCTCCGTGTATCCCTTATAGACACTTTATGAAGTACAGTAGGATCTGTCATGCCGCCACACCAGTAAAAAACAACCCCCGA